>CM055117.1:1041961324-1042385181 GCA_029206835.1 Rana muscosa | reverse complement strand
TATCAATGGAAGGGATTGAGTCTACTAGCAGCCAACTTTTCAAAACCATTATGGCCATTCAGTGACCTGCCTTCCCCGTCTTAGAACCTGTACAGTGTTTAACTAAATCACACAACAATTCTGATTAATGATCTATGGATTTTCTTATTCCAATAATTAAAGTGCACAAGAACAAAATTATAATATATCACAGCTTGCCAGTCCTTAGATGTGGGGGCTGCTTAAGTGTTCTAAGAGCATTTCAGCAAGTACAGAAAATACCTGTCGAACTTGCCAGAAATGCAATGTCCTTGTCACGTAATGGAAGCAAAAACATTGGTATCTTTCTTTTGTAAACTGCAAATCCTATCACCCCACCTATAATGGAGATAACCAAAATAAGATATTTTTAAAGTCCAATGAAGAAAAATAGTGCGCACTGGGGTGTGTACAGCTTACTCAGCGCTCCTCATGTTGAAGCCTGTCCATAGTGTATTAGAAATGAGACCACGGGAGAGGTGGTGAATGAAGGGGAGAGAGGTTCAGTCAACTCCTGCAGCTCTAGCTCATGCCCTTAGAGATCTGGAAAGGATCTCCAAGGGCAGTATGCAAAAAACAGAGCAAGGGTGCTGGAGTTAGTGAAGTAAGCTCTGCCCCAAAAATGTGTTGCCGCCCCTCCCATTGCCGACATCACTAGTAGGGATGAGCCGAACACCCCCCCGATTCAGTTCGCATCAGAACCTTTGAACGGACCGAATGTTCGCACGAACGTTAGAACCCTATTAAATACAATGGACGCGAACGTTCGAAATCTAAAGTGCTAATTATAACGACTAATATGCATGTTATTGTCCTAAAAAGGGTTTGGGGACCCGGGATCTGCCCCAGGGGACATGTATCAATGCAAAACGAAGTTTTAAAAACTGCCGTTTTTCGGGAGCAGTCATTTTAATGATGCATAAAGCGAAAAAAAAAGTGAAATATTCCTTTAAAAATCGTACCTTGGGGGTGTCTAAAGTATGCCTGTGAAGTGGCATGTGTTTCCCGTGTTTAGAACTGTCCCTGCACAAAATGACATTTGTAAAGGAAAAAAAAGCCATTTAAAACTGCTTGCGGCTTTAATGTAATGTCTGATCCCGGTAATATGGATGAAAATCATTGAGAACAATGGCATGGCTACCCCATCACCCCCCTACCCCCCACCCCAGCCCATTACCAGCCCCTTTGGATCTTGTATGGATATTAAGGGAAACCCCTCACCCAAAATAAAAAAAGGCCCTATATACTCTGAACAGCAGTATACAGGCGGTGCAAACAAGACAGGGACTGTAGGTTTCTTCTTATGTAGAATCTGTTTGTAATTTTGAACAGGTACATTGTTTAAGTGTAGTTCCAGCCAAAAAATCTATTTTTAAGCTTTTTGGAAAACATAGGGAAGGGTTATCACCCCTGTAACGTTTGTTTTGCTGTCTGTGCACCTGTTCAGAACATTTCACCTCACTTTCCGTCCCAATGACAAATGTTTTTGAAAAGTGGGGTTTTTATTGAAACAAGGATTGGTGATAAAGCATCAGTAGAGAGGAGACACCTTTTTCCCATATTAACTCTTACAGGAGAGAATTTCCCTTCCTAGGGGTAGATTTCCTCTCACTTCCTGTTGTCTCCTTCCGTTTGCAAGTAGGAGTCGTTTGTAAGTTGGATGTTTGAAAGTAGGGGCCTGCCCTATATACTCTGCTGAAATTTGCCCCTTACATGTTGGTGTTGCCACAACACTGTGAGCCCTCACAGTTACTCTTGGTGGGCGCTGGAACGCCCTTGTCAGGGAAATCTTCCGTCCAACAGCGCCAATCAGCGCCCAATGCGCACACGCGGCGGAATGACGCTTCGGCGCATGCGCGGGCGCGGGACGGCACTTCTACGTTCTCGGATGCGTTCGCCGATGCAGCGGCGCGCGCGCATGCTCGGTGGCGCACCAATAGGAATCCAGGTGGGCCTATTTAAAGAAACCCAGTTGCACTGACAAGTTGCTGGTTTGTCAGCTTTCCTGTGTACCCAAGACTCTGGAAAACTACCTTGAAAATCTCCTTGTGACCCGGACTGGCTTGATTCCTCTGATCTCTCTCCTGGACCTGACCCTCGGCTTGTTATACGGACTTCTGCCTTCTCTTGTGTTTGACCCTCGGCCTGTGACTCGGATCTGCTGCCTGTCTACAATCCTTGACCTCCTGCTTGTACCTTTGGATTTCCACGTTTCCTTTGAACTCCTGCCTTGTTCCCGGTATTTTCTGGACTTGTTACCTTTTGCTGTGCTAGACCCCCAGCCGGGACTGTTACCTCTGCAGTTGCAACCCGGACTCAGCCTGCACCGGCTTCTATTGACTCTTGCTGTTTGAACTATACCGATCCAGCCAGTTCCTGTTAGAAGCCTGCTCTTCAGTCTACTCAGCACTACCGGACCGTCTACAAGTACCCACCACCTGCTGGTAGCCGGTGCCGCTTCTCGCCATCCACTCCCTGTCTCACCTCCAGGGAGTGGAGTGCGTCAAGTCGCAAAGGTGAACCACTCTCGGCATCTCGGCCTCGGTAAGTACATACCCTAACAGCCCTGCTGTGAACTATTATATCAGGAATTGCAATTACATGCCATTGTTGAACAGTGGTAGGAAAAATTGGGCCTTTGGTGGTGGTGCTGGTGCTACAACACTGTCAGCCCTCACAGTTACTCTTGGTGGGCGCAGGAATGGGCCCTGCTGTAAATTATTAGATTAAGAATTGTAATTACATGCCCCTGTTATACAGGGGTAGAAAATTTGGGCCTTAGGAACTGGTGCCACAACACTGCAACCCCTCACAGATACTGTACTTGGAGCACAGCAATGAGCCCTGTTGCAAAGTATTGCATCAAAAATTGTAATTACACGCCCCTGTTAAACAGGGGCTGAAAAATTGGGCCTTAGGCACTGGTGCTGGTGCCACAACACTGCAACCTCTCCCAGATACTCTAGTTGGAGTGCAGGAATGAGCCCTGCTGCAAAGCATTGCATAACAAATTGTAATTACATGCCCCTGTTAAACAGGGGCTGAAAAATTGGGCCTTAGGCACTGGTGCTGGTGCCACGACACTGCAACCTCTCCCAGATACTCTATTTGGAGTGCAGGAATGAGCCCTGCTGCAAAGCATTGCATCAAACATTGTAATTACATGCCCATGTTAAACAGGGGCTGAAAAATTGGGCCTTAGCCACTGATGGCGGCACCCAGAAACAAAAAAGTTCTTCCAAGCTATCTTCAAGAATCGGATCATTGAGGAGGAGGAGGATAGTCAGTCAACATAACAGGACAGTCACTCAGCATCAGCATCAGTCTTGAAGGGATGTGACATTTGAATATAAATTATTCTGTTATATCAGCTTCAGGTGCTTGGTAGCTGGTGGTGATCCAAGACTGGTTCATCTTTATGAAGGTCAGTCGATCAACCGAGTCGGTGGACAGGCGCACCCTTTGATCCGTGACAAATCCTCCAGCAGCACTGAATGTGCGTTCCGAAAGAACGCTGGATGCAGGACAGGCCAGTAGCTCAATTGCATACTGTGCAAGCTCTGGCCAGTGATCCATCCTCAAGACCCAGTAAGCCAGAGGATTTTCGGTGGGAAAGGTGTCCAAGTCTGACCTTGCCCCTAGGTATTCCTGCACCATGTATATCAGACGCTGGCGATGGTTTCTGGAACCGATCATACTTTGGGGCTGCGGACTTAAAAATTGTCTGAACGCATTGGTCAGACGGCCACCTTCTCCATCGCTCTTTCTGCTACTGACCAAAGCATCAGCAACTCGTTGTCCAGGACCAGGAGTTTGTAACCTCCCAGTCTCTGGGAACGCGTTGCACAGACCTTTCTGCAAGGCCTCCCGGATTTGTCTCATCCTCTGCTCCCTCTGCGACGGCAAGATAAGGTCCGCAACCTTACCCTTGTACCGTGGATCAAGGAGAGTGGCCAGCCAGCAATGGTCCCTCTCCTTGATCCGAAGAATACGAGGCTCCTTCCGCAGACTTTGCAGGATCAGGGAGGCCATGCAGCGTAGGTTAGCTGAGGCATTCGGTCCGGAGTCCTCTGGGTCACTAAGGACGACATGATCTGTTCTGCCTCAAGTGCCCTGTCCATTATTCCACGCAGCGTATGCTCCAACAGGTAGACAAGAGGTACAGTGTCACTGATGCATGCACTGTCACTGCTCACCATCCTCTTGGCCTCCTTAAATGGTGCCAGGACAACGCATGCATCCCTGATCATGCCCCACTGGCGTGGTGAAAAGAACCCGAGCTCCCCTGACCCTGTCCTGGTGCCGTAGTCGCACAGGTACTCATTGATGGCCCTCTGCTGCGTGTGCAGCCGCTGCAGCATGGCCAACGTTGAGTTCCACCTGGTGGGCATGTCACATATAAGGCGGTTCTTGGGCAGGTTCAACTCCTTTTGCAGCTCAGCCAGCCGAGCACTGGCATTATATTATCTGCGGAAATGCACACAGACTTTCCTGGCCTGCCTCAGGACATCCTGTAAGCCCGGGTACCTGCCCAAGAAACGTTGCACCACCAGGTTAAGGACGTGAGTCACACAGGGCACATGGGTCAGTTGTCCCTGTCGGAGGGTGGAGAGGAGGTTGTGCCATTGTCGCAAACCACCATTCCTGGCTTAAGCTGGCGTGGCGTCAACCACCTCTCGACCTGCCCCTGGAGAGCTGACAGAACCTCTGCCCCAGTGTGGCTCCTGTCCCCCAAACACACCAGCACAAGCACGGCATGGCATCTTTTTGCCTGCGTACTTGCGTAGCCCCTTGAACGCCTACGGAGCACCGCTGGTTCCGAGGACAAAGCACAGGAAGAGGCCATGGAGGAAGAAGAAGAGGAGAGGGTGGAGGAGAGAGGTGTGTCACAACCAGTAGTAGCATTTTGGAGGCGTGGCGGCGGAACAACCTCCAACACTACTGCACCTTGTCCTGCATCCTTCCCAGCTGCCAAAAGAGTGACCCAATGGGCCGTGAAAGAAAGGTAACATCCCTGTCCATGCCTGCTGGACATGAGTCAGCGGTAATATGCACCTTACCACTGACCGCCCTGTCCAGCGAGACATGGACATTGCCTTCCACATGCCGGTAGAGAGCCGGAATCGCCTTCTGTGAGAAAAAGTGGCGTTTGGGAACCTGCCACTGAGGAACCACACATTGCATAAACTCACGGAAGGGGGCAGAGTCTACCAACTGAAAAGGCAGCAGTTGAATTGCAAGCAATTTAGCCAAGCTAGCATTCAACCGCTGGGCATGTGGATGGCTGGGAGTGAACTTCTTTCGACGGTCCAGCAGCTGGGGCAGGGAAATTTGCCTGCTACAATCGGACGTTGGTGTACTGCTAGCAGAGTGCCCGCAAGTACTTGGCTGTGACACACCTAATTCTACACCTTCATTCCTCTCAGTGCAGGCTTCAGAGAGGACTGAAGGTATAGTGGGGTTGGAGATCCCAGCTGATGAGGAGCAAGGAGAGGTCCGCTTTGTTCTTTGGTGTGGGTCTTTAAGGTACGCTTGCCAACGAGCTGCATGGCAGGTCAACATATGTCTAGTCAAGCAAGTGGTGCCCAAGCAGGTGATGTTTTGGCCACGCGAGATACGCTTGAGACATATGTTGCAAATAGCAGCGGTGCGATCTCATGCACTCGACTCAAAAAAGGCCAACACCAAACAACTTTTGGAATAACGGGCAGAGGCAGCGCCCTGCACAGGCGTAGCTCTGCGGTGTGATTCAGTCGGTGTGCTGCCCTTACGCTGGCCCCCGGAGGGCATCCTGCCTCGTTGGAGATGTGCCTCCTCCTCATCCTCCTCCTCCTCTCTCCTATCAGGCACCCACGTGGAGTCAGTGACCTCATCATCCCCTCCCTCCTCATCACTGGAGCCAATCTGGCAGTATGCTGCAGCTGCTGGAACATGACTGCCAGATTGCTGTCCTTCTTGAGCATCCCCTCTCTCTGCGCTCACGCTACCCGCCTTCCTCTAGCTGGGTATCATCATCAGACCCTTCGGAACGCTGGGCATCCTCCTGGAGCATGTACCCAACACTGTGCTCAAACAGTTTGGGGGACTCCTCAGGAGGACATGGTGGGTCTAGGGAAGGAGTGACTGATGATGACATTGATACGAGGGAAGAGGATGCTTTGGCAGCTGCTTTGCCAGTACCCTGAGCCTGGGTGAGAGAGGATGAGGAGGATTAGGAGGGCTTGGTCATCCACTGTACCAAGTCTTCGGCATGATGCGGCTCAACACGTCTAGCTGCCGAAACAAGGACAAGCGTGTCCCATGGCCACGTGCTGATGACAATGCACCGCGTCCACGACCAGCACTGTTGTCTCTAGACACAGAGCCTTCTTGCCCTCTTTTATTGGCTCGTGACTGTCTGCCTCTCTTTGTTGGCCTTCCAGACATAGTAATGGCCTGCAGGGTGATGGGAAAACCATAAATTGGGTAGTGTATATTGTGCTGGAGGCACACAACACCCACTAACTCCAGCAGATGCCTTTATTAGAGAACAGCAATGATGGGTATATACAGGTGTATACTGTGCCACTAACTCCTGCAGATGCCTACTATTAGAGAACAGCAATGACGGGTATATACAGGTGTATACTGTGCCACTAACTCCTGCAGATGCCTGTATTAGAGAACAGCAATGACGGGTATATACAGGTGTATACTGTGCCACTAACTCCTGCAGATGCCTGTATTAGAGAACAGCAATGACGGGTATATAAAGGTGTATACTGTGCCACTAACTCCTGCAGATGCCTGTATTAGAGAACAGCAATGACGGGTATATACAGGTGTATACTGTGCCACTAACTCCTGCAGATGCCTGTATTAGAGAACAGCAATGATGGGTATATAAAGGTGTATACTGTGCCACTAACTCCTGCAGATGCCTGTATTAGAGAACAGCAATGATGGGTATATACAGGTGTATACTGTGTCACTAACTCCTGCAGATGCCTGTATTAGAGATCAGCATGGACGGGTATATACAGGTGTATACTGTGCCACTAACTCCTGCAGATGCCTGTATTATAGAAGAGCAATGACGGGTATATACAGGTGTACACTGTGCCACTAACTCCTGCAGATGCCTGTATTAGAGAACAGCAATGACGGGTATATACAGGTGTATACTGTGCCACTAACTCCTGCAGATGCCTGTATTAGAGATCAGCATGGATGGGTATATACAGGTGTTTACTGTGCCACTAACTCCTGCAGATGCCTGTATTATAGAACAGCAATGACGGGTATATACAGGTGTACACTGTGCCACTAACTCCTGCAGATGCCTGTATTAGAGAACAGCAATGACGGGTATATACAGGTGTATACTGTGCCACTAACTCCTGCAGATGCCTGTATTAGAGAACAGCAATGACGGGTATATACAGGTGTATACTGTGCCACTAACTCCTGCAGATGCCTGTATTAGAGAACAGCAATGACGGGTATATAAAGGTGTATACTGTGCCACTAACTCCTGCAGATGCCTGTATTAGAGAACAGCAATGACGGGTATATACAGGTGTATACTGTGCCACTAACTCCTGCAGATGCCTGTATTAGAGAACAGCAATGATGGGTATATAAAGGTGTATACTGTGCCACTAACTCCTCCAGATGCCTGTATTAGAGAACAGCAATGATGGGTATATACAGGTGTATACTGTGTCACTAACTCCTGCAGATGCCTGTATTAGAGATCAGCATGGACGGGTATATACAGGTGTATACTGTGCCACTAACTCCTGCAGATGCCTGTATTATAGAAGAGCAATGACGGGTATATACAGGTGTACACTGTGCCACTAACTCCTGCAGATGCCTGTATTAGAGAACAGCAATGACGGGTATATACAGGTGTATACTGTGCCACTAACTCCTGAAGATGCCTGTATTAGAGATCAGCATGGATGGGTATATACAGGTGTATACTGTGCCACTAACTCCTGCAGATGCCTGTATTATAGAACAGCAATGACGGGTATATACAGGTGTACACTGTGCCACTAACTCCTGCAGATGCCTGTATTAGAGAACAGCAATGACGGGTATATACAGGTGTATACTGTGCCACTAACTCCTGAAGATGCCTGTATTAGAGAACAGCAATGACGGGTATATACAGGTGTATACTGTGCCACTAACTCCTGCAGATGCCTGTATTAGAGAACAGCAATGACGGGTATATACAGGTGTATACTGTGCCACTAACTCCTGCAGATGCCTGTATTAGAGAACAGCAATGACGGGTATATACAGGTGTATACTGTGCCACTAACTCCTGCAGATGCCTGTATTAGAGAACAGAAATGACGGTATATACATGTGTACACTGTGCCACTAACTCCTGCAGATGCCTGTATTAGAGAACAGCAATGAGGGGTATATACAGGTGTATACTGTGCCACTAACTCCTGCAGATGCCTGTATTAGAGAACAGCAATGATGGGTATATACAGGTGTATACTGTGCCACTAACTCCTGCAGATGCCTGTATTAGAGAACAGCAATGACGGGTATATACAGGTGTATACTGTGCCACTATCTCCAGAAGATGCCTGTATTAGAGAACAGCAATGACGGGTATATACAGGTGTATACTGTGCCACTAACTCCTGAAGATGCCTGTATTAGAGAACAGCAATGACGGGTATATACAGGTGTATACTGTGCCACTAACTCCTGCAGATGCCTGTATTAGAGAACAGCAATGACGGGTATATACAGGTGTATACTGTGCCACTAAATCCTGCAGATGCCTGTATTAGAGAACAGCAATGACGGGTATATACAGGTGTATACTGTGCCACTAACTCCTGCAGATGCCTGTATTAGAGAACAGAAATGACGGTATATACATGTGTACACTGTGCCACTAACTCCTGCAGATGCCTGTATTAGAGAAGAGCAATGAGGGGTATATACAGGTGTATACTGTGCCACTAACTCCTGCAGATGCCTGTATTAGAGAACAGCAATGATGGGTATATACAGGTGTATACTGTGCCACTAACTCCTGCAGATGCCTGTATTAGAGAACAGCAATGACGGGTATATACAGGTGTATACTGTGCCACTATCTCCAGAAGATGCCTGTATTAGAGAACAGCAATGACGGGTATATACAGGTGTATACTGTGCCACTAACTCCTGCAGATGCCTGTATTAGAGAACAGCAATGAGGGGTATATACAGGTGTATACTGTGCCACTAACTCCTGCAGACGCCTGTATTAGAGAACAGCAATGACGGGTATATACAGGTGTATACTGTGCCACTAACTCCTGCAGATGCCTGTATTAGAGAACAGCAATGACGGGTATATACAGGTGTATACTGTGCCACTAACTCCTGCAGATGCCTGTATTAGAGAACAGCAATGACGGGTATATACAGGTGTATACTGTGCCACTAACTCCTGAAGATGCCTGTATTAGAGAACAGCAATGACGGGTATATACAGGTGTATACTGTGCCACTAACTCCTGTAGATGCCTGTATTAGAGAACAGCAATGACGGGTATATACAGGTGTATACTGTGCCACTAACTCCTGAAGATGCCTGTATTAGAGAACAGCAATGACGGGTATATACAGGTGTATACTGTGCCACTAACTACTGAAGATGTCTGTATTAAAGAACAGCAATGACGGGTATATACAGGTGTATACTGTGCCACTAACTCCTGCAGATGCCTGTATTAGAGAACAGCAATGACGGGTATATACAGGTGTATACTGTGCCACTAACTCCTGTAGATGCCTGTATTAGAGAACAGCAATGACGGGTATATACAGGTGTATACTGTGCCACTAACTCCTGAAGATGCCTGTATTAGAGAACAGCAATGACGGGTATATACAGGTGTATACTGTGCCACTAACTACTGAAGATGTCTGTATTAAAGAACAGCAATGACGGGTATATACAGGTGTATACTGTGCCACTAACTCCTGCAGATGCCTGTATTAGAGAACAGCAATGACGGGTATATACAGGTGTATACTGTGCCACTAACTCCTGCAGATGCCTGTATTAGAGAACAGAAATGACGGGTATATACAAGTGTACACTGTGCCACTAACTCCTGCAGATGCCTGTACTAGAGAACAGCAATGACGGGTATATACAGGTGTATACTGTGCCACTAACTCCTGCAGATGCCTGTATTAGAGAACAGCAATGATGGGTATATACAGGTGTATACTGTGCCACTAACTCCTGAAGATGCCTGTATTAGAGAACAGCAATGACGGGTATATACAGGTGTATACTGTGCCACTAACTACTGAAGATGTCTGTATTAAAGAACAGCAATGACGGGTATATACAGGTGTATACTGTGCCACTAACTCCTGCAGATGCCTGTATTAGAGAACAGCAATGACGGGTATATACAGGTGTATACTGTGCCACTAACTCCTGTAGATGCCTGTATTAGAGAACAGCAATGACGGGTATATACAGGTGTATACTGTGCCACTAACTCCTGAAGATGCCTGTATTAGAGAACAGCAATGACGGGTATATACAGGTGTATACTGTGCCACTAACTACTGAAGATGTCTGTATTAAAGAACAGCAATGACGGGTATATACAGGTGTATACTGTGCCACTAACTCCTGCAGATGCCTGTATTAGAGAACAGCAATGACGGGTATATACAGGTGTATACTGTGCCACTAACTCCTGCAGATGCCTGTATTAGAGAACAGAAATGACGGGTATATACAAGTGTACACTGTGCCACTAACTCCTGCAGATGCCTGTACTAGAGAACAGCAATGACGGGTATATACAGGTGTATACTGTGCCACTAACTCCTGCAGATGCCTGTATTAGAGAACAGCAATGATGGGTATATACAGGTGTATACTGTGCCACTAACTCCTGAAGATGCCTGTATTAGAGAACAGCAATGACGGGTATATACAGGTGTATACTGTGCCACTAACTACTGAAGATGTCTGTATTAAAGAACAGCAATGACGGGTATATACAGGTGTATACTGTGCCACTAACTCCTGCAGATGCCTGTATTAGAGAACAGCAATGACGGGTATATACAGGTGTATACTGTGCCACTAACTCCTGCAGATGCCTGTATTAGAGAACAGCAATGAGGGGTATATACAGGTGTATACTGTGCCACTAACTCCTGCAGACGCCTGTATTAGAGAACAGCAATGACGGGTATATACAGGTGTATACTGTGCCACTAACTCCTGCAGATGCCTGTATTAGAGAACAGCAATGACGGGTATATACAGGTGTATACTGTGCCACTAACTCCTGCAGATGCCTGTTCTAGAGAACAGCAATGACGGGTATATACAGGTGTATACTGTGCCACTAACTCCTGAAGATGCCTGTATTAGAGAACAGCAATGACGGGTATATACAGGTGTATACTGTGCCACTAACTCCTGTAGATGCCTGTATTAGAGAACAGCAATGACGGGTATATACAGGTGTATACTGTGCCACTAACTCCTGAAGATGCCTGTATTAGAGAACAGCAATGACGGGTATATACAGGTGTATACTGTGCCACTAACTACTGAAGATGTCTGTATTAAAGAACAGCAATGACGGGTATATACAGGTGTATACTGTGCCACTAACTCCTGCAGATGCCTGTATTAGAGAACAGCAATGACGGGTATATACAGGTGTATACTGTGCCACTAACTCCTGCAGATGCCTGTATTAGAGAACAGAAATGACGGGTATATACAAGTGTACACTGTGCCACTAACTCCTGCAGATGCCTGTACTAGAGAACAGCAATGACGGGTATATACAGGTGTATACTGTGCCACTAACTCCTGCAGATGCCTGTATTAGAGAACAGCAATGATGGGTATATACAGGTGTATACTGTGCCACTAACTCCTGCAGATGCCTGTATTATAGAACAGCAATGACAGGTATATACAGGTGTACACTGTGCCACTAACTCCTGCAGATGCCTGTATTAGAGAACAGCAATGACGGGTATATACAGGTGTATACTGTGCCACTAACTCCTGCAGATGCCTGTATTAGAGAAGAGCAATGACGGGTATATACAGGTGTATACTGTGCCACTAACTCCTGCAGATGCCTGTATTAGAGAACAGCAATGATAGGTATATACAGGTGTATACTGTGCCACTAACTCCTGAAGATGCCTGTATTAGAGAACAGCAATGACGGGTATATACAGGTGTATACTGTGCCACTAACTCCTGCAGATGCCTGTATTAGAGAACAGCAATGAGGGGTATATACAGGTGTATACTGTGCCACTAACTCCTGCAGACGCCTGTATTAGAGAACAGCAATGACGGGTATATACAGGTGTATACTGTGCCACTAACTCCTGCAGATGCCTGTATTAGAGAACAGCAATGACGTATATATACAGGTGTACACTGTGCCACTAACTCCTGCAGATGCCTGTATTAGAGAACAGCAATGATGGGTATATACAGGTGTACACTGTGCCACTAACTCCTGAAGATGCCTGTATTAGAGAACAGCAATGACGGGTATATACAGGTGTATACTGTGTCACTAACTCCTGCAGATGCCTGTATTAGAGAACAGAAATGACGGGTATATACATGTGTACACTGTGCCACTAACTCCTGCAGATGCCTGTATTAGAGAACAGCAATGAGGGGTATATACAGGTGTATACTGTGCCACTAACTCCTGCAGATGCCTGTATTAGAGAACAGCAATGACGGGTATATACAGGTGTATACTGTGCCACTAACTCCTGCAGATGCCTGTATTAGAGAACAGCAATGATGGGTGTGGCTCCTGTCCCCCAAACACACCAGCACAAGCACGGCATGGCATCTTTTTGCCTGCGTACTTGCGTAGCCCCTTGAACGCCTACGGAGCACCGCTGGTTCCGAGGACAAAGCACAGGAAGAGGCCATGGAGGAAGAAGAAGAGGAGAGGGTGGAGGAGAGAGGTGTGTCACAACCAGTAGTAGCATTTTGGAGGCGTGGCGGCGGAACAACCTCCAACACTACTGCACCTTGTCCTGCATCCTTCCCAGCTGCCAAAAGAGTGACCCAATGGGCCGTGAAAGAAAGGTAACATCCCTGTCCATGCCTGCTGGACATGAGTCAGCGGTAATATGCACCTTACCGCTGACCGCCCTGTCCAGCGAGACATGGACATTGCCTTCCACATGCCGGTAGAGAGCCGGAATCGCCTTCTGTGAGAAAAAGTGGCGTTTGGGAACCTGCCACTGAGGAACCACACATTGCATAAACTCACGGAAGGGGGCAGAGTCTACCAACTGAAAAGGCAGCAGTTGAATTGCAAGCAATTTAGCCAAGCTAGCATTCAACCGCTGGGCATGTGGATGGCTGGGAGTGAACTTCTTTCGACGGTCCAGCAGCTGGGGCAGGGAAATTTGCCTGCTACAATCGGACGTTGGTGTACTGCTAGCAGAGTGCCCGCAAGTACTTGGCTGTGACACACCTAATTCTACACCTTCATTCCTCTCAGTGCAGGCTTCAGAGAGGACTGAAGGTATAGTGGGGTTGGAGATCCCAGCTGATGAGGAGCAAGGAGAGGTCCGCTTTGTTCTTTGGTGTGGGTCTTTAAGGTACGCTTGCCAACGAGCTGCATGGCAGGTCAACATATGTCTAGTCAAGCAAGTGGTGCCCAAGCAGGTGATGTTTTGGCCACGCGAGATACGCTTGAGACATATGTTGCAAATAGCAGCGGTGCGATCTGATGCACTTGACTCAAAAAAGGCCAACACCAAACAACTTTTGGAATAACGGGCAGAGGCAGCGCCCTGCACAGGTGTAGCTCTGCGGTGTGATTCAGTCGGTGTGCTGCCCTTACGCTGGCCCCCGGAGGGCATCCTGCCTCGTTGGAGATGTGCCTCCTCCTCATCCTCCTCCTCCTCTCTCCTATCAGGCACCCACGTGGAGTCAGTGACCTCATCATCCCCTCCCTCCTCATCACTGGAGCCAATCTGGCAGTATGCTGCAGCTGCTGGAACATGACTGCCAGATTGCTGTCCTTCTTGAGCATCCCCTCTCTCTGTATACTGTGCCACTAACCCCTGCAGATGCCTGTATTAGAGAACAGCAATGATGGGTATATACAGGTGTATACTGTGCCACTAACTCCTGCAGATGCCTGTATTAGAGAACAGCAATGACGGGTATATACAGGTGTATACTGTGCCACTATCTCCAGAAGATGCCTGTATTAGAGAACAGCAATGACGGGTATATACAGGTGTATACTGTGCCACTAACTCCTGCAGATGCCTGTATTAGAGAACATCAATGAGGGGTATATACAGGTGTATACTGTGCCACTAACTCCTGCAGACGCAGGTATTAGAGAACAGCAATGACGGGTATATACAGGTGTATACTGTGCCACTAACTCCTGCAGATGCCTGTATTAGAGAACAGCAATGACGTATATATACAGGTGTATACTGTGCCACTAACTCCTGCAGATGCCTGTATTAGAGAACAGCAATGATGGGTATATACAGGTGTATACTGTGCCACTAACTACTGCAGATGCCTGTAATAGAGAACAGCAATGACGGGTATATACAGGTGTATACTGTGCCACTAACTCCTGCAGATGCCTGTATTAGAGAACAGAAATGACGAGTATATACAAGTGTACACTGTGCCACTAACTCCTGCAGATGCCTGTATTAGAGAACAGCAATGAGGGGTATATACAGGTGTATACTGTGCCACTAACTCCTGCAGATGCCTGTATTAGAGAACAGCAATGAGGGGTATATACAGGTGTATACTGTGCCACTAACTCCTGCAGATGCCTGTATTAGAGAACAGAAATGACGGTATATACATGTGCACACTGTGCCACTAACTCCTGCAGATGCCTGTATTAGAGAAGAGCAATGAGGGGTATATACAGGTGTATACTGTGCCACTAACTCCTGCAGATGCCTGTATTAGAGAATAGCAATGATGGGTATATACAGGTGTATACTGTGCCACTAACTCCTGCAGATGCCTGTATTAGAGAACAGCAATGACGGGTATATACAGGTGTATACTGTGCCACTATCTCCAGAAGATGCCTGTATTAGAGAACAGCAATGACGGGTATATACAGGTGTATACTGTGCCACTAACTCCTGCAGATGCCTGTATTAGAGAACAGCAATGAGGGGTATATACAGGTGTATACTGTGCCACTAACTCCTGCAGATGCCTCTATTAGAGAACAGCAATGACGGGTATATACAGGTGTATACTGTGCCACTAACTCCTGCAGATGCCTGTATTAGAGAACAGCAATGACGGGTATATACAGGTGTATACTGTGCCACTAACTCCTGAAGATGCCTGTATTAGAGAACAGCAATGACGGATATATACAGGTGTATACTGTGCCACTAACTCCTGTAGATGCCTGTATTAGAGAACAGCAATGAGGGGTATATACAGGTGTATACTGTGCCACTAACTCCTGAAGATGCCTGTATTAGAGAACAGCAATGACGGGTATATACAGGTGTATACTGTGCCACTAACTACTGAAGATGTCTGTATTAAAGAACAGCAATGACGGGTATATACAGGTGTATACTGTGCCACTAACTCCTGCAGATGCCTGTATTAGAGAACAGCAATGACGGGTATATACAGGTGTATACTGTGCCACTAACTCCTGCAGATGCCTGTATTAGAGAACAGAAATGACGGGTATATACAAGTGTACACTGTGCCACTAACTCCTGCAGATGCCTGTATTAGAGAACAGCAATGAGGGGTATATACAGGTGTATACTGTGCCACTAACTCCTGCAGATGCCTGTACTAGAGAACAGCAATGACGGGTATATACAGGTGTATACTGTGCCACTAACTCCTGCAGATGCCTGTATTAGAGAACAGCAATGATGGGTATATACAGGTGTATACTGTGCCACTAACTCCTGCAGATGCCTGTATTATAGAACAGCAATGACGGGTATATACAGGTGTACACTGTGCCACTAACTCCTGCAGATGCCTGTATTAGAGAACAGCAATGACGGGTATATACAGGTGTATACTGTGCCACTAACTCCTGCAGATGCCTGTATTAGAGAAGAGCAATGACGGGTATATACAGGTGTATACTGTGCCACTAACTCCTGCAGATGCCTGTATTAGAGAACAGCAATGATAGGTATATACAGGTGTATACTGTGCCACTAACTCCTGCAGATGCCTGTATTAGAGAACAGCAATGACGGGTATATACAGGTGTATACTGTGCCACTAACTCCTGCAGATGCCTGTATTAGAGAACAGCAATGACGGGTATATACAGGTGTATACTGTGCCACTAACTCCTGAAGATGCCTGTATTAGAGAACAGCAATGACGGGTATATACAGGTGTATACTGTGCCACTAACTCCTGCAGATGCCTGTATTAGAGAACAGCAATGAGGGGTATATACAGGTGTATACTGTGCCACTAACTCCTGCAGACGCCTGTATTAGAGAACAGCAATGACGGGTATATACAGGTGTATACTGTGCCACTAACTCCTGCAGATGCCTGTATTAGAGAACAGCAATGACGTATATATACAGGTGTACACTGTGCCACTAACTCCTGCAGATGCCTGTATTAGAGAACAGCAATGACGGGTATATACAGGTGTACACTGTGCCACTAACTCCTGAAGATGCCTGTATTAGAGAACAGCAATGACGGGTATATACAGGTGTATACTGTGCCACTAACTCCTGCAGATGCCTGTATTAGAGAACAGAAATGACGGGTATATACATGTGTACACTGTGCCACTAACTCCTGCAGATGCCTGTATTAGAGAACAGCAATGAGGGGTATATACAGGTGTATACTATGCCACTAACTCCTGCAGATGCCTGTATTAGAGAACAGCAATGACGGGTATATACAGGTGTATACTGTGCCACTAACTCCTGCAGATGCCTGTATTAGAGAACAGCAATGATGGGTATATACAGGTGTATACTGTGCCACTAACTCCTGCAGATGCCTGTATTAGAGAACAGCAATGACGGGTATATACAGGTGTATACTGTGCCACTAACTCCTGCAGATGCCTGTATTAGAGAACAGCAATGACGGGTATATACAGGTGTATACTGTGCCACTAACTCCTGAAGATGCCTGTATTAGAGAACAGCAATGATGGGTATATACAGGTGTATACTGTGCCACTAACTCCTGCAGATGCCTGTATTAGATAACAGCAATGAGGGGTATATACAGGTGTATACTGTGCCACTAACTCCTGCAGACGCCTGTATTAGAGAACAGCAATGAGGGGTATATACAGGTGTATACTGTGCCACTAACTCCTGCAGATGCCTGTATTAGAGAACAGCAATGACGGGTATATACAGGTGTATACTGTGCCACTAACTCCTGCAGATGCCTGTATTAGAGAACAGCAATGATGGGTATATACAGGTGTATACTGTGCCACTAACTACTGCAGATGCCTGTATTAGAGAACAGCAATGACGGGTATATACAGGTGTATACTGTGCCACTAACTCCTGCAGATGCCTGTATTAGAGAACAGAAATGACGAGTATATACAGGTGTACACTGTGCCACTAACTCCTGAAGATGCCTGTATTAGAGAACAGCAATGACGGGTATATACAGGTGTACACTGTGCCACTAACTCCTGCAGATGCCTGTATTAGAGAACAGCAATGAGGGGTATATACAGGTGTATACTGTGCCACTAACTCCTGCAGATGCCTGTATTAGAGAACAGCAATGACGGGTATATACAGGTGTATACTGTGCCACTAACTCCTGCAGATGCCTGTATTAGAGAACAGCAATGACGGGTATATACAGGTATATACTGTGCCACTAACTCCTGAAGATGCCTGTATTAGAGAACAGCAATGACGGGTATATACAGGTGTATACTGTGCCACTAACTCCTGCAGATGCCTGTATTAGAGAACAGCAATGACGTATATATACAGGTGTACACTGTGCCACTAACTCCTGCAGATGCCTGTATTAGAGAACAGCAATGACGGGTATATACAGGTGTACACTGTGCCACTAACTCCTGAAGATGCCTGTATTAGAGAACAGCAATGACGGGTATATACAGGTGTATACTGTGCCACTAACTCCTGCAGATGCCTGTATTAGAGAACAGAAATGACGGGTATATACATGTGTACACTGTGCCACTAACTCCTGCAGATGCCTGTATTAGAGAACAGCAATGAGGGGTATATACAGGTGTATACTATGCCACTAACTCCTGCAGATGCCTGTATTAGAGAACAGCAATGACGGGTATATACAGGTGTATACTGTGCCACTAACTCCTGCAGATGCCTGTATTAGAGAACAGCAATGATGGGTATATACAGGTGTATACTGTGCCACTAACTCCTGCAGATGCCTGTATTAGAGAACAGCAATGATGGGTATATACAGGTGTATACTGTGCCACTAACTCCTGCAGATGCCTGTATTAGAGAACAGCAATGACGGGTATATACAGGTGTATACTGTGCCACTAACTCCTGAAGATGCCTGTATTAGAGAACAGCAATGATGGGTATATACAGGTGTATACTGTGCCACTAACTCCTGCAGATGCCTGTATTAGATAACAGCAATGAGGGGTATATACAGGTGTATACTGTGCCACTAACTCCTGCAGACGCCTGTATTAGAGAACAGCAATGAGGGGTATATACAGGTGTATACTGTGCCACTAACTCCTGCAGATGCCTGTATTAGAGAACAGCAATGACGGGTATATACAGGTGTATACTGTGCCACTAACTCCTGCAGATGCCTGTATTAGAGAACAGCAATGATGGGTATATACAGGTGTATACTGTGCCACTAACTACTGCAGATGCCTGTATTAGAGAACAGCAATGACGGGTATATACAGGTGTATACTGTGCCACTAACTCCTGCAGATGCCTGTATTAGAGAACAGAAATGACGAGTATATACAGGTGTACACTGTGCCACTAACTCCTGAAGATGCCTGTATTAGAGAACAGCAATGACGGGTATATACAGGTGTACACTGTGCCACTAACTCCTGCAGATGCCTGTATTAGAGAACAGCAATGAGGGGTATATACAGGTGTATACTGTGCCACTAACTCCTGCAGATGCCTGTATTAGAGAACAGCAATGACGGGTATATACAGGTGTATACTGTGCCACTAACTCCTGCAGATGCCTGTATTAGAGAACAGCAATGACGGGTATATACAGGTATATACTGTGCCACTAACTCCTGAAGATGCCTGTATTAGAGAACAGCAATGACGGGTATATACAGGTGTATACTGTGCCACTAACTCCTGCAGATGCCTGTATTAGAGAACAGCAATGACGGGTATATACAGGTGTATACTGTGCCACTGACTCCTGCAGATGCCTTTATTAGAGAACAGAAATGACGAGTATATATAAGTGTACACTGTGCCACTAACTCCTGCAGATGCCTGTATTAGAGAACAGCAATGAGGGGTATATACAGGTGTATACTGTGCCACTAACTCCTGCAGATGCCTGTATTAGAGAACAGCAATGACGGGTATATACAGGTGTATACTGTGCCACTAACTCCTGAAGATGCCTGTATTAGAGAACAGCAATGACGGGTATATACAGGTGTATACTGTGCCACTAACTCCTGCAGATGCCTGTATTAGAGAACAGCAATGACGGGTATATACAGGTGTATACTGTGCCACTAACTCCTGCAGATGCCTGTATTAGAGAACAGAAATGACGGGTATATACAAGTGTACACTGTGCCACTAACTCCTGCAGATGCCTGTATTAGAGAAGAGCAATGAGGGGTATATACAGGTGTATACTGTGCCACTAACTCCTGCAGATGCCTGTACTAGAGAACAGCAATGACGGGTATATACAGGTGTATACTGTGCCACTAACTCCTGCAGATGCCTGTATTAGAGAACAGCAATGATGGGTATATACAGGTGTATACTGTGCCACTAACTCCTGCAGATGCCTGTATTAGAGAACAGCATGGATGGGTATATACAGGTGTATACTGTGCCACTAACTCCTGCAGATGCCTGTATTATAGAACAGCAATGACGGGTATATACAGGTGTACACTGTGCCACTAACTCCTGCAGATGCCTGTATTAGAGAACAGCAATGACGGGTATATACAGGTGTATACTGTGCCACTAACTCCTGCAGATGCCTGTATTAGAGAACAGCAATGACGGGTATATACAGGTATATACTGTGCCACTAACTCCTGAAGATGCCTGTATTAGAGAACAGCAATGACGGGTATATACAGGTGTATACTGTGCCACTAACTCCTGCAGATGCCTGTATTAGAGAACAGCAATGACGGGTATATACAGGTGTATACTGTGCCACTGACTCCTGCAGATGCCTTTATTAGAGAACAGAAATGACGAGTATATATAAGTGTACACTGTGCCACTAACTCCTGCAGATGCCTGTATTAGAGAACAGCAATGAGGGGTATATACAGGTGTATACTGTGCCACTAACTCCTGCAGATGCCTGTATTAGAGAACAGCAATGACGGGTATATACAGGTGTATACTGTGCCACTAACTCCTGAAGATGCCTGTATTAGAGAACAGCAATGACGGGTATATACAGGTGTATACTGTGCCACTAACTCCTGCAGATGCCTGTATTAGAGAACAGCAATGACGGGTATATACAGGTGTATACTGTGCCACTAACTCCTGCAGATGCCTGTATTAGAGAACAGAAATGACGGGTATATACAAGTGTACACTGTGCCACTAACTCCTGCAGATGCCTGTATTAGAGAAGAGCAATGAGGGGTATATACAGGTGTATACTGTGCCACTAACTCCTGCAGATGCCTGTACTAGAGAACAGCAATGACGGGTATATACAGGTGTATACTGTGCCACTAACTCCTGCAGATGCCTGTATTAGAGAACAGCAATGATGGGTATATACAGGTGTATACTGTGCCACTAACTCCTGCAGATGCCTGTATTAGAGAACAGCATGGATGGGTATATACAGGTGTATACTGTGCCACTAACTCCTGCAGATGCCTGTATTATAGAACAGCAATGACGGGTATATACAGGTGTACACTGTGCCACTAACTCCTGCAGATGCCTGTATTAGAGAACAGCAATGACGGGTATATACAGGTGTATACTGTGCCACTAACTCCTGAAGATGCCTGTATTAGAGAACAGCAATGACGGGTATATACAGGTGTATACTGTGCCACTAACTACTGCAGATGCCTGTATTAGAGAACAGCAATGACGGGTATATACAGGTGTATACTGTGCCACTAACTCCTGCAGATGCCTGTATTAGAGAACAGCAATGATGGGTATATACAGGTGTATACTGTGCCACTAACTCCTGAAGATGCCTGTATTAGAGAACAGCAATGACGGGTATATACAGGTGCATACTGTGCCACTAACTCCTGCAGATGCCTGTATTAGAGAACAGCAATGAGGGGTATATACAGGTGTATACTGTGCCACTAACTCCTGCAGACGCCTGTATTAGAGAACAGCAATGACGGGTATATACAGGTGTATACTGTGCCACTAACTCCTGCAGATGCCTGTATTAGAGAACAGCAATGACGTATATATACAGGTGTACACTGTGCCACTAACTCCTGCAGATGCCTGTATTAGAGAACAGCAATGACGGGTATATACAGGTGTACACTGTGCCACTAACTCCTGAAGATGCCTGTATTAGAGAACAGCAATGACGGGTATATACAGGTGTATACTGTGCCACTAACTCCTGCAGATGCCTGTATTAGAGAACAGAAATGACGGGTATATACATGTGTACACTGTGCCACTAACTCCTGCAGATGCCTGTATTAGAGAACAGCAATGAGGGGTATATACAGGTGTATACTGTGCCACTAACTCCTGCAGATGCCTGTATTAGAGAACAGCAATGACGGGTATATACAGGTGTATACTGTGCCACTAACTCCTGCAGATGCCTGTATTAGAGAACAGCAATGATGGGTATATACAGGTGTATACTGTGCCACTAACTCCTGCAGATGCCTGTATTAGAGAACAGCAATGATGGGTATATACAGGTGTATACTGTGCCACTAACTCCTGCAGATGCCTGTATTAGAGAACAGCAATGACGGGTATATACAGGTTGTGAGGGGGTTAGCTCGGCAGCGGGTGTGGGTGACCCCCGGGATGGGCTCCCCACACAAAAACAGGCCCAGCAAACGGAGGTTGTGGTTTTCAAAATCAAAAAGGTGCGGTTTATTTTCTATTTACAGTGACAAAACACAGCAAAGCAAAAGAAACATAAACAAAATAAATCCTGGTCAACTTGACCTCTAACTAAACATACCGGTTTCCTAACTAACAACTGGGATCAGCCTAGTGCTGTCCTAGTCCCTAAGTCCCTGGTTTTAAATGTCCAAGCAAATAGCCACACAGGCTTTGTCTCACCGCACAGGGGTTCACTCTCCCTAGACAGTCCACACAGGTCTGGTTCCAGGCATGAGCTAACATCTAATGAAGCTGGGAGTTCTTATAGAGGCCTAAATGAGCTGACAAGGTTCAGCCGGTCTCCTCATCTCTGTCTGCACGACGCCCCACACTCTCCCTAGAGGTATGAGTCATCCATGAGCCCACTAGCCTTATACAACTCTCCACCTAGTTGTATAAGTCGGCGTAAAGCCTGAATCTGGGCGAAATATATCTACCCCCCTGGATGCAACCAGGTGACTTTACCTTCCTGCTGTCACATACCCCCCCCCCCCTCTTGTTTTAACCTCGGGGTTGGAACACCAGCAATCAGGCATTCATGTACTCGAGACAAAGCATCCACATTCCCCATTTGAACGCCAGGGCGATGCTTTACTGTGAAGTTGAATTCCTGGAGGGCCAGGAACCACCTATTCACTCTTCTATTTGTTTCCTTGTTTTGAGCCATCCACTTTAACGGAGCGTGATCCGTAACCATGTCAAAGTGCCTACCTAGCAGGTAGTACCGAAGGGAATCTAGAGCCCACTTCACCGCTAAACACTCCTTTTCAACGGTGGCGTAATTTACCTCATGGGACTTCAACTTCCTGCTGAGGTAAATGACTGGGTGCTCTTCCCCGTTCCAGACCTGGGACAATACTGCTCCTAACCCCACATCTGACGCATCACTTTGTACGACAAAGTCTTTAGAGAAGTCGGGTGAGTACAACACTGGCTGGCTACATAAGGCTTGTTTCAAGAATTGGAATGCTGCCTCAGCCTCGGGGGTCCATTTAATCATGACCGACCCTTTCCCCTTCGTCAGGTTGGTTAGGGGCACAGCCTTAGAAGCAAAGTGGGGAATGAATCGCCGATAATACCCAGCGATTCCCAGAAAGGCTCGTACCTGCTTCTTGCTGTTGGGACGTGGCCAACTCTGGATGGCCTCGACTTTGTTGAGTTGGGGTTTTATTACTCCCCTCCCAATGGTGTACCCAAGATATTTGGCCTCTTCCTGCCAAATGGTACACTTCTTGGGGTTAGCCGTAAACCCCGCTTTCCGAACAGAGTCCAGGACTGCTTGCACTTTTGGCAGATGTGAGGCCCAATCTGTGCTATGGACAATTACGTCATCCAGGTAAGCCGCAGCATACTTCCGATGGGGCCTCAGCATCTGGTCCATTTTCCGCTGGAATGTGGCCGGCGCATTCTGTAACCCGAACGGCATTCTTTTATATTGGAACGCCCCGTCTGGGGTTACAAATGCGGTTTTCTCTTTGGCCGACTTGGCCAGGGGGATTTGCCAATACCCTTTTGTGAGGTCAAGAGTCGTCATGTATCGGGCTGTTCCCAGCCGGTCGATCAACTCATCTATACGTGGCATGGGGTAGGTGTCAAATTTTGTAACTTTGTTCAACTGACGAAAATCGTTACAAAATCGCCAGCTCCCATCCGGTTTAGGCACCAACACAATGGGACTAGACCAATCACTTTGGGACTCCTCTATCACCCCTAAGTTCAGCATTTTCTGTACTTCCTCCCGTATTGCCTCCCGTCGGGCCTCTGGGATCCGATAGGGTTTTAACTTCACCCTTTCACCGGGCGGGGTAATGATGTCATGCTCTACCCCAGATGTTTGTCCCGGCAGCTCAGAGAATACCTCCTTGTTGCGAAGCACAAACTCCTTAACCTCCTGTTGTTGGGGTTGTGACAAGGTGGCTGCTATTCCAACCTCAGGAATCACGCAACCAGTTTGAGCTGGTGACCAAGTGTCTGCGACTAGGGACTCTCTATCCCTCCAGGCTTTCAACAGATTAACGTGATAGATCTGTTCGGGCTTTCGCCTTCCTGGTTGTCTGACCTTGTAATTCACTTCGCTCACTTTTTCCATTATCTCGTAGGGGCCTTGCCATTTGGCAAGGAATTTACTTTCAACCGTAGGGACAAGTACCAGTATCCTATCCCCCGGGGAAAAGGTACGGGTCTTGGCTCCACGGTTGTACACTCTCTGCTGTGCTAACTGCGCTTGGGCCAAATGTTCCTTCACGATGGGCATTACCTGTGCAATTCGGTCTTGCATCAGGGCGACATGCTCAATCACACTCCTGTGGGGAGAACTCTCACTTTCCCAAGTTTCCTTGGCAATATCCAACAGCCCTCTTGGGTGTCTCCCATACAGTAACTCAAAGGGGGAGAATCCCGTAGAGGATTGGGGCACCTCCCTAATAGCAAACATCAGATAAGGAAGTAGACAGTCCCAATCCTTTCCATCTCTATCCACCACTTTCTTCAACATTTGTTTTAGGGTTTTGTTGAATCTTTCAACCAGCCCATCGGTTTGGGGGTGATACACAGATGTACGTAATTGCGTCACTTTGAACAATTTACACAGCTCCTTCATAACCCGGGACATAAAGGGTGTACCTTGGTCCGTAAGCAGTTCTTTACAAATACCCACCCGGCTAAACACAAGAGATAGCTCTTTGGCTATGGTTTTGGCCGAGGTATTTCGGAGAGGGATCGCTTCTGGATAACGGGTGGCATAGTCCATTATAACTAATATGTACTGGTGCCCCCTAGCGGACTTGATTATAGGACCTACCAAATCCATGGCGATCCTCTCAAACGGGACCTCAATGATGGGTAGAGGGACCAGCGGGCTACGGAAATGTGGCATCGGGCCGACCTCTGACACACAGGGCAGGAGGAACAATAATTTTCTATGTCCTTCATCACCCCCGGCCAATAGAATCTCTGTAATACCCTCTCTCGGGTTTTCTCTGTCCCCAGATGACCTCCAAGAATGTGCCCATGAGCCAACTCCAACACCAACTTCCTGTAAGGTTTGGGCACCACAAGCTGCTCAACGGTTTCTTCTGCCCTTTTTGCCACCCGATACAGTAGGTCCTTCTCTACGCTGAAGTATGGGTAAGTGCAGGTATTATCTGGGTTCACTAACTCGCCATCTATTTTCACTACGTTTTCCCGTGCCTTTATTAGGGCGGGGTCTTTCAACTGTTCTGTGGCAAAGTTTTCCCTGTGAACCTCAAGATCAGAAAACTCCACAGACGGTAGGTTTTCGTCTGAGGAGGTGGGCTCCTCTCCAGTTTCTTGAGTCTCCCCTGCCAATACTGATAAGGGAAATTCCGGAGAGTCCTCACCACTCTCAGGGGAGTTCTGGCTATCACATTCCTGGTACATAGGGGCACCAGTGGGGGGCTCAGGATCATCCCACAGTTCCCAGAACTTCGGAAAATCCCTTCCCACAATGGCGTCATGCGGTAACTGAGATACTAAGCCCACTGGATGAAAGAGGGTACCTTTGGGGGTCTCGAAACACACTGTAGTCACTGGATACTCTCGGGTGTCCCCATGCACACAAATAACAGCTACCTTGCTATTCCCAGAGACCTCTGTTTTAACTAACTCAGCCTTTATCAGGGTCACAAGGCTACCTGAATCCAGCAATACCACAACATTTCTACCATTAACACACATTTTGCATAAATGTTTCTCAGTTCCTCGAATGGCAGTGCATGCGACTGTCGCACACAGCGACTGACGTCTGCCCGTCAGAAAGTCACACTGCATGGGTTCCTCCACAACCGGGCAATTGGCTGCAATATGTCCCGCTTGCCGGCAGCGGTAGCAAACGATCCTTCTTGCCGCCTCTTGAGCCGCTGATTTCCCAGGCTGTTCTCGCCAAACTTGGGGTAGAGCTCCCACCCTCTCACTCTCTCCACCCTCACCCCTTGGAATCCTCTTATCCGCCCCTGGGGATGGTCTGGTCTTAGGGTGGAAAGTCTGAGTGTCTCTGGAAGAGGCCGTCAGGTTCTCTGTAGCCAAGTATTTCTCCACACGATCCACAAGACCATCGGCCGTCTCTGGGTCTCCATGGCTTACCCACTTTTGGATGGCAGTAGGAAGAGCTCTCAAAAACCGATCCATTACAACACGTTCCACAATCTTTGGTGCGGACAAAGTCTCTGGCTGTAGCCACTTTCTGCTCAGGTGAATGAGATCATACATTTGAGACCTGGGGGGTTTTCCAAGCTGGAAAGTCCAGTTATGCACACGCTGAGCCCGGACAGCCAGGGTGACACCCAGCCTTGCCAATATTTCAGCTTTTAGCATCACATAGTCTTTTGCTTGGTTAGGCTCTAGGTCATAGTAAGCTTTCTGCGATTCACCAGTTAACAGAGGAGCCACCAGTCCAGCCCACTGCTCCTCAGGCCACTTTTCTCTTTCAGCGGTCCTTTCAAATGTGGTCAAAAATACCTCTGGATCATCCTCTCCAGTCATTTTTGTCAATAAACGACTGACCCCAAAGGACGCGGTATTAGTGGGACGGCTTTCCTCACTGGTCTGCGGACGTTGCTGCAATACTGCTTCCATCTGTTGTTGTAGTCTCTGCTCTTGCTTCTGCAACAGGTCTATGAAGCGGGCCTCAGATTGCTGCTGGGCTTGTTGCTGAGCCTCCAGACTCTGTTGCAAAGTTGCGTTTGTCTGCTGCTGGGCTGCAAGGCTCTGTTGATGAGCTTGCTGCTGGGCTGCAAGGCTCTGTTGATGAGCTTGCTGCTGGGCTGCAAGGCTCTGTTGATGAGCTGCAAGGCTCTGTTGATGAGCTGCAAGGCTCTTTTGCAAACCTGCATTTGTCTGCTGTTGATTGGCATTTGCTAGAGCCAGCTGTTTCAGTATCTCCTCCATGCTGGCTTAAAAAAAAACTGCCACTGGTTCTCCACCAACTGTGAGGGGGTTAGCTCGGCAGCGGGTGTGGGTGACCCCCGGGATGGGCTCCCCACACAAAAACAGGCCCAGCAAACGGAGGTTGTGGTTTTCAAAATCAAAAAGGTGCGGTTTATTTTCTATTTACAGTGACAAAACACAGCAAAGCAAAAGAAACATAAACAAAATAAATCCTGGTCAACTTGACCTCTAACTAAACATACCGGTTTCCTAACTAACAACTGGGATCAGCCTAGTGCTGTCCTAGTCCCTAAGTCCCTGGTTTTAAATGTCCAAGCAAATAGCCACACAGGCTTTGTCTCACCGCACAGGGGTTCACTCTCCCTAGACAGTCCACACAGGTCTGGTTCCAGGCATGAGCTAACATCTAATGAAGCTGGGAGTTCTTATAGAGGCCTAAATGAGCTGACAAGGTTCAGCTGGTCTCCTCATCTCTGTCTGCACGACGCCCCACACTCTCCCTAGAGGTATGAGTCATCCATGAGCCCACTAGCCTTATACAACTCTCCACCTAGTTGTATAAGTCGGTGTAAAGCCTGAATCTGGGCGAAATATATCTACCCCCCTGGATGCAACCAGGTGACTTTACCTTCCTGCTGTCACAAGGTGTACACTGTGCCATTAACTCCTGCAGATGCCTGTATTAGAGAACAGCAATGACGGGTATATACAGGTGTATACTGTGCCACTAACTCCTGAAGATGCCTGTATTAGAGAACAGCAATGACGGGTATATACAGGTGTACACTGTGCCACTAACTCCTGAAGATGCCTGTATTAGAGAACAGCAATGACGGGTATATACAGGTGTATACTGTGCCACTAACTCCTGCAGATGCCTGTATTAGAGAACAGCAATGAGGGGTATATACAGGTGTATACTGTGCCACTAACTCCTGCAGACGCCTGTATTAGAGAACAGCAATGAGGGGTATATACAGGTGTATACTGTGCCACTAACTCCTGCAGATGCCTGTATTAGAGAACAGCAATGACGGGTATATACAGGTGTATACTGTGCCACTAACTCCTGCAGATGCCTGTATTAGAGAACAGCAATGATGGGTATATACAGGTGTATACTGTGCCACTAACTACTGCAGATGCCTGTATTAGAGAACAGCAATGACGGGTATATACAGGTGTATACTGTGCCACTAACTCCTGCAGATGCCTGTATTAGAGAACAGAAATGACGAGTATATACAGGTGTACACTGTGCCACTAACTCCTGAAGATGCCTGTATTAGAGAACAGCAATGACGGGTATATACAGGTGTACACTGTGCCACTAACTCCTGCAGATGCCTGTATTAGAGAACAGCAATGAGGGGTATATACAGGTGTATACTGTGCCACTAACTCCTGCAGATGCCTGTATTAGAGAACAGCAATGACGGGTATATACAGGTGTATACTGTGCCACTAACTCCTGCAGATGCCTGTATTAGAGAACAGCAATGACGGGTATATACAGGTATATACTGTGCCACTAACTCCTGAAGATGCCTGTATTAGAGAACAGCAATGACGGGTATATACAGGTGTATACTGTGCCACTAACTCCTGCAGATGCCTGTATTAGAGAACAGTAATGACGGGTATATACAGGTGTATACTGTGCCACTGACTCCTGCAGATGCCTTTATTAGAGAACAGAAATGACGAGTATATATAAGTGTACACTGTGCCACTAACTCCTGCAGATGCCTGTATTAGAGAACAGCAATGAGGGGTATATACAGGTGTATACTGTGCCACTAACTCCTGCAGATGCCTGAATTAGAGAACAGCAATGATGGGTATATACAGGTGTATACTGTGCCACTAACTACTGAAGATGCCTGTATTAGAGAACAGCAATGACGGGTATATACAGGTGTATACTGTGCCACTAACTCCTGCAGATGCCTGTATTAGAGAACAGCAATGACGGGTATATACAGGTGTATACTGTGCCACTAACTCCTGCAGATGCCTGTATTAGAGAACAGAAATGACGGGTATATACAGGTGTATACTGTGCCACTGACTCCTGCAGATGCCTTTATTAGAGAACAGAAATGACGAGTATATATAAGTGTACACTGTGCCACTAACTCCTGCAGATGCCTGTATTAGAGAAGAGCAATGAGGGGTATATACAGGTGTATACTGTGCCACTAACTCCTGCAGATGCCTGTACTAGAGAACAGCAATGACGGGTATATACAGGTGTATACTGTGCCACTAACTCCTGCAGATGCCTGTATTAGAGAACAGCATGGATGG
The DNA here is from genome assembly GCA_029206835.1 of Rana muscosa. NCBI lineage: Eukaryota > Metazoa > Chordata > Amphibia > Anura > Ranidae > Rana > Rana muscosa. The sequence goes on along the minus strand of CM055117.1, from coordinate 1,042,355,553 downwards.
GTATATACAGGTGTATACTGTGCCACTAACTCCTGCAGATGCCTGTATTATAGAACAGCAATGACGGGTATATACAGGTGTATACTGTGCCACTAACTCCTAAAGATGCCTGTATTAGAGAACAGCAATGACGGGTATATACAGGTGTATACTGTGCCACTAAATACTGCAGATGCCTGTATTAGAGAACAGCAATGACGGGTATATACAGGTGTATACTGTGCCACTAACTCCTGCAGATGCCTGTATTAGAGAACAGAAATGACGGGTATATACAGGTGTATACTGTGCCACTAACTCCTGAAGATGCCTGTATTAGAGAACAGCAATGACGGGTATATACAGGTGCATACTGTGCCACTAACTCCTGCAGATGCCTGTATTAGAGAACAGCAATGAGGGGTATATACAGGTGTATACTGTGCCACTAACTCCTGCAGACGCCTGTATTAGAGAACAGCAATGACGGGTATATACAGGTGTATACTGTGCCACTAACTCCTGCAGATGCCTGTATTAGAGAACAGCAATGACGTATATATACAGGTGTACACTGTGCCACTAACTCCTGCAGATGCCTGTATTAGAGAACAGCAATGACGGGTATATACATGTGTACACTGTGCCACTAACTCCTGAAGATGCCTGTATTAGAGAACAGCAATGACGTGTATATACAGGTGTATACTGTGCCACTAACTCCTGCAGATGCCTGTATTAGAGAACAGAAATGACGGGTATATACATGTGTACACTGTGCCACTAACTCCTGCAGATGCCTGTATTAGAGAACAGCAATGAGGGGTATATACAGGTGTATACTGTGCCACTAACTCCTGCAGATGCCTGTATTAGAGAACAGCAATGACGGGTATATACAGGTGTATACTGTGCCACTAACTCCTGCAGATGCCTGTATTAGAGAACAGCAATGATGGGTATATACAGGTGTATACTGTGCCACTAACTCCTGCAGATGCCTGTATTAGAGAACAGCAATGACGGGTATATACAGGTGTATACTGTGCCACTAACTCCTGCAGATGCCTGTATTAGAGAACAGCAATGACGGGTATATACAGGTGTACACTGTGCCACTAACTCCTGCAGATGCCTGTATTAGAGAACAGCAATGACGGGTATATACAGGTGTATACTGTGCCACTAACTCCTGAAGATGCCTGTATTAGAGAACAGCAATGATGGGTATATACAGGTGTATACTGTGCCACTAACTCCTGCAGATGCCTGTATTAGAGAACAGCAATGAGGGGTATATACAGGTGTATACTGTGCCACTAACTCCTGCAGACGCCTGTATTAGAGAACAGCAATGAGGGGTATATACAGGTGTATACTGTGCCACTAACTCCTGCAGATGCCTGTATTAGAGAACAGCAATGACGGGTATATACAGGTGTATACTGTGCCACTAACTCCTGCAGATGCCTGTATTAGAGAACAGCAATGATGGGTATATACAGGTGTATACTGTGCCACTAACTACTGCAGATGCCTGTATTAGAGAACAGCAATGACGGGTATATACAGGTGTATACTGTGCCACTAACTCCTGCAGATGCCTGTATTAGAGAACAGAAATGACGAGTATATACAGGTGTACACTGTGCCACTAACTCCTGAAGATGCCTGTATTAGAGAAAAGCAATGACGGGTATATACAGGTGTACACTGTGCCACTAACTCCTGCAGATGCCTGTATTAGAGAACAGCAATGAGGGGTATATACAGGTGTATACTGTGCCACTAACTCCTGCAGATGCCTGTATTAGAGAACAGCAATGACGGGTATATACAGGTGTACACTGTGCCACTAACTCCTGCAGATGCCTGTATTAGAGAACAGCAATGACGGGTATATACAGGTATATACTGTGCCACTAACTCCTGAAGATGCCTGTATTAGAGAACAGCAATGACGGGTATATACAGGTGTATACTGTGCCACTAACTACTGCAGATGCCTGTATTAGAGAACAGCAATGACGGGTATATACAGGTGTATACTGTGCCACTGACTCCTGCAGATGCCTTTATTAGAGAACAGAAATGACGAGTATATATAAGTGTACACTGTGCCACAAACTCCTGCAGATGCCTGTATTAGAGAACAGCAATGAGGGGTATATACAGGTGTATACTGTGCCACTAACTCCTGCAGATGCCTGTATTAGAGAACAGCAATGACGGGTATATACAGGTGTATACTGTGCCACTAACTACTGAAGATGCCTGTATTAGAGAACAGCAATGACGGGTATATACAGGTGTATACTGTGCCACTAACTCCTGCAGATGCCTGTATTAGAGAACAGCAATGATGGGTATATACAGGTGTATACTGTGCCACTAACTCCTGCAGATGCCTGTATTAGAGAACAGAAATGATGGGTATATACAAGTGTACACTGTGCCACTAACTCCTGCAGATGCCTGTATTAGAGAAGAGCAATGAGGGGTATATACAGGTGTATACTGTGCCACTAACTCCTGCAGATGCCTGTACTAGAGAACAGCAATGACGGGTATATACAGGTGTATACTGTGCCACTAACTCCTGCAGATGCCTGTATTAGAGAACAGCAATGATGGGTATATACAGGTGTATACTGTGCCACTAACTCCTGCAGATGCCTGTATTAGAGAACAGCATGGATGGGTATATACAGGTGTATACTGTGCCACTAACTCCTGCAGATGCCTGTATTATAGAACAGCAATGACGGGTATATACAGGTGTACACTGTGCCACTAACTCCTGCAGATGCCTGTATTAGAGAACAGCAATGACGGGTATATACAGGTGTATACTGTGCCACTAACTCCTGAAGATGCCTGTATTAGAGAACAGCAATGACGGGTATATACAGGTGTATACTGTGCCACTAACTCCTGCAGATGCCTGTATTAGAGAACAGAAATGACGGGTATATACAAGTGTACACTGTGCCACTAACTCCTGCAGATGCCTGTATTAGAGAAGAGCAATGAGGGGTATATACAGGTGTATACTGTGCCACTAACTCCTGCAGATGCCTGTACTAGAGAACAGCAATGACGGGTATATACAGGTGTATACTGTGCCACTAACTCCTGCAGATGCCTGTATTAGAGAACAGCAATGATGGGTATATACAGGTGTATACTGTGCCACTAACTCCTGCAGATGCCTGTATTAGAGAACAGCATGGATGGGTATATACAGGTGTATACTGTGCCACTAACTCCTGCAGATGCCTGTATTATAGAACAGCAATGACGGGTATATACAGGTGTACACTGTGCCACTAACTCCTGCAGATGCCTGTATTAGAGAACAGCAATGACGGGTATATACAGGTGTATACTGTGCCACTAACTCCTGAAGATGCCTGTATTAGAGAACAGCAATGACGGGTATATACAGGTGTATACTGTGCCACTAACTCCTGCAGATGCCTGTATTAGAGAACAGAAATGACGGGTATATTCAAGTGTACACTGTGCCACTAACTCCTGCAGATGCCTGTATTAGAGAACAGCAATGAGGGGTATATACAGGTGTACACTGTGCCACTAACTCCTGCAGATGCCTGTATTAGAGAACAGCAATGACGGGTATATACAGGTGTATACTGTGCCACTAACTCCTGCAGATGCCTGTATTAGAGAAGAGCAATGACGGGTATATACAGGTGTATACTGTGCCACTAACTCCTGCAGATGCCTGTATTAGAGAACAGCAATGATAGGTATATACAGGTGTATACTGTGCCACTAACTCCTGCAGATGCCTGTATTAGAGAACAGCAATGACGGGTATATACAGGTGTATACTGTGCCACTAACTCCTGCAGATACCTGTATTAGAGAACAGCAATGACGGGTATATACAGGTGTATACTGTGCCACTAACTCCTGAAGATGCCTGTATTAGAGAACAGCAATGACGGGTATATACAGGTGTATACTGTGCCACTAACTCCTGCAGATGCCTGTATTAGAGAACAGCAATGAGGGGTATATACAGGTGTATACTGTGCCACTAACTCCTGCAGACGCCTGTATTAGAGAACAGCAATGACGGGTATATACAGGTGTATACTGTGCCACTAACTCCTGCAGATGCCTGTATTAGAGAACAGCAATGACGTATATATACAGGTGTACACTGTGCCACTAACTCCTGCAGATGCCTGTATTAGAGAACAGCAATGACGGGTATATACAGGTGTACCCTGTGCCACTAACTCCTGAAGATGCCTGTATTAGAGAACAGCAATGACGGGTATATACAGGTGTATACTGTGCCACTAACTCCTGCAGATGCCTGTATTAGAGAACAGAAATGACGGGAATATACATGTGTACACTGTGCCACTAACTCCTGCAGATGCCTGTATTAGAGAACAGCAATGAGGGGTATATACAGGTGTATACTGTGCCACTAACTCCTGCAGATGCCTGTATTAGAGAACAGCAATGACGGGTATATACAGGTGTATACTGTGCCACTGACTCCTGCAGATGCCTTTATTAGAGAACAGAAATGACGAGTATATATAAGTGTACACTGTGCCACTAACTCCTGCAGATGCCTGTATTAGAGAACAGCAATGATGGGTATATACAGGTGTATACTGTGCCACTAACTCCTGCAGATGCCTGTATTAGAGAACAGAAATGACGGGTATATACAGGTGTATACTGTGCCACCAGGGCTGGCCAAAGACATTGTGCTGCCTGGGCCCAAGAATGAAATGCTGCCCCCCCCCCCAAAAAAATCCTATGCCCATCCAGCAAAGAGACGTTTCCATAAAGCAAAGAGACAGCCCAATATATTCAGCAAGAGACATCCCATATATTCAGCAAAGAGACATGCCCCTTCTAGGGTGACCACGCATTTTGCAGGTCTGTCCCGGGCACATTCATTCCAGGACAATACAGTGTCCCGGAATGAAACTGACACAGCCACCCCCCTAGGCCAATCTGATGCCCCCAAAAAAGGCCGCCACATCACCTCTTTACTCACTGACAGTACTTGTCCTGGCCGGGAATGCCTGGAGGAGCACAATCCCCGCCCCCTGCATGTGATTGGAGAAATCATAAATCCCACCTCTTGTGTCCAATCACTGTGCTGTGATTCGTTACAGAACAAGCTGATGTTTGGGAAGGGGGGGTGTCCGTGAATAGTAGTTTAAAAATGTGGTCACCCTAGCTCCTTCCTGCAAAGAGTATTGTGTAGCACCACGAAAGCTCCCCCCTTTCTCTCCACTTCCACCGACCAGCTACGCTCTGATCCCAGCTCAGTGATGCAACATGCCGCAACAACAGCGCTGCATTGACCACATTTCCAAACTGCCATTCAGGGATACCGCCCTTCCTTCCCAAAAAAAGATGAGGGGGGGGGGGTGTAGTCTCGCTGACAGGGAATTTGGCAGCGGGTGATTTGTCGGGCGAATGGCTGGTGTTAGCACTTAAATCATCCTAACATTATGATTGATATGGTGTCAGGATGATCAAATCACATTATTTCTATTACTACATTGTAATATATAATGAAATAGTTTAACTCACCATAATGCAGAATCAGTGGGAACCCTGAGCTTGTCATTTGCCACCATTGCTTGCCACCAGATGTAGCTTATTGCTTGCCACCGTTGCCTGCCACCAGATGCAGCTGTGCCACTTGCCACCCATAGCCTGCCACAACATGCAGCCTGTCACTTGTTACCAATGCCTGTCACCAGATGCAGCCTGTCACTTGTCACCAATGCCTGTCACCAGATGCAGCCTGTCACTTGTCACCAATGCCTGTCACCAGATGCAGCCTGTTACTTGTCACCAATGCCTGTCACCAGATGCAGCCTGTCACTTGTCACCAATGCCTGTCACCAGATGCAGCCTGTCACTTGTCACCAATGCCTGTCACCAGATGCAGCCTGTCACTTGTCACCAATGCCTGTCACCAGATGCAGCCTGTCACTTGTTACCAATGCCTGTCACCAGATGCAGCCTGTCACTTGTCACCGATGCCTGTCACCAGATGCAGCCTGTCACTTGTCACCGATGCCTGTCACCAGATGCAGCCTGTCACTTGTCACTGATGCCTGTCACCAGATGCAGCCTGTCACTCAGCCTGGCTCTCTCTCCCTTCCCTTCAGATGGGCATGCTGGGGGCTGCAGTTTCCCCCCTAGAATTGCAATGGGCCAGCCATTTGCACTACATATCCCATAATCCTCTTTTCTCCTTTTAGTTTTTTTCCCTGGCCAATGGGAGGAAAAGGGGGAAGAAACATAGCGGTGGCTGTCCTAGGAACAGCAGCATGAGGAGGAGAAGGAGGGGGGAGAAGAGCCCGCAGCTGCTCTCTCTCCACACACACAGCCGCTCCGATCTCATGCTGTTACATACAGGGAGGAGGTGGGTGGAGCTAGCGGAGGAGGAGGAAGTGAAATACTCTCTGCAATGAATGATGGGCCTCTCTCTCCTTACGTCACTGGTTGCTAGACACAAAGCGGGCCGCAGCTAGCAACCAGTTTGGGCAGTGAAGCAGGGGCCGCTGGAGAGACCCTTGAAGTGCGTCTTGCCACTGCGGCCAGTGACAGCGGCGCCGGCGATGCAGTACAGTATGACATTGACAATGCACACTAGATGGAGGGAAACCCAGGTCCTCAGGCAGGCCCGGATTTATTCCCTTTGCCGCCCCAAGGCCGGGTCCTCCCTTTTGCCGCCCCAATGCCGCGGGTTGACGGGTTGAGAACTGGGGGGGGGGAGATGTGCTGGCCGGAAAAGTCCAAGTGACCTCTCCTCTCATCTCTCCCCTCCTCTTCTGCCCCTCGAATTGAGAAGTGGGGGGGGGTTGCTGGGTTGCTGCCAAAGGTCCAAATTACATCAGAGCCCCCCTTACATCAGAGTCCGCACAGAGGCCCCCCTTACATCAGAGTCTGCACAGAGCCCCCCCTTACATTACATCAGAGTCTTCACAGAGCCCCCTCTTACATCAGAGTCCGCACAGAGCCCCCCCTTACATCAGAGTCCGCACAGAGCCCCCCTTACATCAGAGTCCGCACAGAGCCCCCCTTACATCAGAGTCCGCACAGAGCCCCCCCTTACATCAGAGTCCGCACAGAGCCCCCCTTACATCAGAGTCCGCACAGAGGTCCCCCTTACATCAGAGTCCGCACAGAGGTCCCCCTTACATCAGAGTCCGCACAGAGGTCCCCCTTACATCAGAGTCCGCACAGAGGTCCCCCTTACATCAGAGTCCGCACAGAGGTCCCCCTTACATCAGAGTCCGCACAGAGGTCCCCCTTACATCAGAGTCCGCACAGAGGTCCCCCTTACATCAGAGTCCGCACAGAGGTCCCCCTTACATCAGAGTCCGCACAGAGGTCCCTCTTACATCAGAGTCCGCACAGAGACCCCCCTTACATCAGAGTCCGTACAGAGCCCCCCCTTACAACAGAGTCCGCACAGAGGCCCCCTCTTACATCAGAGTCCGCACAGAGGCCCCCTCTTACATCAGAGTCCACACAGAGCCCCTCTTACATCAGAGTCTGCACAGAGCCCCCCTTACATCAGAGTCTGTACAGAGCCCCCCCTTACATCAGAGTCCGCACAGAGGTCCCCCTTACATCAGAGTCCGCACAGAGGTCCCCCTTACATCAGAGTCCGCACAGAGGTCCCCCTTACATCAGAGTCCGCACAGAGGTCCCCCTTACATCAGAGTCCGCACAGAGGTCCCCCTTACATCAGAGTCCGCACAGAGGTCCCTCTTACATCAGAGTCCGCACAGAGACCCCCCTTACATCAGAGTCCGTACAGAGCCCCCCCCTTACAACAGAGTCCACACAGAGGCCCCCTCTTACATCAGAGTCCGCACAGAGGCCCCCTCTTACATCAGAGTCCACACAGAGCCCCTCTTACATCAGAGTCTGCACAGAGCCCCCCTTACATCAGAGTCTGTACAGAGCCCCTCCTTACATCAGAGTCCGCACAGAGGCCCCCTTACATTAGAGTCTGCAGAGAGGCCCCCCTTACATCAGAGTCTGCACAGAGGCCCCCCTTACATCAGAGTCCGCACAGAGGCCCCCCTTACATCAGAGTCCGCACAGAATTTCCACTTACACTGTAAGGGGGAGCTCTGTGGACTCTAATGTAAACGGGAACCCTAATTTAAGGGGTGTTCTGGGAAACTTGATTTAAGGGGGCATGCTGTGGACTCTGGTGTAAAGGGGGTCTCTGCTCACCAAAGCCTGCCCCCCTCCCCTTTAACAAAGTCCACAGAGCACCCCTTTTTATACACTGGGAGGCAGGAGAGAGGGTGAGCTTACCAGGATGGAGGCTGAGGTGCTGGCTGTCTGACACTTTTCTGGGTTCAAACTTCCTGCCCAGTGCCCTCACATGGGAGTGTGGGTGGGGCAGACTCAGAAGGAGGAGGATCAGAGCTCTATCTCTCCTCTGTCTGTGCAGAGAGAGGGATGTCAGCGCCAGTGTGCTCTGAGGCTAAGCTATGTGTGAGACGAGACATAGCTCAGTCCTGCAGCCCTCCCCCTGGAGCTGACAACAGGCACGGCTGCACAACGGGAAGTGAGTGGCGGCCGTGACCTGTGTTAACAGAGTTCCAGCAGCCTGTGTAGAGACATCTCACCTCTTTCCCTCCCTTCCTCTGCCATGCGGATTGGATTGAGGAGCGGGGGGGGGGTTTCTACCGAAAGTCCTGACACATCTCACCTCTCCCCCCTCCTCTCTCCTCTGCAGCGGAAGAGGGGGGGGTGCCGCGGCGCCGCCCCTGCATTCACTGCCGCCCCGAGGCCTGGCCTCTGTGGCCTTGTGGGGAATCCGGCCCTGTCCTCAGGCAGTGCGCCCCTGTTGCCGCCCCTCTTAAAGTGCCGCCTGGGACCATGGTCCCATCGGGTCCCATGGTAGGGCCGGCCCTGTGTGCCACTAACTCCTGAAGATGCCTGTATTAGAGAACAGCAATGACGGGTATATACAGGTGTATACTGTGCCACTAACTCCTAGAGATGCCTGTATTAGAGAACAGAAATGACGGGTATATACAAGTGTACACTGTGCCACTAACTCCTGCAGATGCCTGTATTAGAGAACAGCATGGATGGGTATATACAGGTGTATACTGTGCCACTAACTCCTGCAGATGCCTGTATTATAGAACAGCAATGACGGGTATATACAGGTGTACACTGTGCCACTAACTCCTGCAGATGCCTGTATTAGAGAACAGCAATGACGGGTATATACAGGTGTATACTGTGCCACTAACTCCTGAAGATGCCTGTATTAGAGAACAGCAATGACGGGTATATACAGGTGTATACTGTGCCACTAACTCCTGCAGATGCCTGTATTAGAGAACAGCAATGATGGGTATATACAGGTGTATACTGTGCCACTAACTCCTGCAGATGCCTGTATTAGAGAACAGCAATGACGGGTATATACAGGTGTATACTGTGCCACTAACTCCTGCAGATGCCTGTATTAGAGAACAGCAATGATGGGTATATACAGGTGTATACTGTGCCACTAACTCCTGCAGATGCCTGTATTAGAGAACAGCAATGACGGGTATATACAGGTGTATACTGTGCCACTAACTCCTGCAGATGCCTGTATTAGAGAACAGCAATGACGGGTATATACAGGTGTATACTGTGCCACTATCTCCTGCAGATGCCTGTATTAGAGAACAGCAATGACGGGTATATACAGGTTTATTCTGTGCCACTAACTCCTGAAGATGCCTGTATTAGAGAACAGCAATGACGGGTATATACAGGTATATACTGTGCCACTAACTCCTGAAGATGCCTGTATTAGAGAACAGCAATGACGGGTATATACAGGTGTATACTGTGCCACTAACTCCTGCAGATGCCTGTATTAGAGAACAGCAATGACGGGTATATACAGGTGTATACTGTGCCACTGACTCCTGCAGATGCCTTTATTAGAGAACAGAAATGACGAGTATATATAAGTGTACACTGTGCCACTAACTCCTGCAGATGCCTGTATTAGAGAACAGCAATGAGGGGTATATACAGGTGTATACTGTGCCACTATCTCCTGCAGATGCCTGTATTAGAGAACAGCAATGACGGGTATATACAGGTGTATACTGTGCCACTAACTCCTGCAGATGCCTGTATTAGAGAACAGAAATGACGGGTATATACAAGTGTACACTGTGCCACTAACTCCTGCAGATGCCTGTATTAGAGAAGAGCAATGAGGGGTATATACAGGTGTATACTGTGCCACTAACTCCTGCAGATGCCTGTACTAGAGAACAGCAATGACGGGTATATACAGGTGTATACTGTGCCACTAACTCCTGCAGATGCCTGTATTAGAGAACAGCAATGATGGGTATATGCAGGTGTATACTGTGCCACTAACTCCTGCAGATGCCTGTATTAGAGAACAGCATGGATGGGTATATACAGGTGTATACTGTGCCACTAACTCCTGCAGATGCCTGTATTATAGAACAGCAATGACGGGTATATACAGGTGTACACTGTGCCACTAACTCCTGCAGATGCCTGTATTAGAGAACAGCAATGACGGGTATATACAGGTGTATACTGTGCCACTAACTCCTGAAGATGCCTGTATTAGAGAACAGCAATGACGGGTATATACAGGTGTATACTGTGCCACTAACTCCTGCAGATGCCTGTATTAGAGAACAGAAATGACGGGTATATACAAGTGTACACTGTGCCACTAACTCCTGCAGATGCCTGTATTAGAGAACAGCAATGAGGGGTATATACAGGTGTATACTGTGCCACTAACTCCTGCAGATGCCTGTACTAGAGAACAGCAATGACGGGTATATACAGGTGTATACTGTGCCACTAACTCCTGCAGATGCCTGTATTAGAGAACAGCAATGATGGGTATATACAGGTGTATACTGTGCCACTAACTCCTGCAGATGCCTGTATTATAGAACAGCAATGACGGGTATATACAGGTGTACACTGTGCCACTAACTCCTGCAGATGCCTGTATTAGAGAACAGCAATGACGGGTATATACAGGTGTATACTGTGCCACTAACTCCTGCAGATGCCTGTACTAGAGAACAGCAATGATAGGTAAATACAGGTGTATACTGTGCCACTAACTCCTGCAGATGCCTGTATAAGAGAACAGCAATGACGGGTATATACAGGTGTATACTGTGCCACTAACTCCTGCAGATGCCTGTATTAGAGAACAGCAATGACGGGTATATACAGGTGTATACTGTGCCACTAACTCCTGAAGATGCCTGTATTAGAGAACAGCAATGACGGGTATATACAGGTGTATACTGTGCCACTAACTCCTGCAGATGCCTGTATTAGAGAACAGCAATGAGGGGTATATACAGGTGTATACTGTGCCACTAACTCCTGCAGACGCCTGTATTAGAGAACAGCAATGACGGGTATATACAGGTGTATACTGTGCCACTAACTCCTGCAGATGCCTGTATTAGAGAACAGCAATGACGTATATATACAGGTGTACACTGTGCCACTAACTCCTGCAGATGCCTGTATTAGAGAACAGCAATGACGGGTATATACAGGTGTACACTGTGCCACTAACTCCTGAAGATGCCTGTATTAGAGAACAGCAATGACGGGTATATACAGGTGTATACTGTGCCACTAACTCCTGCAGATGCCTGTATTAGAGAACAGAAATGACGGGTATATACATGTGTACACTGTGCCACTAACTCCTGCAGATGCCTGTATTAGAGAACAGCAATGAGGGGTATATACAGGTGTATACTGTGCCACTAACTCCTGCAGATGCCTGTATTAGAGAACAGCAATGACGGGTATATACAGGTGTATACTGTGCCACTAACTCCTGCAGATGCCTGTATTAGAGAACAGCAATGATGGGTATATACAGGTGTATACTGTGCCACTAACTCCTGCAGATGCCTGTATTAGAGAACAGCAATGACGGGTATATACAGGTGTATACTGTGCCACTAACTCCTGCAGATGCCTGTATTAGAGAACAGCAATGACGGGTATATACAGGTGTATACTGTGCCACTAACTCCTGAAGATGCCTGTATTAGAGAACAGCAATGACGGGTATATACAGGTGTACACTGTGCCACTAACTCCTGCAGATGCCTGTATTAGAGAACAGCAATGAGGGGTATATACAGGTGTATACTGTGCCACTAACTCCTGCAGACGCCTGTATTAGAGAACAGCAATGAGGGGTATATACAGGTGTATACTGTGCCACTAACTCCTGCAGATGCCTGTATTAGAGAACAGCAATGATGGGTATATACAGGTGTATACTGTGCCACTAACTACTGCAGATGCCTGTATTAGAGAACAGCAATGACGGGTATATACAGGTGTATACTGTGCCACTAACTCCTGCAGATGCCTGTATTAGAGAACATAAATGACGAGTATATACAGGTGTACACTGTGCCACTAACTCCTGAAGATGCCTGTATTAGAGAACAGCAATGATGGGTATATACAGGTGTACACTGTGCCACTAACTCCTGCAGATGCCTGTATTAGAGAACAGCAATGAGGGGTATATACAGGTGTATACTGTGCCACTAACTCCTGCAGATGCCTGTATTAGAAAACAGCAATGACGGGTATATACAGGTATATACTGTGCCACTAACTCCTGAAGATGCCTGTATTAGAGAACAGCAATGACGGGTATATACAGGTGTATACTGTGCCACTAACTCCTGCAGATGCCTGTATTAGAGAACAGCAATGACGGGTATATACAGGTGTATACTGTGCCACTGACTCCTGCAGATGCCTTTATTAGAGAACAGAAATGACGAGTATATATAAGTGTACACTGTGCCACTAACTCCTGCAGATGCCTGTATTAGAGAACAGCAATGAGGGGTATATACAGGTGTATACTGTGCCACTAACTCCTGCAGATGCCTGTATTAGAGAACGGCAATGACGGGTATATACAGGTGTATACTGTGCCACTAACTACTGAAGATGCCTGTATTAGAGAACAGCAATGACGGGTATATACAGGTGTATACTGTGCCACTAACTCCTGCAGATGCCTGTATTAGAGAACAGCAATGACGGGTATATACAAGTGTATACTGTGCCACTAACTCCTGCAGATGCCTGTATTAGAGAACAGAAATGACGGGTATATACAAGTGTACACTGTGCCACTAACTCCTGCAGATGCCTGTATTAGAGAAGAGCAATGAGGGGTATATACAGGTGTATACTGTGCCACTAACTCCTGCAGATGCCTGTAATAGAGAACAGCAATGACGGGTATATACAGGTGTATACTGTGCCACTAACTCCTGCAGATGCCTGTATTAGAGAACAGAAATGACGAGTATATACAGGTTTACACTGTGCCACTAACTCCTGAAGATGCCTGTATTAGAGAACAGCAATGACGGGTATATACAGGTGTACACTGTGCCACTAACTCCTGCAGATACCTGTATTAGAGAACAGCAATGAGGGGTATATACAGGTGTATACTGTGCCACTAACTCCTGCAGATGCCTGTATTAGAGAACAGCAATGACGGGTATATACAGGTGTATACTGTGCCACTAACTCCTGCAGATGCCTGTATTAGAGAACAGCAATGACGGGTATATACAGGTATATACTGTGCCACTAACTCCTGAAGATGCCTGTATTAGAGAACAGCAATGACGGGTATATACAGGTGTATACTGTGCCACTAACTCCTGCAGATGCCTGTATTAGAGAACAGCAATGACGGGTATATACAGGTGTATACTGTGCCACTGACTCCTGTAGATGCCTTTATTGGAGAACAGAAATGACGAGTATATATAAGTGTACACTGTGCCACTAACTCCTGCAGATGCCTGTATTAGAGAACAGCAATGAGGGGTATATACAGGTGTATACTGTGCCACTAACTCCTGCAGATGCCTGTATTAGAGAACAGCAATGACGGGTATATACAGGTGTATACTGTGCCACTAACTACTGAAGATGCCTGTATTAGAGAACAGCAATGACGGGTATATACAGGTGTATACTGTGCCACTAACTCCTGCAGATGCCTGTATTAGAGAACAGCAATGACGGGTATATACAGGTGTATACTGTGCCACTAACTCCTGCAGATGCCTGTATTAGAGAACAGAAATGACGGGTATATACAAGTTTACACTGTGCCACTAACTCCTGCAGATGCCTGTATTAGAGAAGAGCAATGAGGGGTATATACAGGTGTATACTGTGCCACTAACTCCTGCAGATGCCTGTATTAGAGAAGAGCAATGACGGGTATATACAGGTGTATACTGTGCCACTAACTCCTGCAGATGCCTGTACTAGAGAACAGCAATGACGGGTATATACAGGTGTATACTGTGCCACTAACTCCTGCAGATGCCTGTATTAGAGAACAGCAATGATGGGTATATACAGGTGTATACTGTGCCACTAACTCCTGCAGATGCCTGTATTAGAGAACAGCATGGATGGGTATATACAGGTGTATACTGTGCCACTAACTCCTGCAGATGCCTGCATTATAGAACAGCAATGACGGGTATATACAGGTGTACACTGTGCCACTAACTCCTGCAGATGCCTGTATTAGAGAACAGCAATGACGGGTATATACAGGTGTATACTGTGCCACTAACTCCTGAAGATGCCTGTATTAGAGAACAGCAATGACGGGTATATACAGGTGTATACTGTGCCACTAACTCCTGCAGATGCCTGTATTAGAGAACAGAAATGACGGGTATATACAAGTGTACACTGTGCCACTAACTCCTGCAGATGCCTGTATTAGAGAACAGCAATGAGGGGTATATACAGGTGTATACTGTGCCACTAACTCCTGCAGATGCCTGTACTAGAGAACAGCAATGACGGGTATATACAGGTGTATACTGTGCCACTAACTCCTGCAGATGCCTGTATTAGAGAACAGCAATGATGGGTATATACAGGTGTATACTGTGCCACTAACTCCTGCAGATGCCTGTATTAGAGAACAGCATGGATGGGTATATACAGGTGTATACTGTCCAACTAACTCCTGCAGATGCCTGTATTATAGAACAGCAATGACGGGTATATACAAGTGTACACTGTGCCACTAACTCCTGCAGATGCCTGTATTAGAGAACAGCAATGAGGGGTATATACAGGTGTACACTGTGCCACTAACTCCTGCAGATGCCTGTATTAGAGAACAGCAATGACGGGTATATACAGGTGTATACTGTGCCACTAACTCCTGCAGATGCCTGTATTAGAGAAGAGCAATGACGGGTATATACAGGTGTATACTGTGCCACTAACTCCTGCAGATGCCTGTATTAGAGAACAGCAATGATAGGTATATACAGGTGTATACTGTGCCACTAACTCCTGCAGATGCCTGTATTAGAGAACAGCAATGACGGGTATATACAGGTGTATACTGTGCCACTAACTCCTGCAGATACCTGTATTAGAGAACAGCAATGACGGGTATATACAGGTGTATACTGTGCCACTAACTCCTGAAGATGCCTGTATTAGAGAACAGCAATGACGGGTATATACAGGTGTATACTGTGCCACTAACTCCTGCAGATGCCTGTATTAGAGAACAGCAATGAGGGGTATATACAGGTGTATACTGTGCCACTAACTCCTGCAGACGCCTGTATTAGAGAACAGCAATGACGGGTATATACAGGTGTATACTGTGCCACTAACTCCTGCAGATGCCTGTATTAGAGAACAGCAATGACGTATATATACAGGTGTACACTGTGCCACTAACTCCTGCAGATGCCTGTATTAGAGAACAGCAATGACGGGTATATACAGGTGTACCCTGTGCCACTAACTCCTGAAGATGCCTGTATTAGAGAACAGCAATGACGGGTATATACAGGTGTATACTGTGCCACTAACTCCTGCAGATGCCTGTATTAGAGAACAGAAATGACGGGTATATACATGTGTACACTGTGCCACTAACTCCTGCAGATGCCTGTATTAGAGAACAGCAATGAGGGGTATATACAGGTGTATACTGTGCCACTAACTCCTGCAGATGCCTGTATTAGAGAACAGCAATGACGGGTATATACAGGTGTATACTGTGCCACTGACTCCTGCAGATGCCTTTATTAGAGAACAGAAATGACGAGTATATATAAGTGTACACTGTGCCACTAACTCCTGCAGATGCCTGTATTAGAGAACAGCAATGATGGGTATATACAGGTGTATACTGTGCCACTAACTCCTGCAGATGCCTGTACTAGAGAACAGCAATGACGGGTATATACAGGTGTATACTGTGCCACTAACTCCTGCAGATGCCTGTATTAGAGAACAGCAATGATGGGTATATACAGGTGTATACTGTGCCACTAACTCCTGCAGATGCCTGTATTAGAGAACAGCATGGATGGGTATATACAGGTGTATACTGTGCCACTAACTTCTGCAGATGCCTGTATTATAGAACAGCAATGACGGGTATATACAGGTGTACACTGTGCCACTAACTCCTGCAGATGCCTGTATTAGAGAACAGCAATGACGGGTATATACAGGTGTATACTGTGCCACTAACTCCTGAAGATGCCTGTATTAGAGAACAGCAATGACGGGTATATACAGGTGTATACTGTGCCACTAACTCCTGCAGATGCCTGTATTAGAGAACAGCAATGACGGGTATATACAGGTGTACACTGTGCCACTAACTCCTGCAGATGCCTGTATTAGAGAACAGCAATGACGGGTATATACAGGTGTATACTGTGCCACTAACTCCTGCAGATGTCTGTATTAGAGAACAGAAATGACGGGTATATACATGTGTACACTGTGCCACTAACTCCTGCAGATGCCTGTATTAGAGAACAGCAATGAGGGGTATATACAGGTGTATACTGTGCCACTAACTCCTGCAGATGCCTGTATTAGAGAACAGCAATGACGGGTATATACAGGTGTATACTGTGCCACTAACTCCTGCAGATGCCTGTATTAGAGAACAGCAATGATGGGTATATACAGGTGTATACTGTGCCACTAACTCCTGCAGATGCCTGTATTAGAGAACAGCAATGACGGGTATATACAGGTGTATACTGTGCCACTAACTCTTGCAGATGCCTGTATTAGAGAACAGCAATGACGGGTATATACAGGTGTATACTGTGCCACTAACTCCTGAAGATGCCTGTATTAGAGAACAGCAATGACGGGTATATACAGGTGTATACTGTGCCACTAACTCCTGCAGATGCCTGTATTAGAGAACAGCAATGAGGGGTATATACAGGTGTATACTGTGCCACTAACTCCTGCAGACGCCTGTATTAGAGAACAGCAATGAGGGGTATATACAGGTGTATACTGTGCCACTAACTCCTGCAGATGCCTGTATTAGAGAACAGCAATGACGGGTATATACAGGTGTATACTGTGCCACTAACTCCTGCAGATGCCTGTATTAGAGAACAGCAATGATGGGTATATACAGGTGTATACTGTGCCACTAACTACTGCAGATGCCTGTATTAGAGAACAGCAATGACGGGTATATACAGGTGTATACTGTGCCACTAACTCCTGCAGATGCCTGTATTAGAGAACAGAAATGACGAGTATATAGAGGTGTACACTGTGCCACTAACTCCTGAAGATGCCTGTATTAGAGAACAGCAATGACGGGTATATACAGGTGTACACTGTGCCACTAACTCCTGCAGATGCCTGTATTAGAGAACAGCAATGAGGGGTATATACAGGTGTATACTGTGCCACTAACTCCTGCAGATGCCTGTATTAGAAAACAGCAATGACGGGTATATACAGGTGTATACTGTGCCACTAACTCCTGCAGATGCCTGTATTAGAGAACAGCAATGACGGGTATATACAGGTATATACTGTGCCACTAACTCCTGAAGATGCCTGTATTAGAGAACAGCAATGACGGGTATATACAGGTGTATACTGTGCCACTGACTCCTGCAGATGCCTTTATTAGAGAACAGAAATGACGAGTATATATAAGTGTACACTGTGCCACTAACTCCTGCAGATGCCTGTATTAGAGAACAGCAATGAGGGGTATATACAGGTGTATACTGTGCCACTAACTCCTGCAGATGCCTGTATTAGAGAACGGCAATGACGGGTATATACAGGTGTATACTGTGCCACTAACTACTGAAGATGCCTGTATTAGAGAACAGCAATGACGGGTATATACAGGTGTATACTGTGCCACTAACTCCTGCAGATGCCTGTATTAGAGAACAGCAATGACGGGTATATACAGGTGTATACTGTGCCACTAACTCCTGCAGATGCCTGTATTAGAGAACAGCATTGAGGGGTATATACAGGTGTATACTGTGCCACTAACTCCTGCAGATGCCTGTATTAGAGAACAGCAATGAGGGGTATATACAGGTGTATACTGTGCCACTAACTCCTGCAGATGCCTGTATTAGAGAACAGCAATGATGGGTATATACAGGTGTATACTGTGCCACTAACTACTGCAGATGCCTGTATTAGAGAACAGCAATGACGGGTATATACAGGTGTATACTGTGCCACTAACTCCTGCAGATGCCTGTATTAGAGAACAGAAATGACGAGTATATACAGGTGTACACTGTGCCACTAACTCCTGAAGATGCCTGTATTAGAGAACAGTAATGACGGGTATATACAGGTGTACACTGTGCCACTAACTCCTGCAGATGCCTGTATTAGAGAACAGCAATGAGGGGTATATACAGGTGTATACTGTGCCACTAACTCCTGCAGATGCCTGTATTAGAAAACAGCAATGACGGGTATATACAGGTGTATACTGTGCCACTAACTCCTGCAGATGCCTGTATTAGAGAACAGCAATGACGGGTATATACAGGTATATACTGTGCCACTAACTCCTGAAGATGCCTGCATTAGAGAACAGCAATGACGGGTATATACAGGTGTATACTGTGCCACTAACTCCTGCAGATGCCTGTATTAGAGAACAGCAATGACGGGTATATACAGGTGTATACTGTGCCACTGACTCCTGCAGATGCCTTTATTAGAGAACAGAAATGACGAGTATATATAAGTGTACACTGTGCCACTAACTCCTGCAGATGCCTGTATTAGAGAACAGCAATGAGGGGTATATACAGGTGTATACTGCGCCACTAACTCCTGCAGATGCCTGTATTAGAGAACGGCAATGACGGGTATATACAGGTGTATACTGTGCCACTAACTACTGAAGATGCCTGTATTAGAGAACAGCAATGACGGGTATATACAGGTGTATACTGTGCCACTAACTCCTGCAGATGCCTGTATTAGAGAACAGCAATGACGGGTATATACAGGTGTATACTGTGCCACTAACTCCTGCAGATGCCTGTATTAGAGAACAGAAATGACGGGTATATACAAGTGTACACTGTGCCACTAACTCCTGCAGATGCCTGTATTAGAGAAGAGCAATGAGGGGTATATACAGGTGTATACTGTGCCACTAACTCCTGCAGATGCCTGTACTAGAGAACAGCAATGACGGGTATATACAGGTGTATACTGTGCCACTAACTCCTGCAGATGCCTGTATTAGAGAACAGCAATGATGGGTATATACAGGTGTATACTGTGCCACTAACTCCTGCAGATGCCTGTATTAGAGAACAGCATGGATGGGTATATACAGGTGTATACTGTGCCACTAACTCCTGCAGATGCCTGTATTATAGAACAGCAATGACGGGTATATACAGGTGTACACTGTGCCACTAACTCCTGCAGATGTCTGTATTAGAGAACAGCAATGACGGGTATATACAGGTGTATACTGTGCCACTAACTCCTGAAGATGCCTGTATTAGAGAACAGCAATGACGGGTATATACAGGTGTATACTGTGCCACTAACTCCTGCAGATGCCTGTATTAGAGAACAGAAATGACGGGTATTTACAAGTGTACACTGTGCCACTAACTCCTGCAGATGCCTGTATTAGAGAACAGCAATGAGGGGTATATACAGGTGTATACTGTGCCACTAACTCCTGCAGATGCCTGTACTAGAGAACAGCAATGACGGGTATATACAGGTGTATACTGTGCCACTAACTCCTGCAGATGCCTGTATTAGAGAACAGCAATGATGGGTATATACAGGTGTATACTGTGCCACTAACTCCTGCAGATGCCTGTATTATAGAACAGCAATGACGGGTATATACAGGTGTACACTGTGCCACTAACTCCTGCAGATGCCTGTATTAGAGAACAGCAATGACGGGTATATACAGGTGTATACTGTGCCACTAACTCCTGCAGATGCCTGTATTAGAGAAGAGCAATGACGGTTATATACAGGTGTATACTGTGCCACTAACTCCTGCAGATGCCTGTATTAGAGAACAGCAATGATAGGTATATACAGGTGTATACTGTGCCACTAACTCCTGCAGATGCCTGTATTAGAGAACAGCAATGACGGGTATATACAGGTGTATACTGTGCCACTAACTCCTGCAGATGCCTGTATTAGAGAACAGCAATGACGGGTATATACAGGTGTATACTGTGCCACTAACTCCTGAAGATGCCTGTATTAGAGAACAGCAATGACGGGTATATACAGGTGTATACTGTGCCACTAACTCCTGCAGATGCCTGTATTATAGAACAGCAATGACGGGTATATACAGGTGTATACTGTGCCACTAACTCCTGCAGATGCCTGTACTAGAGAACAGCAATGACGGGTATATACAGGTGTATACTGTGCCACTAACTCCTGCAGATGCCTGTATTAGAGAACAGCAATGACGGGTATATACAGGTGTATACTGTGCCACTGACTCCTGTAGATGCCTTTATTGGAGAACAGAAATGACGAGTATATATAAGTGTACACTGTGCCACTAACTCCTGCAGATGCCTGTATTAGAGAACAGCAATGAGGGGTATATACAGGTGTATACTGTGCCACTAACTCCTGCAGATGCCTGTATTAGAGAACAGCAATGACGGGTATATACAGGTGTATACTGTGCCACTAACTACTGAAGATGCCTGTATTAGAGAACAGCAATGACGGGTATATACAGGTGTATACTGTGCCACTAACTCCTGCAGATGCCTGTATTAGAGAACAGCAATGACGGGTATATACAGGTGTATACTGTGCCACTAACTCCTGCAGATGCCTGTATTAGAGAACAGAAATGACGGGTATATACAAGTTTACACTGTGCCACTAACTCCTGCAGATGCCTGTATTAGAGAAGAGCAATGAGGGGTATATACAGGTGTATACTGTGCCACTAACTCCTGCAGATGCCTGTATTAGAGAAGAGCAATGACGGGTATATACAGGTGTATACTGTGCCACTAACTCCTGCAGATGCCTGTACTAGAGAACAGCAATGACGGGTATATACAGGTGTATACTGTGCCACTAACTCCTGCAGATGCCTGTATTAGAGAACAGCATGGATGGGTATATACAGGTGTATACTGTGCCACTAACTCCTGCAGATGCCTGCATTATAGAACAGCAATGACGGGTATATACAGGTGTACACTGTGCCACTAACTCCTGCAGATGCCTGTATTAGAGAACAGCAATGACGGGTATATACAGGTGTATACTGTGCCACTAACTCCTGAAGATGCCTGTATTAGAGAACAGCAATGACGGGTATATACAGGTGTATACTGTGCCACTAACTCCTGCAGATGCCTGTATTAGAGAACAGAAATGACGGGTATATACAAGTGTACACTGTGCCACTAACTCCTGCAGATGCCTGTATTAGAGAACAGCAATGAGGGGTATATACAGGTGTATACTGTGCCACTAACTCCTGCAGATGCCTGTACTAGAGAACAGCAATGACGGGTATATACAGGTGTATACTGTGCCACTAACTCCTGCAGATGCCTGTATTAGAGAACAGCAATGATGGGTATATACAGGTGTATACTGTGCCACTAACTCCTGCAGATGCCTGTATTAGAGAACAGCATGGATGGGTATATACAGGTGTATACTGTCCAACTAACTCCTGCAGATGCCTGTATTATAGAACAGCAATGACGGGTATATACAAGTGTACACTGTGCCACTAACTCCTGCAGATGCCTGTATTAGAGAACAGCAATGAGGGGTATATACAGGTGTACACTGTGCCACTAACTCCTGCAGATGCCTGTATTAGAGAACAGCAATGACGGGTATATACAGGTGTATACTGTGCCACTAACTCCTGCAGATGCCTGTATTAGAGAAGAGCAATGACGGGTATATACAGGTGTATACTGTGCCACTAACTCCTGCAGATGCCTGTATTAGAGAACAGCAATGATAGGTATATACAGGTGTATACTGTGCCACTAACTCCTGCAGATGCCTGTATTAGAGAACAGCAATGACGGGTATATACAGGTGTATACTGTGCCACTAACTCCTGCAGATACCTGTATTAGAGAACAGCAATGACGGGTATATACAGGTGTATACTGTGCCACTAACTCCTGAAGATGCCTGTATTAGAGAACAGCAATGACGGGTATATACAGGTGTATACTGTGCCACTAACTCCTGCAGATGCCTGTATTAGAGAACAGCAATGAGGGGTATATACAGGTGTATACTGTGCCACTAACTCCTGCAGACGCCTGTATTAGAGAACAGCAATGACGGGTATATACAGGTGTATACTGTGCCACTAACTCCTGCAGATGCCTGTATTAGAGAACAGCAATGACGTATATATACAGGTGTACACTGTGCCACTAACTCCTGCAGATGCCTGTATTAGAGAACAGCAATGACGGGTATATACAGGTGTACCCTGTGCCACTAACTCCTGAAGATGCCTGTATTAGAGAACAGCAATGACGGGTATATACAGGTGTATACTGTGCCACTAACTCCTGCAGATGCCTGTATTAGAGAACAGAAATGACGGGTATATACATGTGTACACTGTGCCACTAACTCCTGCAGATGCCTGTATTAGAGAACAGCAATGAGGGGTATATACAGGTGTATACTGTGCCACTAACTCCTGCAGATGCCTGTATTAGAGAACAGCAATGACGGGTATATACAGGTGTATACTGTGCCACTGACTCCTGCAGATGCCTTTATTAGAGAACAGAAATGATGAGTATATATAAGTGTACACTGTGCCACTAACTCCTGCAGATGCCTGTATTAGAGAACAGCAATGATGGGTATATACAGGTGTATACTGTGCCACTAACTCCTGCAGATGCCTGTACTAGAGAACAGCAATGACGGGTATATACAGGTGTATACTGTGCCACTAACTCCTGCAGATGCCTGTATTAGAGAACAGCAATGATGGGTATATACAGGTGTATACTGTGCCACTAACTCCTGCAGATGCCTGTATTAGAGAACAGCATGGATGGGTATATACAGGTGTATACTGTGCCACTAACTTCTGCAGATGCCTGTATTATAGAACAGCAATGACGGGTATATACAGGTGTACACTGTGCCACTAACTCCTGCAGATGCCTGTATTAGAGAACAGCAATGACGGGTATATACAGGTGTATACTGTGCCACTAACTCCTGAAGATGCCTGTATTAGAGAACAGCAATGACGGGTATATACAGGTGTATACTGTGCCACTAACTCCTGCAGATGCCTGTATTAGAGAACAGCAATGACGGGTATATACAGGTGTACACTGTGCCACTAACTCCTGCAGATGCCTGTATTAGAGAACAGCAATGACGGGTATATACAGGTGTATACTGTGCCACTAACTCCTGCAGATGCCTGTATTAGAGAACAGAAATGACGGGTATATATACATGTGTACACTGTGCCACTAACTCCTGCAGATGCCTGTATTAGAGAACAGCAATGAGGGGTATATACAGGTGTATACTGTGCCACTAACTCCTGCAGATGCCTGTATTAGAGAACAGCAATGACGGGTATATACAGGTGTATACTGTGCCACTAACTCCTGCAGATGCCTGTATTAGAGAACAGCAATGATGGGTATATACAGGTGTATACTGTGCCACTAACTCCTGCAGATGCCTGTATTAGAGAACAGCAATGACGGGTATATACAGGTGTATACTGTGCCACTAACTCTTGCAGATGCCTGTATTAGAGAACAGCAATGACGGGTATATACAGGTGTATACTGTGCCACTAACTCCTGAAGATGCCTGTATTAGAGAACAGCAATGACGGGTATATACAGGTGTATACTGTGCCACTAACTCCTGCAGATGCCTGTATTAGAGAACAGCAATGAGGGGTATATACAGGTGTATACTGTGCCACTAACTCCTGCAGACGCCTGTATTAGAGAACAGCAATGAGGGGTATATACAGGTGTATACTGTGCCACTAACTCCTGCAGATGCCTGTATTAGAGAACAGCAATGACGGGTATATACAGGTGTATACTGTGCCACTAACTCCTGCAGATGCCTGTATTAGAGAACAGCAATGATGGGTATATACAGGTGTATACTGTGCCACTAACTACTGCAGATGCCTGTATTAGAGAACAGCAATGACGGGTATATACAGGTGTATACTGTGCCACTAACTCCTGCAGATGCCTGTATTAGAGAACAGAAATGACGAGTATATAGAGGTGTACACTGTGCCACTAACTCCTGAAGATGCCTGTATTAGAGAACAGCAATGACGGGTATATACAGGTGTACACTGTGCCACTAACTCCTGCAGATGCCTGTATTAGAGAACAGCAATGAGGGGTATATACAGGTGTATACTGTGCCACTAACTCCTGCAGATGCCTGTATTAGAAAACAGCAATGACGGGTATATACAGGTGTATACTGTGCCACTAACTCCTGCAGATGCCTGTATTAGAGAACAGCAATGACGGGTATATACAGGTATATACTGTGCCACTAACTCCTGAAGATGCCTGTATTAGAGAACAGCAATGACGGGTATATACAGGTGTATACTGTGCCACTGACTCCTGCAGATGCCTTTATTAGAGAACAGAAATGACGAGTATATATAAGTGTACACTGTGCCACTAACTCCTGCAGATGCCTGTATTAGAGAACAGCAATGAGGGGTATATACAGGTGTATACTGTGCAACTAACTCCTGCAGATGCCTGTATTAGAGAACGGCAATGACGGGTATATACAGGTGTATACTGTGCCACTAACTACTGAAGATGCCTGTATTAGAGAACAGCAATGACGGGTATATACAGGTGTATACTGTGCCACTAACTCCTGCAGATGCCTGTATTAGAGAACAGCAATGACGGGTATATACAGGTGTATACTGTGCCACTAACTCCTGCAGATGCCTGTATTAGAGAACAGCAATGAGGGGTATATACAGGTGTATACTGTGCCACTAACTCCTGCAGATGCCTGTATTAGAGAACAGCAATGAGGGGTATATACAGGTGTATACTGTGCCACTAACTCCTGCAGATGCCTGTATTAGAGAACAGCAATGATGGGTATATACAGGTGTATACTGTGCCACTAACTACTGCAGATGCCTGTATTAGAGAACAGCAATGACGGGTATATACAGGTGTATACTGTGCCACTAACTCCTGAAGATGCCTGTATTAGAGAACAGCAATGAGGGGTATATACAGGTGTATACTGTGCCACTAACTCCTGCAGATGCCTGTATTAGAAAACAGCAATGACGGGTATATACAGGTGTATACTGTGCCACTAACTCCTGCAGATGCCTGTATTAGAGAACAGCAATGAGGGGTATATACAGGTGTATACTGTGCCACTAACTCCTGCAGATGCCTGTATTAGAGAACAGCAATGACGGGTATATACAGGTGTATACTGTGCCACTGACTCCTGCAGATGCCTTTATTAGAGAACAGAAATGACGAGTATATATAAGTGTACACTGTGCCACTAACTCCTGCAGATGCCTGTATTAGAGAACAGCAATGAGGGGTATATACAGGTGTATACTGTGCCACTAACTCCTGCAGATGCCTGTATTAGAGAACGGCAATGACGGGTATATACAGGTGTATACTGTGCCACTAACTACTGAAGATGCCTGTATTAGAGAACAGCAATGACGGGTATATACAGGTGTATACTGTGCCACTAACTCCTGCAGATGCCTGTATTAGAGAACAGCAATGACGGGTATATACAGGTGTATACTGTGCCACTAACTCCTGCAGATGCCTGTATTAGAGAACAGAAATGACGGGTATATACAAGTGTACACTGTGCCACTAACTCCTGCAGATGCCTGTATTAGAGAAGAGCAATGAGGGGTATATACAGGTGTATACTGTGCCACTAACTCCTGCAGATGCCTGTACTAGAGAACAGCAATGACGGGTATATACAGGTGTATACTGTGCCACTAACTCCTGCAGATGCCTGTATTAGAGAACAGCATGGATGGGTATATACAGGTGTATACTGTGCCACTAACTCCTGCAGATGCCTGTATTATAGAACAGCAATGACGGGTATATACAGGTGTACACTGTGCCACTAACTCCTGCAGATGTCTGTATTAGAGAACAGCAATGACGGGTATATACAGGTGTATACTGTGCCACTAACTCCTGAAGATGCCTGTATTAGAGAACAGCAATGAGGGGTATATACAGGTGTATACTGTGCCACTAACTCCTGCAGATGCCTGTATTAGAAAACAGCAATGACGGGTATATACAGGTGTATACTGTGCCACTAACTCCTGCAGATGCCTGTATTAGAGAACAGCAATGACGGGTATATACAGGTATATACTGTGCCACTAACTCCTGAAGATGCCTGTATTAGAGAACAGCAATGACGGGTATATACAGGTGTATACTGTGCCACTGACTCCTGCAGATGCCTTTATTAGAGAACAGAAATGACGAGTATATATAAGTGTACACTGTGCCACTAACTCCTGCAGATGCCTGTATTAGAGAACAGCAATGAGGGGTATATACAGGTGTATACTGTGCCACTAACTCCTGCAGATGCCTGTATTAGAGAACGGCAATGACGGGTATATACAGGTGTATACTGTGCCACTAACTACTGAAGATGCCTGTATTAGAGAACAGCAATGACGGGTATATACAGGTGTATACTGTGCCACTAACTCCTGCAGATGCCTGTATTAGAGAACAGCAATGACGGGTATATACAGGTGTATACTGTGCCACTAACTCCTGCAGATGCCTGTATTAGAGAACAGCAATGAGGGGTATATACAGGTGTATACTGTGCCACTAACTCCTGCAGATGCCTGTATTAGAGAACAGCAATGAGGGGTATATACAGGTGTATACTGTGCCACTAACTCCTGCAGATGCCTGTATTAGAGAACAGCAATGATGGGTATATACAGGTGTATACTGTGCCACTAACTACTGCAGATGCCTGTATTAGAGAACAGCAATGACGGGTATATACAGGTGTATACTGTGCCACTAACTCCTGCAGATGCCTGTATTAGAGAACAGAAATGACGAGTATATACAGGTGTACACTGTGCCACTAACTCCTGAAGATGCCTGTATTAGAGAACAGCAATGACGGGTATATACAGGTGTACACTGTGCCACTAACTCCTGCAGATGCCTGTATTAGAGAACAGCAATGAGGGGTATATACAGGTGTATACTGTGCCACTAACTCCTGCAGATGCCTGTATTAGAAAACAGCAATGACGGGTATATACAGGTGTATACTGTGCCACTAACTCCTGCAGATGCCTGTATTAGAGAACAGCAATGACGGGTATATACAGGTATATACTGTGCCACTAACTCCTGAAGATGCCTGCATTAGAGAACAGCAATGACGGGTATATACAGGTGTATACTGTGCCACTAACTCCTGCAGATGCCTGTATTAGAGAACAGCAATGACGGGTATATACAGGTGTATACTGTGCCACTGACTCCTGCAGATGCCTTTATTAGAGAACAGAAATGACGAGTATATATAAGTGTACACTGTGCCACTAACTCCTGCAGATGCCTGTATTAGAGAACAGCAATGAGGGGTATATACAGGTGTATACTGTGCCACTAACTCCTGCAGATGCCTGTATTAGAGAACGGCAATGACGGGTATATACAGGTGTATACTGTGCCACTAACTACTGAAGATGCCTGTATTAGAGAACAGCAATGACGGGTATATACAGGTGTATACTGTGCCACTAACTCCTGCAGATGCCTGTATTAGAGAACAGCAATGACGGGTATATACAGGTGTATACTGTGCCACTAACTCCTGCAGATGCCTGTATTAGAGAACAGAAATGACGGGTATATACAAGTGTACACTGTGCCACTAACTCCTGCAGATGCCTGTATTAGAGAAGAGCAATGAGGGGTATATACAGGTGTATACTGTGCCACTAACTCCTGCAGATGCCTGTACTAGAGAACAGCAATGACGGGTATATACAGGTGTATACTGTGCCACTAACTCCTGCAGATGCCTGTATTAGAGAACAGCAATGATGGGTATATACAGGTGTATACTGTGCCACTAACTCCTGCAGATGCCTGTATTAGAGAACAGCATGGATGGGTATATACAGGTGTATACTGTGCCACTAACTCCTGCAGATGCCTGTATTATAGAACAGCAATGACGGGTATATACAGGTGTACACTGTGCCACTAACTCCTGCAGATGTCTGTATTAGAGAACAGCAATGACGGGTATATACAGGTGTATACTGTGCCACTAACTCCTGAAGATGCCTGTATTAGAGAACAGCAA
Source organism: Rana muscosa (assembly GCA_029206835.1). Lineage (NCBI taxonomy): Eukaryota > Metazoa > Chordata > Amphibia > Anura > Ranidae > Rana > Rana muscosa. The sequence continues at coordinate 1,042,326,669 of CM055117.1, read as the reverse complement.
TGACGGGTATATACAGGTGTATACTGTGCCACTAACTCCTGCAGATGCCTGTATTAGAGAACAGAAATGACGGGTATTTACAAGTGTACACTGTGCCACTAACTCCTGCAGATGCCTGTATTAGAGAACAGCAATGAGGGGTATATACAGGTGTATACTGTGCCACTAACTCCTGCAGATGCCTGTACTAGAGAACAGCAATGACGGGTATATACAGGTGTATACTGTGCCACTAACTCCTGCAGATGCCTGTATTAGAGAACAGCAATGATGGGTATATACAGGTGTATACTGTGCCACTAACTCCTGCAGATGCCTGTATTATAGAACAGCAATGACGGGTATATACAGGTGTACACTGTGCCACTAACTCCTGCAGATGCCTGTATTAGAGAACAGCAATGACGGGTATATACAGGTGTATACTGTGCCACTAACTCCTGCAGATGCCTGTATTAGAGAAGAGCAATGACGGTTATATACAGGTGTATACTGTGCCACTAACTCCTGCAGATGCCTGTATTAGAGAACAGCAATGATAGGTATATACAGGTGTATACTGTGCCACTAACTCCTGCAGATGCCTGTATTAGAGAACAGCAATGACGGGTATATACAGGTGTATACTGTGCCACTAACTCCTGCAGATGCCTGTATTAGAGAACAGCAATGACGGGTATATACAGGTGTATACTGTGCCACTAACTCCTGAAGATGCCTGTATTAGAGAACAGCAATGACGGGTATATACAGGTGTATACTGTGCCACTAACTCCTGCAGATGCCTGTATTATAGAACAGCAATGACGGGTATATACAGGTGTATACTGTGCCACTAACTCCTGCAGATGCCTGTACTAGAGAACAGCAATGACGGGTATATACAGGTGTATACTGTGCCACTAACTCCTGCAGATGCCTGTATTAGAGAACAGCAATGACGGGTATATACAGGTGTATACTGTGCCACTGACTCCTGTAGATGCCTTTATTGGAGAACAGAAATGACGAGTATATATAAGTGTACACTGTGCCACTAACTCCTGCAGATGCCTGTATTAGAGAACAGCAATGAGGGGTATATACAGGTGTATACTGTGCCACTAACTCCTGCAGATGCCTGTATTAGAGAACAGCAATGACGGGTATATACAGGTGTATACTGTGCCACTAACTACTGAAGATGCCTGTATTAGAGAACAGCAATGACGGGTATATACAGGTGTATACTGTGCCACTAACTCCTGCAGATGCCTGTATTAGAGAACAGCAATGACGGGTATATACAGGTGTATACTGTGCCACTAACTCCTGCAGATGCCTGTATTAGAGAACAGAAATGACGGGTATATACAAGTTTACACTGTGCCACTAACTCCTGCAGATGCCTGTATTAGAGAAGAGCAATGAGGGGTATATACAGGTGTATACTGTGCCACTAACTCCTGCAGATGCCTGTATTAGAGAAGAGCAATGACGGGTATATACAGGTGTATACTGTGCCACTAACTCCTGCAGATGCCTGTACTAGAGAACAGCAATGACGGGTATATACAGGTGTATACTGTGCCACTAACTCCTGCAGATGCCTGTATTAGAGAACAGCAATGATGGGTATATACAGGTGTATACTGTGCCACTAACTCCTGCAGATGCCTGTATTAGAGAACAGCATGGATGGGTATATACAGGTGTATACTGTGCCACTAACTCCTGCAGATGCCTGCATTATAGAACAGCAATGACGGGTATATACAGGTGTACACTGTGCCACTAACTCCTGCAGATGCCTGTATTAGAGAACAGCAATGACGGGTATATACAGGTGTATACTGTGCCACTAACTCCTGCAGATGCCTGTATTAGAGAACAGAAATGACGGGTATATACAGGTGTATACTGTGCCACTAACTCCTGCAGATGCCTGTATTAGAGAACAGAAATGACGGGTATATACAAGTTTACACTGTGCCACTAACTCCTGCAGATGCCTGTATTAGAGAAGAGCAATGAGGGGTATATACAGGTGTATACTGTGCCACTAACTCCTGCAGATGCCTGTATTAGAGAACAGAAATGACGGGTATATACAAGTGTACACTGTGCCACTAACTCCTGCAGATGCCTGTATTAGAGAACAGAAATGAGGGGTATATACAGGTGTATACTGTGCCACTAACTCCTGCAGATGCCTGTACTAGAGAACAGCAATGACGGGTATATACAGGTGTATACTGTGCCACTAACTCCTGCAGATGCCTGTATTAGAGAACAGCAATGATGGGTATATACAGGTGTATACTGTGCCACTAACTCCTGCAGATGCCTGTATTAGAGAACAGCATGGATGGGTATATACAGGTGTATACTGTCCAACTAACTCCTGCAGATGCCTGTATTATAGAACAGCAATGACGGGTATATACAAGTGTACACTGTGCCACTAACTCCTGCAGATGCCTGTATTAGAGAACAGCAATGAGGGGTATATACAGGTGTACACTGTGCCACTAACTCCTGCAGATGCCTGTATTAGAGAACAGCAATGACGGGTATATACAGGTGTATACTGTGCCACTAACTCCTGCAGATGCCTGTATTAGAGAAGAGCAATGACGGGTATATACAGGTGTATACTGTGCCACTAACTCCTGCAGATGCCTGTATTAGAGAACAGCAATGATAGGTATATACAGGTGTATACTGTGCCACTAACTCCTGCAGATGCCTGTATTAGAGAACAGCAATGACGGGTATATACAGGTGTATACTGTGCCACTAACTCCTGCAGATACCTGTATTAGAGAACAGCAATGACGGGTATATACAGGTGTATACTGTGCCACTAACTCCTGAAGATGCCTGTATTAGAGAACAGCAATGACGGGTATATACAGGTGTATACTGTGCCACTAACTCCTGCAGATGCCTGTATTAGAGAACAGCAATGACGGGTATATACAGGTGTATACTGTGCCACTAACTCCTGCAGATGCCTGTATTAGAGAACAGCAATGACGTATATATACAGGTGTACACTGTGCCACTAACTCCTGCAGATGCCTGTATTAGAGAACAGCAATGACGGGTATATACAGGTGTACCCTGTGCCACTAACTCCTGAAGATGCCTGTATTAGAGAACAGCAATGACGGGTATATACAGGTGTATACTGTGCCACTAACTCCTGCAGATGCCTGTATTAGAGAACAGAAATGACGGGTATATACATGTGTACACTGTGCCACTAACTCCTGCAGATGCCTGTATTAGAGAACAGCAATGAGGGGTATATACAGGTGTATACTGTGCCACTAACTCCTGCAGATGCCTGTATTAGAGAACAGCAATGACGGGTATATACAGGTGTATACTGTGCCACTGACTCCTGCAGATGCCTTTATTAGAGAACAGAAATGACGAGTATATATAAGTGTACACTGTGCCACTAACTCCTGCAGATGCCTGTATTAGAGAACAGCAATGATGGGTATATACAGGTGTATACTGTGCCACTAACTCCTGCAGATGCCTGTACTAGAGAACAGCAATGACGGGTATATACAGGTGTATACTGTGCCACTAACTCCTGCAGATGCCTGTATTAGAGAACAGCAATGATGGGTATATACAGGTGTATACTGTGCCACTAACTCCTGCAGATGCCTGTATTAGAGAACAGCATGGATGGGTATATACAGGTGTATACTGTGCCACTAACTTCTGCAGATGCCTGTATTATAGAACAGCAATGACGGGTATATACAGGTGTACACTGTGCCACTAACTCCTGCAGATGCCTGTATTAGAGAACAGCAATGACGGGTATATACAGGTGTATACTGTGCCACTAACTCCTGAAGATGCCTGTATTAGAGAACAGCAATGACGGGTATATACAGGTGTATACTGTGCCACTAACTCCTGCAGATGCCTGTATTAGAGAACAGCAATGACGGGTATATACAGGTGTACACTGTGCCACTAACTCCTGCAGATGCCTGTATTAGAGAACAGCAATGATGGGTATATACAGGTGTATACTGTGCCACTAACTCCTGCAGATGCCTGTATTAGAGAACAGAAATGACGGGTATATACATGTGTACACTGTGCCACTAACTCCTGCAGATGCCTGTATTAGAGAACAGCAATGAGGGGTATATACAGGTGTATACTGTGCCACTAACTCCTGCAGATGCCTGTATTAGAGAACAGCAATGACGGGTATATACAGGTGTATACTGTGCCACTAACTCCTGCAGATGCCTGTATTAGAGAACAGCAATGATGGGTATATACAGGTGTATACTGTGCCACTAACTCCTGCAGATGCCTGTATTAGAGAACAGCAATGACGGGTATATACAGGTGTATACTGTGCCACTAACTCTTGCAGATGCCTGTATTAGAGAACAGCAATGACGGGTATATACAGGTGTATACTGTGCCACTAACTCCTGAAGATGCCTGTATTAGAGAACAGCAATGACGGGTATATACAGGTGTATACTGTGCCACTAACTCCTGCAGATGCCTGTATTAGAGAACAGCAATGAGGGGTATATACAGGTGTATACTGTGCCACTAACTCCTGCAGACGCCTGTATTAGAGAACAGCAATGAGGGGTATATACAGGTGTATACTGTGCCACTAACTCCTGCAGATGCCTGTATTAGAGAACAGCAATGACGGGTATATACAGGTGTATACTGTGCCACTAACTCCTGCAGATGCCTGTATTAGAGAACAGCAATGATGGGTATATACAGGTGTATACTGTGCCACTAACTACTGCAGATGCCTGTATTAGAGAACAGCAATGACGGGTATATACAGGTGTATACTGTGCCACTAACTCCTGCAGATGCCTGTATTAGAGAACAGAAATGACGAGTATATAGAGGTGTACACTGTGCCACTAACTCCTGAAGATGCCTGTATTAGAGAACAGCAATGACGGGTATATACAGGTGTACACTGTGCCACTAACTCCTGCAGATGCCTGTATTAGAGAACAGCAATGACGGGTATATACAGGTGTATACTGTGCCACTAACTCCTGCAGATGCCTGTATTAGAGAACAGCAATGACGGGTATATACAGGTATATACTGTGCCACTAACTCCTGAAGATGCCTGTATTAGAGAACAGCAATGACGGGTATATACAGGTGTATACTGTGCCACTGACTCCTGCAGATGCCTTTATTAGAGAACAGAAATGACGAGTATATATAAGTGTACACTGTGCCACTAACTCCTGCAGATGCCTGTATTAGAGAACAGCAATGAGGGGTATATACAGGTGTATACTGTGCCACTAACTCCTGCAGATGCCTGTATTAGAGAACGGCAATGACGGGTATATACAGGTGTATACTGTGCCACTAACTACTGAAGATGCCTGTATTAGAGAACAGCAATGACGGGTATATACAGGTGTATACTGTGCCACTAACTCCTGCAGATGCCTGTATTAGAGAACAGCAATGACGGGTATATACAGGTGTATACTGTGCCACTAACTCCTGCAGATGCCTGTATTAGAGAACAGCAATGAGGGGTATATACAGGTGTATACTGTGCCACTAACTCCTGCAGATGCCTGTATTAGAGAACAGCAATGAGGGGTATATACAGGTGTATACTGTGCCACTAACTCCTGCAGATGCCTGTATTAGAGAACAGCAATGATGGGTATATACAGGTGTATACTGTGCCACTAACTACTGCAGATGCCTGTATTAGAGAACAGCAATGACGGGTATATACAGGTGTATACTGTGCCACTAACTCCTGCAGATGCCTGTATTAGAGAACAGAAATGACGAGTATATACAGGTGTACACTGTGCCACTAACTCCTGAAGATGCCTGTATTAGAGAACAGCAATGACGGGTATATACAGGTGTACACTGTGCCACTAACTCCTGCAGATGCCTGTATTAGAGAACAGCAATGAGGGGTATATACAGGTGTATACTGTGCCACTAACTCCTGCAGATGCCTGTATTAGAGAACGGCAATGACGGGTATATACAGGTGTATACTGTGCCACTAACTACTGAAGATGCCTGTATTAGAGAACAGCAATGACGGGTATATACAGGTGTATACTGTGCCACTAACTCCTGCAGATGCCTGTATTAGAGAACAGCAATGACGGGTATATACAGGTGTATACTGTGCCACTAACTCCTGCAGATGCCTGTATTAGAGAACAGAAATGACGGGTATATACAAGTGTACACTGTGCCACTAACTCCTGCAGATGCCTGTATTAGAGAAGAGCAATGAGGGGTATATACAGGTGTATACTGTGCCACTAACTCCTGCAGATGCCTGTACTAGAGAACAGCAATGACGGGTATATACAGGTGTATACTGTGCCACTAACTCCTGCAGATGCCTGTATTAGAGAACAGCAATGATGGGTATATACAGGTGTATACTGTGCCACTAACTCCTGCAGATGCCTGTATTAGAGAACAGCATGGATGGGTATATACAGGTGTATACTGTGCCACTAACTCCTGCAGATGCCTGTATTATAGAACAGCAATGACGGGTATATACAGGTGTACACTGTGCCACTAACTCCTGCAGATGTCTGTATTAGAGAACAGCAATGACGGGTATATACAGGTGTATACTGTGCCACTAACTCCTGAAGATGCCTGTATTAGAGAACAGCAATGACGGGTATATACAGGTGTATACTGTGCCACTAACTCCTGCAGATGCCTGTATTAGAGAACAGAAATGACGGGTATTTACAAGTGTACACTGTGCCACTAACTCCTGCAGATGCCTGTATTAGAGAACAGCAATGAGGGGTATATACAGGTGTATACTGTGCCACTAACTCCTGCAGATGCCTGTACTAGAGAACAGCAATGACGGGTATATACAGGTGTATACTGTGCCACTAACTCCTGCAGATGCCTGTATTAGAGAACAGCAATGATGGGTATATACAGGTGTATACTGTGCCACTAACTCCTGCAGATGCCTGTATTATAGAACAGCAATGACGGCTATATACAGGTGTACACTGTGCCACTAACTCCTGCAGATGCCTGTATTAGAGAACAGCAATGACGGGTATATACAGGTGTATACTGTGCCACTAACTCCTGCAGATGCCTGTATTAGAGAAGAGCAATGACGGTTATATACAGGTGTATACTGTGCCACTAACTCCTGCAGATGCCTGTATTAGAGAACAGCAATGATAGGTATATACAGGTGTATACTGTGCCACTAACTCCTGCAGATGCCTTTATTAGAGAACAGCAATGACGGGTATATACAGGTGTATACTGTGCCACTAACTCCTGCAGATGCCTGTATTAGAGAACAGCAATGACGGGTATATACAGGTGTATACTGTGCCACTAACTCCTGAAGATGCCTGTATTAGAGAACAGCAATGACGGGTATATACAGGTGTATACTGTGCCACTAACTCCTGCAGATGCCTGTATTAGAGAACAGCAATGAGGGGTATATACAGGTGTATACTGTGCCACTAACTCCTGCAGATGCCTGTATTAGAGAACGGCAATGACGGGTATATACAGGTGTATACTGTGCCACTAACTACTGAAGATGCCTGTATTAGAGAACAGCAATGACGGGTATATACAGGTGTATACTGTACCACTAAATCCTGCAGATGCCTGTATTAGAGAACAGCAATGACGGGTATATACAGGTGTATACTGTGCCACTAACTCCTGCAGATGCCTGTATTAGAGAAAGAAATGACGGGTATATACAAGTGTACACTGTGCCACTAACTCCTGCAGATGCCTGTATTAGAGAAGAGCAATGAGGGGTATATACAGGTGTATACTGTGCCACTAACTCCTGCAGTTGCCTGTACTAGAGAACAGCAATGACGGGTATATACAGGTGTATACTGTGCCACTAACTCCTGCAGATGCCTGTATTAGAGAACAGCAATGATGGGTATATACAGGTGTATACTGTGCCACTAACTCCTGCAGATGCCTGTATTAGAGAACAGCATGGATGGGTATATACAGGTGTATACTGTGCCACTAACTCCTGCAGATGCCTGTATTATAGAACAGCAATGACGGGTATATACAGGTGTACACTGTGCCACTAACTCCTGCAGATGCCTGTATTAGAGAACAGCAATGACGGGTATATACAGGTGTATACTGTGCCACTAACTCCTGAAGATGCCTGTATTAGAGAACAGCAATGACGGGTATATACAGGTGTATACTGTGCCACTAACTCCTGCAGATGCCTGTATTAGAGAACAGAAATGACGAGTATTTACAAGTGTACACTGTGCCACTAACTCCTGCAGATGCCTGTATTAGAGAACAGCAATGAGGGGTATATACAGGTGTATACTGTGCCACTAACTCCTGCAGATGCCTGTACTAGAGAACAGCAATGACGGGTATATACAGGTGTATACTGTGCCACTAACTCCTGCAGATGCCTGTATTAGAGAACAGCAATGATGGGTATATACAGGTGTATACTGTGCCACTAACTCCTGCAGATGCCTGTATTATAGAACAGCAATGACGGGTATATACAGGTGTACACTGTGCCACTAACTCCTGCAGATGCCTGTATTAGAGAACAGCAATGACGGGTATATACAGGTGTATACTGTGCCACTAACTCCTGCAGATGCCTGTATTAGAGAACAGCAATGATGGGTATATACAGGTGTATACTGTGCCACTAACTCCTGCAGATGCCTGTATTAGAGAACAGCATGGATGGGTATATACAGGTGTATACTGTGCCACTAACTCCTGCAGATGCCTGTATTATAGAACAGCAATGACGGGTATATACAGGTGTACACTGTGCCACTAACTCCTGCAGATGTCTGTATTAGAGAACAGCAATGACGGGTATATACAGGTGTATACTGTGCCACTAACTCCTGAAGATGCCTGTATTAGAGAACAGCAATGACGGGTATATACAGGTGTATACTGTGCCACTAACTCCTGCAGATGCCTGTATTAGAGAACAGAAATGACGGGTATTTACAAGTGTACACTGTGCCACTAACTCCTGCAGATGCCTGTATTAGAGAACAGCAATGAGGGGTATATACAGGTGTATACTGTGCCACTAACTCCTGCAGATGCCTGTACTAGAGAACAGCAATGACGGGTATATACAGGTGTATACTGTGCCACTAACTCCTGCAGATGCCTGTATTAGAGAACAGCAATGATGGGTATATACAGGTGTATACTGTGCCACTAACTCCTGCAGATGCCTGTATTATAGAACAGCAATGACGGCTATATACAGGTGTACACTGTGCCACTAACTCCTGCAGATGCCTGTATTAGAGAACAGCAATGACGGGTATATACAGGTGTATACTGTGCCACTAACTCCTGCAGATGCCTGTATTAGAGAAGAGCAATGACGGTTATATACAGGTGTATACTGTGCCACTAACTCCTGCAGATGCCTGTATTAGAGAACAGCAATGATAGGTATATACAGGTGTATACTGTGCCACTAACTCCTGCAGATGCCTTTATTAGAGAACAGCAATGACGGGTATATACAGGTGTATACTGTGCCACTAACTCCTGCAGATGCCTGTATTAGAGAACAGCAATGACGGGTATATACAGGTGTATACTGTGCCACTAACTCCTGAAGATGCCTGTATTAGAGAACAGCAATGACGGGTATATACAGGTGTATACTGTGCCACTAACTCCTGCAGATGCCTGTATTAGAGAACAGCAATGAGGGGTATATACAGGTGTATACTGTGCCACTAACTCCTGCAGATGCCTGTATTAGAGAACGGCAATGACGGGTATATACAGGTGTATACTGTGCCACTAACTACTGAAGATGCCTGTATTAGAGAACAGCAATGACGGGTATATACAGGTGTATACTGTACCACTAAATCCTGCAGATGCCTGTATTAGAGAACAGCAATGACGGGTATATACAGGTGTATACTGTGCCACTAACTCCTGCAGATGCCTGTATTAGAGAAAGAAATGACGGGTATATACAAGTGTACACTGTGCCACTAACTCCTGCAGATGCCTGTATTAGAGAAGAGCAATGAGGGGTATATACAGGTGTATACTGTGCCACTAACTCCTGCAGTTGCCTGTACTAGAGAACAGCAATGACGGGTATATACAGGTGTATACTGTGCCACTAACTCCTGCAGATGCCTGTATTAGAGAACAGCAATGATGGGTATATACAGGTGTATACTGTGCCACTAACTCCTGCAGATGCCTGTATTAGAGAACAGCATGGATGGGTATATACAGGTGTATACTGTGCCACTAACTCCTGCAGATGCCTGTATTATAGAACAGCAATGACGGGTATATACAGGTGTACACTGTGCCACTAACTCCTGCAGATGCCTGTATTAGAGAACAGCAATGACGGGTATATACAGGTGTATACTGTGCCACTAACTCCTGAAGATGCCTGTATTAGAGAACAGCAATGACGGGTATATACAGGTGTATACTGTGCCACTAACTCCTGCAGATGCCTGTATTAGAGAACAGAAATGACGAGTATTTACAAGTGTACACTGTGCCACTAACTCCTGCAGATGCCTGTATTAGAGAACAGCAATGAGGGGTATATACAGGTGTATACTGTGCCACTAACTCCTGCAGATGCCTGTACTAGAGAACAGCAATGACGGGTATATACAGGTGTATACTGTGCCACTAACTCCTGCAGATGCCTGTATTAGAGAACAGCAATGATGGGTATATACAGGTGTATACTGTGCCACTAACTCCTGCAGATGCCTGTATTATAGAACAGCAATGACGGGTATATACAGGTGTACACTGTGCCACTAACTCCTGCAGATGCCTGTATTAGAGAACAGCAATGACGGGTATATACAGGTGTATACTGTGCCACTAACTCCTGCAGATGCCTGTATTAGAGAAGAGCAATGACGGTTATATACAGGTGTATACTGTGCCACTAACTCCTGCAGATGCCTGTATTAGAGAACAGCAATGATAGGTATATACAGGTGTATACTGTGCCACTAACTCCTGCAGATGCCTGTATTAGAGAACAGCAATGACGGGTATATACAGGTGTATACTGTGCCACTAACTCCTGCAGATGCCTGTATTAGAGAACAGCAATGATGGGTATATACAGGTGTATACTGTGCCACTAACTCCTGCAGATGCCTGTATTATAGAACAGCAATGACGGGTATATACAGGTGTACACTGTGCCACTAACTCCTGCAGATGCCTGTATTAGAGAACAGCAATGACGGGTATATACAGGTGTATACTGTGCCACTAACTCCTGCAGATGCCTGTATTAGAGAAGAGCAATGACGGTTATATACAGGTGTATACTGTGCCACTAACTCCTGCAGATGCCTGTATTAGAGAACAGCAATGATAGGTATATACAGGTGTATACTGTGCCACTAACTCCTGCAGATGCCTGTATTAGAGAACGGCAATGACGGGTATATACAGGTGTATACTGTGCCACTAACTACTGAAGATGCCTGTATTAGAGAACAGCAATGACGGGTATATACAGGTGTATACTGTGCCACTAACTCCTGCAGATGCCTGTATTAGAGAACAGCAATGACGGGTATATACAGGTGTATACTGTGCCACTAACTCCTGCAGATGCCTGTATTAGAGAACAGCAATGAGGGGTATATACAGGTGTATACTGTGCCACTAACTCCTGCAGATGCCTGTATTAGAGAACAGCAATGAGGGGTATATACAGGTGTATACTGTGCCACTAACTCCTGCAGATGCCTGTATTAGAGAACAGCAATGATGGGTATATACAGGTGTATACTGTGCCACTAACTACTGCAGATGCCTGTATTAGAGAACAGCAATGACGGGTATATACAGGTGTATACTGTGCCACTAACTCCTGCAGATGCCTGTATTAGAGAACAGAAATGACGAGTATATACAGGTGTACACTGTGCCACTAACTCCTGAAGATGCCTGTATTAGAGAACAGCAATGACGGGTATATACAGGTGTACACTGTGCCACTAACTCCTGCAGATGCCTGTATTAGAGAACAGCAATGAGGGGTATATACAGGTGTATACTGTGCCACTAACTCCTGCAGATGCCTGTATTAGAAAACAGCAATGACGGGTATATACAGGTGTATACTGTGCCACTAACTCCTGCAGATGCCTGTATTAGAGAACGGCAATGACGGGTATATACAGGTGTATACTGTGCCACTAACTACTGAAGATGCCTGTATTAGAGAACAGCAATGACGGGTATATACAGGTGTATACTGTGCCACTAACTCCTGCAGATGCCTGTATTAGAAAACAGCAATGACGGGTATATACAGGTGTATACTGTGCCACTAACTCCTGCAGATGCCTGTATTAGAGAACGGCAATGACGGGTATATACAGGTGTATACTGTGCCACTAACTCCTGCAGATGCCTGTATTAGAGAACAGCATGGATGGGTATATACAGGTGTATACTGTGCCACTAACTCCTGCAGATGCCTGTATTATAGAACAGCAATGACGGGTATATACAGGTGTACACTGTGCCACTAACTCCTGCAGATGCCTGTATTAGAGAACAGCAATGACGGGTATATACAGGTGTATACTGTGCCACTAACTCCTGAAGATGCCTGTATTAGAGAACAGCAATGACGGGTATATACAGGTGTATACTGTGCCACTAACTCCTGCAGATGCCTGTATTAGAGAACAGAAATGACGGGTATTTACAAGTGTACACTGTGCCACTAACTCCTGCAGATGCCTGTATTAGAGAACAGCAATGAGGGGTATATACAGGTGTATACTGTGCCACTAACTCCTGCAGATGCCTGTATTAGAGAACAGAAATGACGGGTATTTACAAGTGTACACTGTGCCACTAACTCCTGCAGATGCCTGTATTAGAGAACAGCAATGAGGGGTATATACAGGTGTATACTGTGCCACTAACTCCTGCAGATGCCTGTACTAGAGAACAGCAATGACGGGTATATACAGGTGTATACTGTGCCACTAACTCCTGCAGATGCCTGTATTAGAGAACAGCAATGATGGGTATATACAGGTGTATACTGTGCCACTAACTCCTGCAGATGCCTGTATTATAGAACAGCAATGACGGGTATATACAGGTGTACACTGTGCCACTAACTCCTGCAGATGCCTGTATTAGAGAACAGCAATGACGGGTATATACAGGTGTATACTGTGCCACTAACTCCTGCAGATGCCTGTATTAGAGAACAGCAATGACGGGTATATACAGGTGTATACTGTGCCACTAACTCCTGAAGATGCCTGTATTAGAGAACAGCAATGACGGGTATATACAGGTGTATACTGTGCCACTAATTCCTGCAGATGCCTGTATTAGAGAACAGCAATGAGGGGTATATACAGGTGTATACTGTGCCACTAACTCCTGCAGATGCCTGTATTAGAGAACGGCAATGACGGGTATATACAGGTGTATACTGTGCCACTAACTCCTGCAGATGCCTGTATTAGAGAACAGCAATGATGGGTATATACAGGTGTATACTGTGCCACTAACTCCTGCAGATGCCTGTATTAGAGAACAGAAATGACGGGTATATACATGTGTACACTGTGCCACTAACTCCTGCAGATGCCTGTATTAGAGAACAGCAATGAGGGGTATATACAGGTGTATACTGTGCCACTAACTCCTGCAGATGCCTGTATTAGAGAACAGCAATGACGGGTATATACAGGTGTATACTGTGCCACTAACTCCTGCAGATGCCTGTATTAGAGAACAGCAATGATGGGTATATACAGGTGTATACTGTGCCACTAACTCCTGCAGATGCCTGTATTAGAGAACAGCAATGACGGGTATATACAGGTGTATACTGTGCCACTAACTCTTGCAGATGCCTGTATTAGAGAACAGCAATGACGGGTATATACAGGTGTATACTGTGCCACTAACTCCTGAAGATGCCTGTATTAGAGAACAGCAATGACGGGTATATACAGGTGTATACTGTGCCACTAACTCCTGCAGATGCCTGTATTAGAGAACAGCAATGAGGGGTATATACAGGTGTATACTGTGCCACTAACTCCTGCAGACGCCTGTATTAGAGAACAGCAATGAGGGGTATATACAGGTGTATACTGTGCCACTAACTCCTGCAGATGCCTGTATTAGAGAACAGCAATGACGGGTATATACAGGTGTATACTGTGCCACTAACTCCTGCAGATGCCTGTATTAGAGAACAGCAATGATGGGTATATACAGGTGTATACTGTGCCACTAACTACTGCAGATGCCTGTATTAGAGAACAGCAATGACGGGTATATACAGGTGTATACTGTGCCACTAACTCCTGCAGATGCCTGTATTAGAGAACAGAAATGACGAGTATATAGAGGTGTACACTGTGCCACTAACTCCTGAAGATGCCTGTATTAGAGAACAGCAATGACGGGTATATACAGGTGTACACTGTGCCACTAACTCCTGCAGATGCCTGTATTAGAGAACAGCAATGACGGGTATATACAGGTGTATACTGTGCCACTAACTCCTGCAGATGCCTGTATTAGAGAACAGCAATGACGGGTATATACAGGTATATACTGTGCCACTAACTCCTGAAGATGCCTGTATTAGAGAACAGCAATGACGGGTATATACAGGTGTATACTGTGCCACTGACTCCTGCAGATGCCTTTATTAGAGAACAGAAATGACGAGTATATATAAGTGTACACTGTGCCACTAACTCCTGCAGATGCCTGTATTAGAGAACAGCAATGAGGGGTATATACAGGTGTATACTGTGCCACTAACTCCTGCAGATGCCTGTATTAGAGAACGGCAATGACGGGTATATACAGGTGTATACTGTGCCACTAACTACTGAAGATGCCTGTATTAGAGAACAGCAATGACGGGTATATACAGGTGTATACTGTGCCACTAACTCCTGCAGATGCCTGTATTAGAGAACAGCAATGACGGGTATATACAGGTGTATACTGTGCCACTAACTCCTGCAGATGCCTGTATTAGAGAACAGCAATGAGGGGTATATACAGGTGTATACTGTGCCACTAACTCCTGCAGATGCCTGTATTAGAGAACAGCAATGAGGGGTATATACAGGTGTATACTGTGCCACTAACTCCTGCAGATGCCTGTATTAGAGAACAGCAATGATGGGTATATACAGGTGTATACTGTGCCACTAACTACTGCAGATGCCTGTATTAGAGAACAGCAATGACGGGTATATACAGGTGTATACTGTGCCACTAACTCCTGCAGATGCCTGTATTAGAGAACAGAAATGACGAGTATATACAGGTGTACACTGTGCCACTAACTCCTGAAGATGCCTGTATTAGAGAACAGCAATGACGGGTATATACAGGTGTACACTGTGCCACTAACTCCTGCAGATGCCTGTATTAGAGAACAGCAATGAGGGGTATATACAGGTGTATACTGTGCCACTAACTCCTGCAGATGCCTGTATTAGAGAACGGCAATGACGGGTATATACAGGTGTATACTGTGCCACTAACTACTGAAGATGCCTGTATTAGAGAACAGCAATGACGGGTATATACAGGTGTATACTGTGCCACTAACTCCTGCAGATGCCTGTATTAGAGAACAGCAATGACGGGTATATACAGGTGTATACTGTGCCACTAACTCCTGCAGATGCCTGTATTAGAGAACAGAAATGACGGGTATATACAAGTGTACACTGTGCCACTAACTCCTGCAGATGCCTGTATTAGAGAAGAGCAATGAGGGGTATATACAGGTGTATACTGTGCCACTAACTCCTGCAGATGCCTGTACTAGAGAACAGCAATGACGGGTATATACAGGTGTATACTGTGCCACTAACTCCTGCAGATGCCTGTATTAGAGAACAGCAATGATGGGTATATACAGGTGTATACTGTGCCACTAACTCCTGCAGATGCCTGTATTAGAGAACAGCATGGATGGGTATATACAGGTGTATACTGTGCCACTAACTCCTGCAGATGCCTGTATTATAGAACAGCAATGACGGGTATATACAGGTGTACACTGTGCCACTAACTCCTGCAGATGTCTGTATTAGAGAACAGCAATGACGGGTATATACAGGTGTATACTGTGCCACTAACTCCTGAAGATGCCTGTATTAGAGAACAGCAATGACGGGTATATACAGGTGTATACTGTGCCACTAACTCCTGCAGATGCCTGTATTAGAGAACAGAAATGACGGGTATTTACAAGTGTACACTGTGCCACTAACTCCTGCAGATGCCTGTATTAGAGAACAGCAATGAGGGGTATATACAGGTGTATACTGTGCCACTAACTCCTGCAGATGCCTGTACTAGAGAACAGCAATGACGGGTATATACAGGTGTATACTGTGCCACTAACTCCTGCAGATGCCTGTATTAGAGAACAGCAATGATGGGTATATACAGGTGTATACTGTGCCACTAACTCCTGCAGATGCCTGTATTATAGAACAGCAATGACGGCTATATACAGGTGTACACTGTGCCACTAACTCCTGCAGATGCCTGTATTAGAGAACAGCAATGACGGGTATATACAGGTGTATACTGTGCCACTAACTCCTGCAGATGCCTGTATTAGAGAAGAGCAATGACGGTTATATACAGGTGTATACTGTGCCACTAACTCCTGCAGATGCCTGTATTAGAGAACAGCAATGATAGGTATATACAGGTGTATACTGTGCCACTAACTCCTGCAGATGCCTTTATTAGAGAACAGCAATGACGGGTATATACAGGTGTATACTGTGCCACTAACTCCTGCAGATGCCTGTATTAGAGAACAGCAATGACGGGTATATACAGGTGTATACTGTGCCACTAACTCCTGAAGATGCCTGTATTAGAGAACAGCAATGACGGGTATATACAGGTGTATACTGTGCCACTAACTCCTGCAGATGCCTGTATTAGAGAACAGCAATGAGGGGTATATACAGGTGTATACTGTGCCACTAACTCCTGCAGATGCCTGTATTAGAGAACGGCAATGACGGGTATATACAGGTGTATACTGTGCCACTAACTACTGAAGATGCCTGTATTAGAGAACAGCAATGACGGGTATATACAGGTGTATACTGTACCACTAAATCCTGCAGATGCCTGTATTAGAGAACAGCAATGACGGGTATATACAGGTGTATACTGTGCCACTAACTCCTGCAGATGCCTGTATTAGAGAAAGAAATGACGGGTATATACAAGTGTACACTGTGCCACTAACTCCTGCAGATGCCTGTATTAGAGAAGAGCAATGAGGGGTATATACAGGTGTATACTGTGCCACTAACTCCTGCAGTTGCCTGTACTAGAGAACAGCAATGACGGGTATATACAGGTGTATACTGTGCCACTAACTCCTGCAGATGCCTGTATTAGAGAACAGCAATGATGGGTATATACAGGTGTATACTGTGCCACTAACTCCTGCAGATGCCTGTATTAGAGAACAGCATGGATGGGTATATACAGGTGTATACTGTGCCTCTAACTCCTGCAGATGCCTGTATTATAGAACAGCAATGACGGGTATATACAGGTGTACACTGTGCCACTAACTCCTGCAGATGCCTGTATTAGAGAACAGCAATGACGGGTATATACAGGTGTATACTGTGCCACTAACTCCTGAAGATGCCTGTATTAGAGAACAGCAATGACGGGTATATACAGGTGTATACTGTGCCACTAACTCCTGCAGATGCCTGTATTAGAGAACAGAAATGACGAGTATTTACAAGTGTACACTGTGCCACTAACTCCTGCAGATGCCTGTATTAGAGAACAGCAATGAGGGGTATATACAGGTGTATACTGTGCCACTAACTCCTGCAGATGCCTGTACTAGAGAACAGCAATGACGGGTATATACAGGTGTATACTGTGCCACTAACTCCTGCAGATGCCTGTATTAGAGAACAGCAATGATGGGTATATACAGGTGTATACTGTGCCACTAACTCCTGCAGATGCCTGTATTATAGAACAGCAATGACGGGTATATACAGGTGTACACTGTGCCACTAACTCCTGCAGATGCCTGTATTAGAGAACAGCAATGACGGGTATATACAGGTGTATACTGTGCCACTAACTCCTGCAGATGCCTGTATTAGAGAAGAGCAATGACGGTTATATACAGGTGTATACTGTGCCACTAACTCCTGCAGATGCCTGTATTAGAGAACAGCAATGATAGGTATATACAGGTGTATACTGTGCCACTAACTCCTGCAGATGCCTGTATTAGAGAACAGCAATGACGGGTATATACAGGTGTATACTGTGCCACTAACTCCTGCAGATGCCTGTATTAGAGAACAGCAATGATGGGTATATACAGGTGTATACTGTGCCACTAACTCCTGCAGATGCCTGTATTATAGAACAGCAATGACGGGTATATACAGGTGTACACTGTGCCACTAACTCCTGCAGATGCCTGTATTAGAGAACAGCAATGACGGGTATATACAGGTGTATACTGTGCCACTAACTCCTGCAGATGCCTGTATTAGAGAAGAGCAATGACGGTTATATACAGGTGTATACTGTGCCACTAACTCCTGCAGATGCCTGTATTAGAGAACAGCAATGATAGGTATATACAGGTGTATACTGTGCCACTAACTCCTGCAGATGCCTGTATTAGAGAACGGCAATGACGGGTATATACAGGTGTATACTGTGCCACTAACTACTGAAGATGCCTGTATTAGAGAACAGCAATGACGGGTATATACAGGTGTATACTGTGCCACTAACTCCTGCAGATGCCTGTATTAGAGAACAGCAATGACGGGTATATACAGGTGTATACTGTGCCACTAACTCCTGCAGATGCCTGTATTAGAGAACAGCAATGAGGGGTATATACAGGTGTATACTGTGCCACTAACTCCTGCAGATGCCTGTATTAGAGAACAGCAATGAGGGGTATATACAGGTGTATACTGTGCCACTAACTCCTGCAGATGCCTGTATTAGAGAACAGCAATGATGGGTATATACAGGTGTATACTGTGCCACTAACTACTGCAGATGCCTGTATTAGAGAACAGCAATGACGGGTATATACAGGTGTATACTGTGCCACTAACTCCTGCAGATGCCTGTATTAGAGAACAGAAATGACGAGTATATACAGGTGTACACTGTGCCACTAACTCCTGAAGATGCCTGTATTAGAGAACAGCAATGACGGGTATATACAGGTGTACACTGTGCCACTAACTCCTGCAGATGCCTGTATTAGAGAACAGCAATGAGGGGTATATACAGGTGTATACTGTGCCACTAACTCCTGCAGATGCCTGTATTAGAAAACAGCAATGACGGGTATATACAGGTGTATACTGTGCCACTAACTCCTGCAGATGCCTGTATTAGAGAACGGCAATGACGGGTATATACAGGTGTATACTGTGCCACTAACTACTGAAGATGCCTGTATTAGAGAACAGCAATGACGGGTATATACAGGTGTATACTGTGCCACTAACTCCTGCAGATGCCTGTATTAGAGAACAGCAATGACGGGTATATACAGGTGTATACTGTGCCACTAACTCCTGCAGATGCCTGTATTAGAGAACAGAAATGACGGGTATATACAAGTGTACACTGTGCCACTAACTCCTGCAGATGCCTGTATTAGAGAAGAGCAATGAGGGGTATATACAGGTGTATACTGTGCCACTAACTCCTGCAGTTGCCTGTACTAGAGAACAGCAATGACGGGTATATACAGGTGTATACTGTGCCACTAACTCCTGCAGATGCCTGTATTAGAGAACAGCAATGATGGGTATATACAGGTGTATACTGTGCCACTAACTCCTGCAGATGCCTGTATTAGAGAACAGCATGGATGGGTATATACAGGTGTATACTGTGCCACTAACTCCTGCAGATGCCTGTATTATAGAACAGCAATGACGGGTATATACAGGTGTACACTGTGCCACTAACTCCTGCAGATGCCTGTATTAGAGAACAGCAATGACGGGTATATACAGGTGTATACTGTGCCACTAACTCCTGAAGATGCCTGTATTAGAGAACAGCAATGACGGGTATATACAGGTGTATACTGTGCCACTAACTCCTGCAGATGCCTGTATTAGAGAACAGAAATGACGGGTATTTACAAGTGTACACTGTGCCACTAACTCCTGCAGATGCCTGTATTAGAGAACAGCAATGAGGGGTATATACAGGTGTATACTGTGCCACTAACTCCTGCAGATGCCTGTATTAGAGAACAGAAATGACGGGTATTTACAAGTGTACACTGTGCCACTAACTCCTGCAGATGCCTGTATTAGAGAACAGCAATGAGGGGTATATACAGGTGTATACTGTGCCACTAACTCCTGCAGATGCCTGTACTAGAGAACAGCAATGACGGGTATATACAGGTGTATACTGTGCCACTAACTCCTGCAGATGCCTGTATTAGAGAACAGCAATGATGGGTATATACAGGTGTATACTGTGCCACTAACTCCTGCAGATGCCTGTATTATAGAACAGCAATGACGGGTATATACAGGTGTACACTGTGCCACTAACTCCTGCAGATGCCTGTATTAGAGAACAGCAATGACGGGTATATACAGGTGTATACTGTGCCACTAACTCCTGCAGATGCCTGTATTAGAGAACAGCAATGACGGGTATATACAGGTGTATACTGTGCCACTAACTCCTGAAGATGCCTGTATTAGAGAACAGCAATGACGGGTATATACAGGTGTATACTGTGCCACTAATTCCTGCAGATGCCTGTATTAGAGAACAGCAATGAGGGGTATATACAGGTGTATACTGTGCCACTAACTCCTGCAGATGCCTGTATTAGAGAACGGCAATGACGGGTATATACAGGTGTATACTGTGCCACTAACTACTGAAGATGCCTGTATTAGAGAACAGCAATGACGGGTATATACAGGTGTATACTGTGCCACTAACTCCTGCAGATGCCTGTATTAGAGAACAGCAATGACGGGTATATACAGGTGTATACTGTGCCACTAACTCCTGCAGATGCCTGTATTAGAGAACAGAAATGACGGGTATATACAAGTGTACACTGTGCCACTAACTCCTGCAGATGCCTGTATTAGAGAAGAGCAATGAGGGGTATATACAGGTGTATACTGTGCCACTAACTCCTGCAGTTGCCTGTACTAGAGAACAGCAATGACGGGTATATACAGGTGTATACTGTGCCACTAACTCCTGCAGATGCCTGTATTAGAGAACAGCAATGATGGGTATATACAGGTGTATACTGTGCCACTAACTCCTGCAGATGCCTGTATTAGAGAACAGCATGGATGGGTATATACAGGTGTATACTGTGCCACTAACTCCTGCAGATGCCTGTATTATAGAACAGCAATGACGGGTATATACAGGTGTACACTGTGCCACTAACTCCTGCAGATGCCTGTATTAGAGAACAGCAATGACGGGTATATACAGGTGTATACTGTGCCACTAACTCCTGAAGATGCCTGTATTAGAGAACAGCAATGACGGGTATATACAGGTGTATACTGTGCCACTAACTCCTGCAGATGCCTGTATTAGAGAACAGAAATGACGGGTATATACAAGTGTACACTGTGCCACTAACTCCTGCAGATGCCTGTATTAGAGAAGAGCAATGAGGGGTATATACAGGTGTATACTGTGCCACTAACTCCTGCAGTTGCCTGTACTAGAGAACAGCAATGACGGGTATATACAGGTGTATACTGTGCCACTAACTCCTGCAGATGCCTGTATTAGAGAACAGCAATGATGGGTATATACAGGTGTATACTGTGCCACTAACTCCTGCAGATGCCTGTATTAGAGAACAGCATGGATGGGTATATACAGGTGTATACTGTGCCACTAACTCCTGCAGATGCCTGTATTATAGAACAGCAATGACGGGTATATACAGGTGTACACTGTGCCACTAACTCCTGCAGATGCCTGTATTAGAGAACAGCAATGACGGGTATATACAGGTGTATACTGTGCCACTAACTCCTGAAGATGCCTGTATTAGAGAACAGCAATGACGGGTATATACAGGTGTATACTGTGCCACTAACTCCTGCAGATGCCTGTATTAGAGAACAGAAATGACGGGTATTTACAAGTGTACACTGTGCCACTAACTCCTGCAGATGCCTGTATTAGAGAACAGCAATGAGGGGTATATACAGGTGTATACTGTGCCACTAACTCCTGCAGATGCCTGTACTAGAGAACAGCAATGACGGGTATATACAGGTGTATACTGTGCCACTAACTCCTGCAGATGCCTGTATTAGAGAACAGCAATGATGGGTATATACAGGTGTATACTGTGCCACTAACTCCTGCAGATGCCTGTATTATAGAACAGCAATGACGGGTATATACAGGTGTACACTGTGCCACTAACTCCTGCAGATGCCTGTATTAGAGAACAGCAATGACGGGTATATACAGGTGTATACTGTGCCACTAACTCCTGCAGATGCCTGTATTAGAGAAGAGCAATGACGGTTATATACAGGTGTATACTGTGCCACTAACTCCTGCAGATGCCTGTATTAGAGAACAGCAATGATAGGTATATACAGGTGTATACTGTGCCACTAACTCCTGCAGATGCCTGTATTAGAGAACAGCAATGACGGGTATATACAGGTGTATACTGTGCCACTAACTCCTGCAGATGCCTGTATTAGAGAACAGCAATGACGGGTATATACAGGTATATACTGTGCCACTAACTCCTGAAGATGCCTGTATTAGAGAACAGCAATGACGGGTATATACAGGTGTATACTGTGCCACTAACTCCTGCAGATGCCTGTATTAGAGAACAGCAATGACGGGTATATACAGGTGTATACTGTGCCACTGACTCCTGCAGATGCCTTTATTAGAGAACAGAAATGACGAGTATATATAAGTGTACACTGTGCCACTAACTCCTGCAGATGCCTGTATTAGAGAACAGCAATGAGGGGTATATACAGGTGTATACTGTGCCACTAACTCCTGCAGATGCCTGTATTAGAGAACAGCAATGACGGGTATATACAGGTGTATACTGTGCCACTAACTACTGAAGATGCCTGTATTAGAGAACAGCAATGACGGGTATATACAGGTGTATACTGTGCCACTAACTCCTGCAGATGACTGTATTAGAGAACAGCAATGACGGGTATATACAGGTGTATACTGTGCCACTAACTCCTGCAGATGCCTGTATTAGAGAACAGAAATGACGGGTATATACAAGTGTACACTGTGCCACTAACTCCTGCAGATGCCTGTATTAGAGAAGAGCAATGAGGGGTATATACAGGTGTATACTGTGCCACTAACTCCTGCAGATGCCTGTATTAGAGAACAGCATGGATGGGTATATACAGGTGTATACTGTGCCACTAACTCCTGCAGATGCCTGTATTATAGAACAGCAATGACGGGTATATACAGGTGTACACTGTGCCACTAACTCCTGCAGATGCCTGTATTAGAGAACAGCAATGACGGGTATATACAGGTGTATACTGTGCCACTAACTCCTGAAGATGCCTGTATTAGAGAACAGCAATGACGGGTATATACAGGTGTATACTGTGCCACTAACTCCTGCAGATGCCTGTATTAGAGAACAGAAATGACGGGTATATACAAGTGTACACTGTGCCACTAACTCCTGCAGATGCCTGTATTAGAGAACAGCAATGAGGGGTATATACAGGTGTATACTGTGCCACTAACTCCTGCAGATGCCTGTACTAGAGAACAGCAATGACGGGTATATACAGGTGTATACTGTGCCACTAACTCCTGCAGATGCCTGTATTAGAGAACAGCAATGATGGGTATATACAGGTGTATACTGTGCCACTAACTCCTGCAGATGCCTGTATTAGAGAACAGCATGGATGGGTATATACAGGTGTATACTGTGCCACTAACTCCTGCAGATGCCTGTATTATAGAACAGCAATGACGGGTATATACAGGTGTACACTGTGCCACTAACTCCTGCAGATGCCTGTATTAGAGAACAGCAATGATGGGTATATACAGGTGTATACTGTGCCACTAACTCCTGAAGATGCCTGTATTAGAGAACAGCAATGACGGGTATATACAGGTGTATACTGTGCCACTAACTCCTGCAGATGCCTGTATTAGAGAACAGCAATGATGGGTATATACAGGTGTATACTGTGCCACTAACTCCTGCAGATGCCTGTATTAGAGAACAACAATGACGGGTATATACAGGTGTATACTGTGCCACTAACTCCTGCAGATGCCTGTATTAGAGAACAGCAATGATGGGTATATACAGGTGTATACTGTGCCACTAACTCCTGCAGATGCCTGTATTAGAGAACAGCAATGACGGGTATATACAGGTGTATACTGTGCCACTAACTCCTGCAGATGCCTGTATTAGAGAACAGCAATGACGGGTATATACAGGTGTATACTGTGCCACTATCTCCTGCAGATGCCTGTATTAGAGAACAGCAATGACGGGTATATACAGGTTTATTCTGTGCCACTAACTCCTGAAGATGCCTGTATTAGAGAACAGCAATGACGGGTATATACAGGTGTATACTGTGCCTCTAACTCCTGCAGATGCCTATATTAGAGAACAGCAATGACGGGTATATACAGGTGTATAATGTGAAACTAACTCCTGCAGATGCCTGTATTAGAGAACAGCAATGACGGGTATATACAGGTGTATACTGTGCCACTAACTCCTGCAGATGCCTGTATTAGAGAACAGAAATGACGGGTATATACAAGTGTACACTGTGCCACTAACTCCTGCAGATGCCTGTATTAGAGAACAGCAATGACGGGTATATACAGGTGTATACTGTGCCACTAACTCCTGCAGATGCCTGTATTAGAGAACAGCAATGAGGGGTATATACAGGTGTATACTGTGCCACTAACTTCTGCAGATGCCTGTATTAGAGAACAGCAATGACGGGTATATACAGGTGTATACTGTGCCACTAACTCCTGCAGATGCCTGTATTAGAGAACAGCAATGACGGGTATATACAAATGTACACTGTGCCACTAACTCCTGCAGATGCCTGTATTAGAGAACAGGAATGATGGGTATATACAGGTGTATACTGTGCTGGGGCACACAACACCCACTAACTGCTGCAGATGCCTGAGAAAAGAACACACTGTCCCTGCCTGCCTATCTAGTTTAGAGAACAGCAATAAAGTGTAGATTCAGGTGTATACTGTGCTGGAGGCACACAACACCCACTAACTCCTGCAGATGCCTGAGAAAAGAATAGAACATAGAACACACTGTCCCTGCCTATGTATCTCTTTCCCTGCACGCCAGAACACACTGCACAAGGCCGTCGCGCTGGCGGCCTTTTATAGTGTGGGGCGTGTACTAAACCCCCCTGAGCTATGATTGGCCACAGGCATCCTGCCTGTGGCCAATTATGGCTCTCCTCGCTGCCGGCGCTGTGATTGGCCAAGCATGCGGGGTCACAGTGCATGCTTGGCCAATCACAGCGCCGGCATTGCACTGCGATGGCGCAGTGTATTGTGGGCCATTCGCGTCACTCGAATTTGGCGCGAACGGCCCATAACGTTCGATCTTCGGCGAACGATCGATCATGCCGATGTTCGAGTCAAACGTATGTTCGACTCGAACACAAAGCTCATCCCTAATCTCTAGTAATGGGCTATATATTAATACTCTCTATTATTATACATTGTAAATCAAGTCGGAATATGTGTACATACATGAATTATTAAGGTGCTACATATTGTTAATAATTCAATGTATTTTTTCCATGGATTTAATGTATATTTTATATGAATTATTAAACATGTCTTTGCATACGAATTTCCAGTTGTGTACTTCATACAAAGTCCCAACCAACTCCTTTCTTTCAATATGTGTATTAGGGATTGAGGCATATAAACCTATCCATTCATTGCCTCATATAAAGTCCCAATTTCCTCTCCCCCTTATGCACTTATAGAGGAAATCACTCACAGCACAATTAGCTCTCCTTCATGCATAAGTCCCCGGAAGTGGATAACCCCTAGTAAGAAAGGTACAGGAACACCATAACTTGCCCAGAGTGGTTTACATATTTTAGAATTCCAAGCAAAGAATAGTTATGGGCGAATCTGGCCGGGTTTAATTCACCAAGAGTTTGGGGAATCTTGCTGGGACTTCGGCTACCCCAAATCCTATTAACGACTATAGAAGGTGAATCTTATTAACCACATCAATACTGGGCACTTTCGCCCCCTTCCTTCCCAGGCCAATTTTCAACTTTCAGCGCTCTCGCATTTTCAATGACAAATGCGCAGTCATGCTACGTTGTACCCAAATGAAATTTTTATTATTTTGTTCGCACAAATAGAGCTTTCTTTTGGTGGTATTTATTTACGACTCTTTTTTTTATTTTTTGCGATATAAGCGGGAAAAGAGCGGAAATTTGGAAAAAAAAAACAATATTTTCCTAATTCTATTTTATAAAGAAATCCAATAAAATCGAATTTTGTCATAAATTTAAGCCAAAATGTATTCTGCTACATGTCTTTGGTAAAAAAAATCCCATTAAGTATATGTACGCAAATGATCATGTACAGATGTGCGCAGGTGATCACGGACATATGTGTGCAGATAATCATTGGGACATATGATTTTACTGTTACATATGTGGGGGACAGTTGTTTTTACTATGTGGGGGCATGTGTGTGGGGACAGTGTTTTGGGGACATTGTGTGGGGACATGTGTGTTTTATACTGTGTGTTACTAGGCTGGTGATCAGTGTGTAAAAAGCTGTAAAAAACAGCTCATACACACTGATCACCAGCCGGCTGCAGCGATCCGCTCTCCTCTCCTCACCAACAACTAATGTGTGAGGAGAGGAGAGCCGATCGCCTAGCAACCGGCTCTCTGTTTACATCACATGATGGCTGTGATTGGACACGGCCGTCATGTGATCAAGAGGGCCAATCACAGAGCCCTCCTGCAGATCTGAGATGCTCCATGTGTGAGTGACACAAGCGCATCGGAATCGCGCCGCTGCGCGGGCTCCCACGTGCGCGATCCCCCTCCTTCGGAGGGACGTTCCTGAATGTCCACTCAGAAGGAGAGCGAGCCCACCCGGCCGTACATATGCAGTGGCCTGGTGGGAAGTGGTTAAATTCTGGTAATTTTTAGGACTAACAGGCAATCTATTGTCAAAAAAGCCATTGGGGACTGAGCACTGCCATGGGGAATATGTACCAATCCCCCCAAAAAATCTATAAAGGTGGGATCTTTTTATGTGGCTCTAACCGCTTGCCGACCAGCCGCCATCATTAGACTGCGGCAGGTTGGCATGGCTGCGCGAATCGCCGTAAGTGTATGTCGGCCGCTTTAGGGGGCATGCGCGCTGCGCGACGCCAGAACTGATGAGCATGGCCGGCAGCCGCGATGTCCGCCAGTCACCCGCGATCGCTCCACAGAGAGCCAGAACGAGGATTTGTGTATGTAAACAAATAGATCCCCGTTTTGACAGGGGAGTAGAGAGAGATCTGCTGCTGTTCCTAGTGATCAGGAACAGCGATCTCTCGCTCCTCCTCTAGTCAGTACAATCCCGCCACAGTTAGAAACACCTCCCTAGGGAACACTTAACCCCTTAATTGCCCCTAGTGTTAACCCTTTCCCTGCCAGTGGCATTTATACAGTAATCAGTGGCTATTTTTAGCTCTGATCGCTGTATAATTGTTAGTGGTCTCAAGAAAGTGTCAAAAGTGTCCGATCTGTCTGTTGCAATATCGCAGTCCTACTAAAAATGGTCTCAGCCACTAGGATTGTGTGTGAATCTAACAAGCAGACACCTGCCTGTCAAATGGAAGCATTCAGGCGGCTGTGCTGCCGCTCAATTGCTTCCATACAGCCCGGGTATTGATCTGCATTGCATTACATTCAGTGGAGCACAGAGGAGACATGCAAGGTCTGGATGTCTCATTAAAGAGAACCTGTCACTAAAAATCAACATGGAAAAAAAAAAGTTAAGTAAAAAAATTATTTTTGTACATTGTAAAAAATTAAAGATACACCAAAGCACATAAAACCCCCCTCAAAAACTGGGCCCCCACCTCTGGGCATACGCATGTATAAATGTAAACGCACACGCTAGGGGTGCCTACGCATGAAAATGCAGATTGCAATACACATGTTACATATTGTTGCACACGGAATAAGAGCAATATTTCTATCACCAGACCTCCTCCGTAACACTAAACTGATGACCTATAGGAGGATTTTAAAGTGTTGCCTATAGAAAATATAGGGTACTGAAGTTAGTCGCCATTGCACGGCCACAAGCAAATTTAAGGTTTGACATGTTGGGTATCTATTTACTTGGTGCAACTTCAGCTTTTATATTTTACCAAACAATTGGGTAATTTATTCCCAAATACCGTATTTATCGGCGTATAACACGCACCCTAACTTTAAGAGGGAAGTTTCAGGAAAAAACCTTTCCACAGCCCCCTGCTTATAACACGCAGGCACAGTTTACCCTCTATTTTCAGGGTAAAAAAAGTGAGTGTTATACGCCAATAAATACAGTACATAAAAATTAAAATAAAAAACGTCTGAAAAAGTAGATGCTCAAACAGGAGTATCATAGTTACATAGTTAATCAGGTTAAAAAAAGACACATGTCCATCCAGTTCAACCATAAATATAAATAAATAAAAAAAGAATACCCACAGTTGATCCAGAGGAAGGCAAAAAGCCCCAGCAGAGCATGATCCAATTTTCTACAGCAAGGTAAAAAAATCCTTCCTGACCCCCAAGAGGCAATTGGATTTTCCCTGGATCAACTTTACCTATAAATTTGAGTACCCAGTTATATTAAGTACATTTAGGAAAGAATCCAGGCCCTTCTTAAAGCAATTTACTGAGCTGGCCAGAACCACCTCTGGTGGGAGTCTATTCCACATTTTCACAGCTCTTAAGCCCTGTACACACGATCGGATTTCCTATGGATTTTAAACCAATGGATTTTTCCATCGGAAATCCGATGAAGCTGACTTCCATCAGTCTTGCCTACACACCATCAGTCAAAAAACCGATCGTCCCAAACGCCATGATGTAAAACACTCCGACGAGCCAAGAAAAATGAAGTTCTATGCTTCTGAGCATGTGTCGACTTCATTCTGAGCATGCTTGGGTTTTTTATCCGATGGAGTTCCCCACAGACGATAGTAATTTGCTATAGTTTTTTTTCCATCGGATAAATTTAAAACATGTTCTATTTTTTAACACCGATGGAAAAAAGTCCATCGGACTGTTTTCATTGGTAAAACCGATCGTGTGTACAGGGCTTAACTGTGAAGAAACCTTTCCGTATTTGGAGATGAAATCCCCTTTCCTCCAGGCGCAAAGACTGCCCCCTTGTCCTCTGTGTTGAACGCAAAGTGAATAACTCAACACCAAGTTCACTATATGGACCCCTTATATATTTGTACATGCTGATCATATCCCCCCTTAATCTCCTCTTTTCAAGAGTGAATAAATTCAGTTCCTCTAATCTTTCCTCATAGCTGAGCTCCTCCATGCCTCTTATCAGTTTGGTTGCCCTTCTCTGCACTTTCTCCAGTTCCCCAATATCCTTTTTGAGAACTGGTGCCCAAAACTGAGCTGCATATTCCAGATGAGGTCTTACTAATGATTTGTACAGGGGCAAAATGATATCTCTCTCTCTGGAGTCCATACCTCTCCTAATACAAGAAAGGACATTGCTCGCTTTGGAAACCGCAGCTTGGCATTGCATGCTATTATTGAGCTTATAATCTACCAAAACCCCCAGATCCTTCTCCACTACGGACCCCCCCAATTGTACTCCCCCTAGTATGTATGATGCATTCATATTCTTAGCCCCCAAGTGCATAACTTCACATTTATCAACATTAAACCTCATCTGCCACATAGTCGCCCAATTAGACAGAGCATTGAGGTCGGCTTGTAAATTGGAGACATCCTGTAAGGACGTTATTCCACTGCATAGCTTGGTGTCATCTGCAAAGACTGAAATGGTACTTTTAATCTCAGACCCAATATCATTTATAAAGATAAAAAAAAGTAAGGGTCCCAACATTAAACCTTGGGGTACACCACTGATAACCTTAGACCATTCAGAGTAAGAATCATTAACCACGACTCTCTGAATTCTGTCTTTTAGCCAGTTTTCTATCCATTTACAAATTGATATTTCCAAGCCTGTAGACCAGTGTTAATTTTGTCAACTAAAACCTGACTAAAACATTTTAGTCTACTAACTTAATACCATTTTAGTTGACTAAAATACGACTAAAACTAAAATGGCATTTCAGTCAAAAGACTAAAATGGAACTAAAACTAAAGTGCCATTTTAGTCAAAAGATTAAGACTAAAACTAAATTGAAATTTTACGTCAAAATTAACACCAGTCTGTAGTGCATGTTCATACCTCAATACCATAAATAATAACATATTAGATTTTTCACTCCAGCTGTATATAATGAGTTTGGAAATTGTAGAGAAATGCTTAACCACTTAACGACCGCTCACTGTATATATACGTCGGCAGAATGGCACCGACAGGCACAATCACGTAGAGTGTACGTGATTGCCTTTGTATAGTTGGGGGGTCCAATCGGACCCCCCTCTTATACAGTGAGCGGTGGCTAAGTGTCCGGGAGCGTTCCGGGATGAGGGGGCAGCCATTCGTTTCTGGCCACCCCCTCGCGATCGCTCCCGGCGAATGGAAATGCCCCCTCTGTCTGTGTCAGACAGAGGGAGCAGGAGGAAGTGATGTCATCTCTGGTGCGGCGCTCACATATACCGAGCGCCGTACAAGAGAAGACATCAGGTCAGTGCACACAACACTACACTGACACCAGGACACATAGGGACATAAATCACCCCCCCAGACACCCCAGATCACCCCCCAGATCACCCCCCAGCTCCCAGTCACAGAGTCACTGATTGCAGTGACCATTTATTTAGTGATCACTGCAATCAGTGACATTTGTGACTGTAAAAGTGTCACCAAAGTTTAGTCTTAGGTCCAGTGTAGCCCCCAAACCCCCCTAATAAAGGTTTAACCCCCTGATCACCCCCCAGATAACCCTTTCACCCCCTATCACCACTGTCGCTAAGCGATCATTTTTCTGATCGCTGTCTTAGCGTCAGTGATGCCGATCGGCAGCCAGTAATTTTTTTAGGTTCGCCGCATGTTTTTATAGCGTCAGGTACCCCAATATATTATCTAATAAAGGTTTAACCCCCTTGATCGCCCCCCAGGTAACCCTTTCACCCCCTATCACCACTGTCACTAAGCGATCGTTTTTCTAAACGCTGTCTTAGTGTCTGTGATGCAGATCGGTAGCGGGTAATTTTTTTTAGGTTCGCCGCAGGTTTTTATAGCGTCAGGTACCCCAATATATTATCTAATAAAGGTTTAACCCCCTTGATCGCCCCCCAGGTAACCCTTTCACCCCCTATCACCACTGTCGCTAAGCAATTGTTTTTCTAAACGCTGTCTTAGTGTCGGTGATGCAGATCGGTAGCCAGTATTTTTTTTTAGGTTCGCCGCATGTTTTTATAGCGTCAGGTACCCCAATATATTATCTAATAAAGGTTTAACCCCCTTGATCGCCCCCCAGGTAACCCTTTTACCCCCTATCACCACTGTCGCTAAGCGATCGTTTTCTAAACGCTGTCTTAGTGTCGATGATGCAGATCGGTAGCCAGTAAAGTTTTTTAGGTTCGCCGCATGTTTTTATAGCGTCAGGTACCCCAATATATTATCTAATAAAGGTTTAACCCCCTTGATCGCCCCCCAGGTAACCCTTTCACCCCCATCACCACTGTCGCTAAGCGATCGTTTTTCTAAACGCTGTCTTAGTGTCGGTGATGCAGATCGGTAGCCAGTAATTTTTTTTAGGTTTGCCGCAGGTTTTTATAGCGTCAGGTACCCCCATATATTATCTAATAAAGGTTTTAACCCCCTGATTGCCCCTAGTTAACCCTTTCACCAGTGATCACCATATAAGTGTTACGGGTGACGCTGGTTAGTTAGTTTGCTTTTTATAGTGTCAGGGCACCCGCCGTGTATATAACCCAATAAAGGTTTAACCCCCTGATCGCCCGGCGGGTGATATCAATTAGGTTTTAGCGTCAGAGAGGTTCTGCGTCACACCCCAGGCAGCGTCAGGTTAGTGCCAGTAACGCTAACACCCACGCGTGAAGCATACACCCCCCTTAGTGGTATAGTATCTGAACAGATCAATATCTGATCTGATCAGATCTATACTAGCGTCCCCAGCAGTTTAGGGTTCCCAAAAACGCAGTGTTAGCGGGATCAGCCCAGATACCTGCTGGCACCTGCGTTTTGCCCCTCCGTCCAGCCCAGGCCACCCAAGTGCAGTATCGATTGATCACTGTCACTTACAAAACAAAAACACACATAACTGCAGCGTTCGCAGAGACAGGCCTGATCCCTGCGACTCCAGTGCTGTAGGAGGTGATTTCACCACCACAGTTAAAAAAAAAAAGCAAATATGCCGAAGCATTGGGGCAGCAGGGGCGGAGGAGCGATTTTGCTCCTAATGCCGCGTACATACGGTCGAAATTCCGACAGAGGCTTGCCCGTGGAAAAGTCCGACCATGTGTGTGCGGCATAACTTTTTTGCGGGAGGATTCCCCCATGCTTCGGCATATATAAATGGTGCGTGTATGCCCATCATTGGAAGTGGGTGGATGAAGGGCGGTATTCTAATGGTGGGCATACCCACCGATCAATCTCTTTTTTCGTTCAGCCAACTGGCTGCATGAAAAAAAAAGATTACAATACATGTCCAACAAGGACCAGCAACGTACTGGTATGTTGCTGGACTTTGAATGTTTATACCAGAATGATGCCTGCGGGTTTAGGTTTCATCTTGGTATCATTCTTTTCAGCCTGCGGCCGGCTTTCATGTAAAAGCAATCCTAGCGGCTAATTAGCCTCTGGACTGCGTTTACAAGCAGTGGGAGGGAATGACCCCCCCCGGATATAAAAAGCGCCATTGGGAAATTGGGAAAGCATTTTATCACACCGATCTTGGTGTGGTCAGATGCTTTGAGGGCAGAGGAAAGATCTAGGGTCTAACCCCCCAATTTTTTTCAAAAAAAGAGTACCTGTCACTACCTATTGCTATCATAGGGGATATTTACATTCTCTAAGATAACAATAAAAATGATTAAAAAAAAATACTTGGAAGGAACAATTTAAAAATCAAAAAAAAAATCAAAATGAATAATAAAAAAAAAAAAAGCACCCCTGTCCTGCCCTGCTCTTGCCCAATGGCGAACGCAAGTGTCGGTCTGGCGTCATATGTAAACAGCAATTGCACCATGCATGTGAGGTATCACCGCAAAGGTCAGATCAAGGGAAATCATTTTAGCAGTAGACCTCCTCTGTAAATCTACTGGGGTAACCTGTAAAGGCTTTTAAAGGCTTTTAAAAATGTATGTAGTTTGTCGCCAATGCGCGTTTGTGCGAAATTTTAAAGCATGTTGTGTTTGGTATCTATGTACTCGGCCTAAGATCATCTTTTTTATTTCATCAAACATTTGGGCAATATAGTGTGTTTTAGTGCATTAAAATTAAAAAAAGTGTATTTTTTAACCCAAAAAATGCGTTTGAAAAATCGCTGCGCAAATACTGTGTAGAAAAAAAAATGCAACACCCACCATTTTAATCTGTAGGGCCTTTGCTTTAAAAATATATATAATGTTTGGGGGTTCAACATAATTTTCTTGCAAAAAAAAAATGTTTTCATGTAAACAAAAAGTGTCAAAAAGGGCTTTGTCTTCAAGTGGTTAGAAGAGTGGATGTAAGCTTCCTAATGTTGTGTATAAAATGCCAGAACAGTTCAAAACCCCCCCATTTTGGAAAGTAGACACCCCAAGCTATATACTGAGAGGCATGTCGAGTCCATGGAATATTTTATATGTTGACACAAGTTGCGGAAAAACAACAATTTTTTATTTTTTTTTGCACAAAGTTGTCACTAAATGATATATTGCTCAAACATGCCATGGGCATATGTGGAATTACACCCCAAAATACATTCTGTTGCTTCTCCTGAGTACGAGGATACCACATGTGTGAGACTTTTTGGGAGCCTAGCCACGTACGGGACCCCAAAAACCAAGCACCGCCTTCAGGCTTTCTAAGGGTGTAAATTTTTGATTTCACTTCTCACTGCCTATCACAGTTTCGGAGGCCATGGAATGCCCAGA
This sequence comes from Rana muscosa, assembly GCA_029206835.1. Taxonomy (NCBI): domain Eukaryota; kingdom Metazoa; phylum Chordata; class Amphibia; order Anura; family Ranidae; genus Rana; species Rana muscosa. The sequence continues at coordinate 1,042,292,143 of CM055117.1, read as the reverse complement.
TAGCACAAAACCCCCCCAAATTACCCCATTTTGGAAAGTAGACACCCCAAGCTATTTGCTGAGAGGTATTGTGAGTATTTTGCAGATCTCGCTTTTTGTCACAAAGTTTTGAAATTTGAAAAAATAAATAAATATATATATATATTTTCTTTCTTCATTTTCAAAAACAAATGAGAGCTGTAAAATACTCACCATGCCTCTTAGCAAATATCTTGGGGTGTCTATATTCCAAAATGGGGTCATTTGGGGGGGGTTTGTGCGATTTTGGCATTTTATGGCCTTCGAAACTGTGATAGGTAGTGAGGAGTGAAATCAAAAATTTGTGCCTAGAAATCCTGAAGGCGGTGCTTGGTTTTCGGGGTCCCGTACGCGGCTAGGCTCCTAAAAAGTCCCACACATGTGGTATCCCCGTACTCAGGAGAAGCAGAAAAATGTATTTTGGGGTGTAATTCCACATATAACCATGGCATGTGTGAGCAATATATCATTTAGTGACAACTTTTTGTAATTTTTTTTTTTTTTTGTCATTATTCAATCACTTGGGACAAAAAAAATATATTCAATGGGCTCAACAGGCCTCTCAGCAATTTCCTTGGGGTGTCTACTTTCTAAAATGGGGTCATTTGGGGGGTTTTTGTGCTATTTTGGCATTTTATGGCCTTCGAAACTGTGATAGGTAGTGAGGAGTGAAATCAAAAATTTGCGCCCTTAGAAATCCTGAAGGCGGTGCTTGGTTTCCGGGGTCCCGTACGCGGCTAGGCTCCCAAAAAGTCCCACACACGTGGTATCCCCGTACTCAGGAGAAGCAGAAAAATGTATTTTGGGGTGAAATTCCACATATAACCATGGCATGTGTGAGCAATATATCATTTAGTGACAACTTTTTGTAATTTTTTTTTTTTTTTTTTTTTAGTCATTATTCAATCACTTGGGACAAAAAAAAAATTCAATGGGCTCAACATGCCTCTCAGCAATTTCCTTGGGGTGTCTACTTTCCAAAATGGGGTCATTTGGGGGGGTTTTGTACTGCCCTGTCATTTTAGCACCTCAAGAAATGAGATAGGCAGTCATAAATTTAAAGCTGTGTAAATTTCAGAAAATGTACCCTAGTTTGTAAACTCTATAACTTTTGCGCAAACCAATAAATATACGCTTATTGACATTTTTTTTACTAAAAACATGTGGCTGAATACATTTTGGCCTAAATGTATGACTAAAATTGAGTTTATTCGATTTTTCTTATAACAAAAAGTAGAAAATATCATTTTTTTTCAAAATTTTCGGTCTTTTTCCGTTTATATCGCAAAAAATAAAAATCGCAGAGGCAATCAAATACCATTAAAAGAAAGCTCTATTTGTGGGAAGAAAAGGACACAAATTTCGTTTGGGTACAACATTGCATGTCTGCACAATTTACAGTTAAAGCAGCGCAGTGCAAAATTCTGAATTCACCTCTGGTCCTTTAGCTACCAAATGGTCCGGGGCTTAAGTGGTTAAATAATGCATTACAATTTAATTACACCCATTAGATTTTAGATGACTAAAATGAGTTTTAGTCTACTAAAATTTGTTTTAGTCGACTAAAATGTACTGGAGATTTTAGTCGACTAAAATGTCCTGGAGATTTGGTCGATTAAATACGACTAAAACAAAAACAATTGCAGAAGACTAATATGGGACTAATGCCGCGTACACATGATCGGAAAATCCGACAAGAAAACCGTGGATTTTTTCTGACGGAATGTTGGCTCAAATTAGTGTTGCATACACACACACACGGTCACACCAAATTCCGACCGTCAAGAACCAGGTGACTTACAACACTACAACGAGCTGATAAAAATGAAGTTCAATGATTCAGAGCATGCGTCGAATTGATTCAGAGCATGCGTGTTTTTTTTGCGCGTCGGAATTGCTTACAGACGATCGGAATTTCCGAGCAGAACTTTTCTTGTCGAAAAATTTGAGTACCACCCCTTAAACTTTTTTTGGGGCGAAATTCCGACAGAAAAAGTCAGATGGAGCCTACACACGGTCAGAATTTCCGACCAAAAGCTCACATCAAACTTCTCTTGTCGGAATTTCCGATCGTGTGTACGCTGCATTAAACTAAAATGCCATTTTAGTCCTAAGACTAAAGCTAAATCGAAATTTGCTGCCAAAATGAACACTGCTGTTGACTTTACCTTACACATGAGCCGTGTGTGGAGAACTGTGTCAAACGCTTTTGCAAATTCCAAATATACCACCACCCCTCTGTCCAAGGTTTTACTTACCTCTTCATAAAAAGAAATCGGGTTTGTTTGACAACTTTTGTCTTTTATGAATCCATGCTGTCTGTTGCTTAAAATATATTTTTTCAGCAAGAACTCATCTATGTGGTCTTTTATTAACCACTTCTCGACCACTGCAAGTACATATACGTCGGCAGAATGGCACGGGCAGGCAAATGGGCGTACAGGTACGTCCCTTTAAATTTGCCGCCTTGCAGGTACGCTAGGGTGACCACGTGTCCCGGATTGCCCGGGACAGTCCCGCATTTTGCAGGTCTGTCCCGGGCACATTCATTCCAGGACAATACAGTGTCCCGGAATGAAACTGACCACAGCCACCCACCCGGGCCAATCTGATGCCCCCAAAAAAGGCTGCCCACATCACCGCTTTACTCACTGAGAGTACTTGTCCTGGCCGGGAATGCCTGGAGGAGCAAAATCCCGCCCCCTGCTTGTGATTGGAGAAATCATAAATCCCGCCTCTTGTGTCCAATCTCTGTGCTGTGATTCTTTACAGCACAAGCTGATTTTTTGGAAGGGAGGGTGTCCCTGAATGGTAGTTTGAAAATGTGGTCACCCTAAGGCACGCGCGTTGCACGAGTGTGCCCGCGGGTCCCATGAACTCGATGTTCGCAGGCGGCCCGCAATCGTGAGACCGAGAGGCAGAACGGGGGGATGTAAACAAGGCATTTCCCTGTTCTGCCTAGTGACATGTCAGGGATCTACTGCTCCCTGTGATTGGGAGCAGTGATCTCTGTCATGTCACTGGTAGCCCAGCCCCCCCACAGTTAGAATCACTCCCTAGGACACACTTAACCCCTTCATCGCCCCCAAGTGTTTAACCCCTTCCCTGCCAGTGTCATTTATACAGCAATCAGTGCAATTTTATAGCACTGATCGCTGTATAAATAACAATGGTCCCAAAATAGTGTCAAAAGTGTCCGATGTGTCCGCCATAATGTCGCAGTCATGATAAAAATCGCAGATCGCCGCCATTACTAGTAAAAAAATATATATTAATAAAAATGCCATAAATCTATCCCCTGTTTTGTAGACGCTATAACTTTTGCGCATACAAATCATTATACACTTATTGAGATTTGTTTTACCAAAAATATGTAGAAGAATGCGTATTGACCTAAACTGAGGAAAAAAAATGTTTTTTATATATTTTTTGGGGATATTAATTATAGCAAAAAGTAAAAAATATTGCTTTTTTTTTTTAAATTGTCGCTCTCCTTTTTTGTTAGCGCAAAACATAAAAATCGCAGAGGAGATCAAATACCACCAAAAGAAAGCTCTATTTGTGGGAAAAAAGGACGTCAATATTATTTGGGTTCAACGTCGCACAACCGCGCAATTGTCAGTTAAAGCAACGCAGTGCCGAATCGCAAAAAGTGCTTTGGTCAGGAAGGGGGTAAATTCTTCCGGGGCTGAAGTGGCTAAACTCTCCAGTATCTTCCCGACTATAGAAGTGAGATCCCCCATGCTCCTTTTCTTTGTCCCCAGTATCGTGTGTCAGAGGCCTAAGTGTATTTTTTACTGAAATTTTGCATTTCCTAGATATCTGCAGTAATATCATGTGCCATAAAAAATTGGAACTATCACTATTTTATTCTCTATGGTGTCTGCTTTCAGAAAATATATAATATTTTGAGGTGTTTATGTAGTCTTCAGGCCTAAAATTATTTTTTACGCATGTGTGCAAAAAAAAAAAAAAAACAATACGTACAAACGGCTCTGGCAGCGAAAAGGTTCAATAACATGCATGGGGATGTCTTAAAGCTGTTAGCGTTGTTATAGAACAGTACAATTTTCACAGACAGTATCAGTGACAGTGTACAATAGGGGTGCGCATCTTCACTGGCCTCACGATTCGTTTCGATTACAATTATCATGTCAACGATTCGATTCGATTCGATTCCGCGATGCATCACGATTACAGCGCAAGTGCGTATGGTTTTCATAAAAAAAAGACAACATTTCCTGCATGTAGCAAAGGCTAAACACAGCAGACAACTTAAAGGAGCTCCAGGCTCTCCCCCCAAAATACTAGATATGATCAGAGACTGTGGACATGCTACAGGAGATGATCAGAGACTGCGGACATGCTACAGGAGATGATCAGAGATCAGAAATGACATTAGAAAATAACTTTTCCTTATTATGAAAATTGAAATTTGGCCCGAAAAGGTGAACTTAGCCTTTAATTTTGCATATAAAATATTTTCCTTTTGTAGATTTGGTTTATATTGCTGTTAATTTAAAATCTACTAAACATGCTTCACTGTGCCCAATGCCTCTCACTGTGCCCAATGCCTCTCACTGTGCCCAATACCTCACTGTGCCAAACGTCTCTCACTGTGCCCAACGCCTCTCACTGTGCCCAACGCCTCTCACTGTGCCAAATGCCTATCACTGTGCCCAATGCCTCTCACTGTGCCCAATGCCTCTCACTGTGCCCAATGTCTCACTGTGCCCAACGCCTCTCACTGTGCCCAACGCCTCTCACTGGGCCCAATGTCTCACTGTGCCCAACGCCTCTCACTGTGCCCAATGTCTCACTGTGCCCAATGCCTCACTGTGCCCAATGCCTCACTGTGCCCAATGCCTCTCACTGTGCCCAATGCCTCACACTGTGCCCCGTGTCTCACTGTGCCCAATGCATCACTGTGCCCAATGCCTCACTGTTCCCAATGCCTCTCACTGTGCCCAATGCCTCTCACTGTGCCCAGTGCCTCACACTGTGCCCCGTGTCTCACTGTGCCCAATGCATCACTGTGCCCAATGCCTCACTGTTCCCAATGCCTCTCACTGTGCCCAATGCCTCTCACTGTGCCCAGTGCCTCACACTGTGCCCCGTGTCTCACTGTGCCCAATGCCTCACTGTGTCCGTGCTTCAATGCCCCTACATGATCGGCGGCGTCCCGGTGGCCATTCCACAGTATTCAAAAGCCGCGCCTCCCGAGTCCTCGTCGTCTGTGATAGGCGGAACACTCAATTTCCCAGCATTCAGTGTTCCGCCTATCACGGACATCCTCTCATCCTCATAACACAGATGAGGACTCGGGAGGCGCGGCTTTTGAAAACTGCAATGGCCGCCGTCTGTCTGCATGACACGCTGTTCAGGTAGGCAGACGGCGGCTTGCAGTTTGTTAGTTTTACATTACATCTACTCGCGGCGGCTGCGGCGAGTAGATGTAATGGGGGTAACGCCGTAATGGGCGGGGCTAGACATCGATTATTAGGGTCGCCTGCATCGATGCCGCATCGGGGACACCCGAATCGCGATGCACCGATGCAGCGATTAAATTCGGCACCCCTGGGGGGCGTGGCCTGACGCAGCATGTGAGCAGACGTTCCTCTCTGCAGCTCCAAGATCCCTCTGCACAATCCTTCGCAATCCTGCTAACCTGCCAAACCAATCGGCCCAAAACTTTCTCCAGACACCCAAGAGGGACCCTGCTACTCATCCACGGAAGAATTTTGGTGGATGGGAGGAAGAAAAGGGAGAAAACAGCCCCCGGTCAGGATGAATATTACCACTCGGTCCTCCCAAGATGGCCGCCGCTCCACCATGCTACATGTGCCTCTCTCATCTACACCGGAACTCTTCGGTGACGATCTGGACCCCTCACTACCACCATCCCCTGGGGCTTCAGCCCCTTCAATACCCCTGGCCCACCCCGCTCCGAGTGATGACGGTCTCGAGGAGGGGCCGGAACCGGAGCCCACCTTGCTGGATGTTCTCAAAATCCTGAAGGTAAATCATTCTGATATTATGGGGAAGGTGGAGGAACTAAAGCTGGACATTACTATAATGCGCCAGGACATGCATAAGGTCAGGGACCGGGTCGCTGAGACAGAACGCCGCATTAGTGACCTGGAAGACACTGTAGGCCCGGCCCTGCCTGTGCTGAAAACCCATGGCAACAGAATTCAATCGTTGGCAGATAAGATCGACGATTTGGAAAATCGTTTACGTAGGAATAACCTGCGCCTGGTGGGCCTCCCAGAACGGGTCGAGGGTGCAGACCCGGTATCCTTCCTTGAATGCTGGTTTACCCAGGAATTTGGCAAAGACTGCCTGTCCCCATGTTTTGTGATCGAACGGGCCCACAGGGTCCCTGGGAGACCGCTCCCTGCTGGAAACCCCCCTCGCACCATGGTTATCCGTCTCCTAAATTATAGGGACAGGGACGCTATCCTGAGGGCTGCCCGCATAAAGGGAAGCCTGAAAATCAACAACGCATCGGTCTCCCTCTACCCAGATTACTCCCCAGCAGTTCGTGCTGCGAGAGCCAAGTATCAACATGTTAAACAGAAGTTGAGAGAACAGACCATACAATACTCCATGCAATTTCCCGCGACGCTGAGAGTCGTCCACCAGGACCAAGTGCACTTTTTTCAGAACCCTGCTACTGCGCTTTCCTGGTATGAATCCCTGTCCAAACCCGGCCGCGCATCTGACCGACCACCTGCAACCTGATCGGGGTATCCCCCCCGCACAGGCTACAAAGCCACTTCATTTTCTTTTTCTCGCCCCAATCGGGGGCTCTTTGTGCCTATGGCAGGTACCTTATTCTACAGCTCGACAAGAGGCTATGGATCTTTAAGGGGAAGATTGGGATGCTGCAGTTGTTTTCCTTTTTCTTTCCCCTTTGGTTTTCTTTTTTTTTTTTTCTTTTTTTGTTCTCTGATCATTGACTGATCGAAATAGTTTGCTGACTTGCCTGTATTGGCCATGTTCCTAGTGTCTACTAGCAGTTTTGGGACAAAGCCGGCCCCTTGTTCTTGGGGTACGGCAGGGGTAGTAACGAAATCAATGTGGATTTCAACTGGTAATGTATGTGTAATGGTTTGTGTGTTTGCATGGATGGTGGTTGTATGGATGTGTTCATGGGTACTCCTTTTCTCCTGCTCCCCCCCAGTGTTGGATTGCAGCCGCGCCGGTGACAAGTGTCTGATTTGTATTACCATATATGGGCCCCTTTTTAACCCCCCGCCATGTCTATAATCACATGCATCTCCTGGAATGTCCGGGGGTTAAATTCTAAATTTAAAAGAGCATCCTTATTTGAATTTCTCAAGCCACATAGGCCACAGATACTATGCCTACAGGAGACACATCTCCTAGGCTCCAAAATACTTGCTTTGAAAAAACACTGGGTGTCACAGGGGTATCATTCCACGTACTCAAATTATGCTAGGGGAGTCTCTGTCCTCATAAGGAAGGGACTCCCTTTCTCCTGTGACCAGGTAGTTATTGACCCAATGGGTCGGTACGTTTTTTTACTGTGTAAAATCCACGCCACCCCATTGCTCTTGGTGGTGGTGTATGCCCCCCCCTGTCACGGCTGCAATCTTCACTGACTTAAGTTTACAGTTTTCTAAATTGCCGGGTCTGCCTACCCTTGTGCTGGGGGATTTCAATTCTGTCCTGGACCCAGGTCTGGACAGGTTGAGGCCCCTCCAATATGAATCCAAGCTATTTGGCCACTGGTGTGCCTCCTTTGGTTACGTCGACCTTTGGCGGCGTGGCCATCCACTGATAAAAGAATACTCCTGTCAATCCAGAACATATGGTACTCTTTCCAGGCTGGATTATGCCCTGGGAACCTCTGATATGGTCCCTTATGTTAAGTCGGTCGCATACATCTCGCAGACAATCTCAGACCATTCGGCCCTTAAGATAGAGTTGGTGATGGGTCACCGACCCTCTTTTCGGCAGTGGAGGCTCAGCCCTTGCTGGATCTCCACCCCCGAAATACAGGACCCGGTGGGACAGGACATGTCCCACTTTTGGGCGGATAATGAAGGATCTGCCTCCCCTGGCCCCACATGGGACGCCTTTAAGGCGACTGTGCGGGGTTCATACATCTCTAACACTACCAGACATAAAAAAAACCTCCAGGCCACTCTTTTAGCCCTAGAGTCCTCCTTGGAGATTGCGAGGGCCCAGTATTCTGCGTCCCCCACCCCGGACTCCCACGGGGTCCTGGTGGGGGCGCATAGGGCCCTGGACCTCCACAGGGTGGATGTAACGCAGAAACAACAGAGATATCTGACGGCCAGGCTGCTTGAACACAGTGGGAAAAATGGCAAGATGTTGGCATATCTCTCCCGCATGGACTGTGTTGATAGGACTATTCCGCAAATCCAGGTGCCGGATGGCTCCATCGCTTCAGACCCTAGGACCATTAATCTAACTTTTAAATCCTTCTATGAGGACCTATATTCGTCCCAGCCCTCTCCACCTGAATGGGAAACTATGGGTTTCTTCGAGTCTCTCCGGTTCCCTGTACTGGAGGACTCACACAGATCCATCTTAAATGAACCTTTGACGGTAGAAGAAATTACCACTGCCATATACTCACTCCCCCCGAACAAAACTCCTGGATTGGACGGTTTGGCCGCTGAATGGTACAAACACTATGCTGGGGACTTGGCACAGAGGTTGCACTCTCAGTTTGGGCAGGCAATGGAGGAGGGCGTTCTCCCCTCCTCCATGTGTGAGGCCCTGATTGTGGTGATCCCCAAGCCTGATAAAGATCCAACGCTATGTGGCTCATACCGTCCAATCTCCTTACTCAATAGCGATGTTAAGATACTGGCCAAGGTACTGGCAGTGAGACTACAAAAGATTATCCTACACCTTATCCATAGGGACCAAACTGGATTCATGCCTGGAAAGAGTACATATGACAACATTAGACGATTGTTCATACATATCCATAGAGCTGACACTGAGCATAAAAGTGGCCTGGTGTTGTCCCTGGATGTGATGAAGGCCTTTGATACTGTGAAATGGACCTTTTTGTGGGAAGTCATGCACCGAATGGGTTTTAGTCACCAATTTATAAAATGGGTTCGCCTGCTATATATCAATCCCAGGGCAAGAATATGTACTAACAAGGATGTATCGGATGTCTTTTCTTTACACAGGGGAACACGGCAGGGCTGCCCGCTCTCGCCACTCCTGTTCGCACTTGCCATAGAGCCTTTGGCTCTGGCGGTGCGACAGACGGCGTCGGTGGGCGGCATATGTTATGGTAATCTTACAGAGAAGATCTCATTATATGCTGATGACGCATTAATATACCTTGATGGCACAGAACAGTCCTTTAAATCTTTAATGGAAGTGGTGGAGGAGTTCGGGAGGGTCTCGGGACTAAAGGTGGGCTGGGACAAGTCTGTTGCTTTTCCCATAGGCCCCAAACAGGATTATACTTACTTATCTCACTCTAACCTGTCAGTCAGATCCACATTTAAATATTTGGGCATTCACATTAATGCAGACCTGGCCCTCTTTGAATCTCTTAACATTGCCCCAGTTGTTACACACATGGAGACCAGGTTGCAAACTTGGGCCTCATTACCTTTGAATTTGATAGGGCGGGTGAACATATTTAAAATGATATACCTACCTAAATTTTTATATGCCTTTAGGGCATCCCCTATTTTTCTCTACAAAAAGCTCTTCAAAAGAATAGACTCGTTATTATCCTCCTTCCTATGGCAGGGGACCAATCCCAGAATAGCGAAGGCTTCCCTCCAGGCCTCTAAGGGTGATGGGGGACTGGCCTGCCCCAACTTGTGACACTATTTTATAGCAGCCCAATTAACCTATGTCTATGAATGGTTCCAGGGGGCCTCCGCATCCTGCTCTACCTATCTACTGCAGGCACTTGCTGGCCTAGAGACCCCATTGGTAGATATTATGCATAGATCTTTACCAAAACGATGCTCCCGCGGCTCCCCGATAGAAGTGAGTTGGTTGGCCTGGCATGAAGGGAATAAGACGATTTCAGAATTGGGGGGGGTCTCACCGAAAACCCCCCTATGGCATAACCCCAATCTTCTGGAGCTCATGGGTCACCCCGATGCATTGTGGTGGACACGGCTGGGCATTACCCACGCTGCCCACATTTTTCTCAATGGTGAATTTATCTCTTTTGAAGTCCTAAAAGCTACAAGTGGATTATCAAATAAATTCTATTTTAAATATCTTCTCATACGACACGCTGTCCGTGCGCAGTTTCATGGCCTGACTCTTGAGCTCGCTGAATCCCCGCTTGAGGCATTGATGTCGTGTTCTGGCATTACGAAATTAGCCACGACCATTTACTCCCGACTGCAGACGGGTGGGAGTTCTCCCTTCCGTGCTGCACAGCGGAAGTGGATGGTCGACATCCCTGGGCTTTCAGAGGAGGGGTGGGAGGAGGCCTCTGGGGCCTGTTTCTTGGATATTGTTGGGTCTAACGACCAATATATACAGTTCAAATTTATTCATCAACTGCATTACACGCCGGCCCGTCTGGCTCGCATGGGTTATGTTTCAGGGGCCCTCTGCCCTAGATGTAAGTGCACCAATGCTGGTTATGTACACATGTTTTGGTCCTGCCCGGCCCTCTTGGGGTTCTGGGTGGACCTATTCTCTTTTTTTGAAAACAATCTATGCCTAGTGACCCCCCACACTGTTGAAGTGGGGCTCCTGGGCATCCTTAATGACCACATACCCAGAACCCACGAACGGACCCTAGTCCGCTTGATACTCTTTTATGCCAGAAAACTGATATTACTACAATGGAAGTGTGAATCTGCTCCCAACATCCAACTGCTGTACCGCATGATAAACAAAGTCGTACCAACCTTTAAACTAATCTATAAAGGAAGGGCCTGTATACAGAAATTCTACAAGATCTGGCAACCTTGGCTGGATATAGACAGCTCCTTTTGGAAGGATACCCCTCTGTCTCAGCAGTAGTGGGCCCTGATTCAGCCCCTCCTGTTTGATGGGGGGGGGAGAACTACCTCCTATCCTAAATAAAGAAGCTGGGGACATGAAACATATCCCACATAAATGTGGGGGGGGGAGTAGGAGGAGTGCCCCCACCCAGCTGTAGTTTCGGCTGGGGAAATGGGTGGAAGTGCTGGGTGAATGGGTATGAGTGTTGTGTGAGTGAATGCAAGCACTTAAGTATTACTGAATAAGGATAACCGAATGAGTCCTGTGAAAATCACAGTTAAATACTCTCGATACACCTTTGGTATTAGGGTTTTGTGTTTCTTTTTTTTTTTTTTTTCTTCTCCTCCGTTGAGGAACTGGGACACCTATGTGGCCATGTGGCCACAAGCTGTAGGCCTTATTAGGCTTGAATGTTATTTCGAGACTATATTGTTTATGCTCCCGCTTCACGGTGTAATACTGGTATATTGCTACTGAATACAAGAAAATAATGTGTAAGCGTGTATGTTGATATGCTCTGTAATTTTTCTCTGTTCAATGGAAAAATCAATAAACATAAATTAAAAAAAAAAAAAAAATTCGGCACCCCTAGTGTACAATGGCAGCACATTATTGGCCATAAAATAGATTTTTTTCCTTTTACAATTAGCTAGGCATGCCAGCAACAGCACCCAAATTGCATTTGTTTCAGTTTGAAAAAAAATGCTTTAAATAGGTAGCTTTAGCATGCTTTCTCATCAAATGGTAACATGTCCACCTTCACTGGCAGATTAAAAATTGTACATGTAGTTTGTAATGGCTGCCCATGTTCTCAGTGATGCAAAACTGTCCTGCCGCTGACCAATTTCTATCAAGCTCTCATTAAGACTTAGGAGACTACAGATGATACAGCATTATAAAACTGGCCAGCAGCAGAATATTTTTAAGGATGGAGAATTGCCCAAAATATACTAGAGAATAAGAATACAGGCAGGTTTTTTAGTACAAGAATGGAGAGATCACAGATAATTCAGTAGTGTATTATTATTAGTGTATTATTATTAGTAGTGTATTATTATTTTTAGTAGTGTATTTTTGAATATGTTATTAGGTTGGGACTTTACTACAAGAATTAAAATACGGCAGGGACACAGCTGTGCAAAAATTGACCAGCAGCAGGCCAGTTATAATTGGAGATTCCAGGCTAAAATGTATTACATTTATGTATGTATTTACTAAAGGCAAGTCTTTTTTTTTTACCTTACAAGAGAATTTTCACTTTGCAAGATACATTTTCCCATAGCTTAGTGAATAAGGTGCAAGCAAAATTGCTTATTTTTTTTAGATTTTCCTTGCATATGATTGAATATTCTTTGCAAAATAGATTTTTTAGGAAAATAAAGTGAAATTCATATATTTTATATATAGTCATTACACACAGAGTGATATATTTCAAACATTTCTTTCTTTTAATTTTGATGCTTATGGCTTACAGCTAGTGAAAACCCAAAACTTAGTGTAGCGGTCTCACCCGCTCTCTCCCTTCTTCTTTTCGGCTGGTTTACTCGTCTAGGGGAACCAAGGGGGGAGGGGTGAGATGCTGCCACCAGCTCGCCCCTCTTAGGTGTGTAGAGGTTTGAGCTAAGATCTTTACCTTCGCGTCTGTGTCCCTGTCCAGAGATTCCACTTCAAAAATGACCAGTAGATAGGTGAATGTAGAACACTTTGCTCCCAGAAAAGTAAGCCCACACCAGGTGACAGTACAACATCTATATTTATTTCCGCAGAGATAAATATGCCTCTTTGCAAGCAGACAGGTTGATACAAACACAAACTTGGTGGGGAGAGGGTTCAGGCACAATTCTTTTCGGATCAGATAAGTTGCTAGGAACTCACAACAACTTTTGGCGCACGGTCGCTGCCACCGACAGTGAGGTTGGTCCCTGCCACAGACCGGGTGAACGATGAGGTCTCTGCCACAGACCTTAGAATAGGCCTCTGCCACCGACCTGATGTAGCTGGGTCTCTGCAAAGACCATAGAACATGAACTGCCTTCTAATGGCGACCCCTGTTAGGGAGATGATCCATCCCAGACGGTCCCCAGAAGCCTGCACTGTCACCAGCCAATGCTGCGCTGGATCTTCAGGCCAGGTCACCTCCCTGGTTCTCCTCGCCCAAGACTCGGGTCCCCTCACTCGGTGGGCCCCCTAGGCATCTTCTCCCATGCGGGACCCAGTCGAAGGTACTGGGCCCCGGGTCTTTGCTAGTACCTCACCACAGGCCTAAGGTGCCTGGGATAGAACTCGAACTCCCTCGCACCCAGGCCGAGGGCACCTGGGCGCGGACGACAGAACAGCAGCCCCCAGGCTGAAGGTGCCTGGGGCTCGGACCTCGTGCGCAAGATGTCTGCCCCTTTATACCCTCTCCCAGCAGGCACAGCGGGTTTCCCCGCCCCGTCGTACTACTGCCGCGAAAGTTATAATATAAGACACAAGGATTGTTGGATGGACAGTATGATGGAGGGAGGAATGGAGCAAAAGATAAAAGGATGGAGTTCTGGAAAGATAAAAGAAGGAAGGGATAGAGAACCGAGGGATGGAAGTGATGGAGGGTGAAGAGGTTGGAGGGACCTGCAACAGAGGGAGGGATGGAGACAGGAGGTCTTTAGAATTGGGGACATACATTCTTGTGATCCTGGTTGCTACCTGGGATTGGGTTGCGTTTGGTGAGCGGTAGTGCAGGCTTGTGGGGGCCCCAGTGCATTACTTTGCCCAGGGGCCCACAATGCTATTAAGACGGCCCTGCTTGGCTCCTGCCCACACTGCCAAAAGTACCAATACCTGATTTTATGACCATGGTATCACTGTGCTTGGCCAGCAAAGTTGCCTGACCTAAATCCCATAGAGAATCTGTGGGGTATTGTCAAGAGTAAGATGAGAGACATCAGACCCAACAATGCAGACGAGCAGAAGGTCGCTATCAAAGCAACCTGGGCTTCCATAACTCCTCAGCAGTGCCACAGGCTGATCGCCTCCATGCCACTCAGTAATTTATGCAAAATGAGCACCTCCGACCGAGTTTTGAGTGCATACTATACTGTACATTGATATAGTTTTCAGTAAGCTAACATTTCTCTATTAAAAATCCTTTTTTTTTATTGGTCTTATGTAATATTCAAATTTTCAGAGATACTGAATTTGAGATTTCACTAGCTGTAAGCCATAATCATCAAAATTAAAAGAGAGAATTGCTTGAAATATATCACTCTGTGTGTAACGCATCTATATAAAATATATGAGTTTCACTTTTTAAATGGAATTACTGAAATAAATTAACATTTTGATGATATTCTAATTTTATGAGATGCACTTTTATATTTTTTTAAGCAGAGGCCCTAGAGAATAAAATGGTGTGTGTTGCAATATTTAATGCCACATGGTATTTGGGCAATTTGTATTCGAAAAAATACACTGTAATGCATTTTAATGCACAAAAACACAATACAATACCCAACTGTTTGGTAAAATATAAAAGATGATGTTACGCTGAATAACTAGACACCTAACATATCACCAGGGGCGGACTGACAACTCATGGAGCCCCCGGGCAATAGGAGATCGTGGGGCCCCCTGTCCCCACCCATGTGACCCCACCCACATTCAAGCCACACCCACACAAAGCCCCGCCTACATATTGCACTGCCCACACTACATGCGTTTGTCACGGAATTTCTCTACACTGTTCAAAATAAATGTTTATTATAGCAAATAAAGGAAAATAAACTTACATTAAAAGTGTAACAATGGTACATTTCCAAAATTAAGGACTTCATAAATTAACACAATTTAACAAGTGCAACAAATGTCTTTAGCTGAACAGTTTAATAAAAAAATATACAAAAAATAAAAAATAAAAAGCTCTGTCCAGCATTTTACAAAATTATGGCCCTAGAATTACTCTCACTCCAACCTTCCCGACGATACCATACATGTGTGGCGCCATTATTGTTTACATAAATGAGCTCATCCTACATAAATCTTTTTATATAGAGCGTGTGGGGGGGGGGTCATGGTTGTACTTTACATTTTTGTAAGAAATATTATTCTCTCTGACCACCAATGTAAGTAACATTCTTTCTGCTGACCACCAATGTAAGGAACATTCTTTTCGCTGACTACCAATGTAAGGAAAGTTCTTTTCACTGACCACCAATGTAAGGAACATTCTTTCTGCTGACCACCAATGTAAGGAACATTCTTTCTGCTGACCACCAATGTAAGGAACATTCTTTTCACTGACCACCAATGTAAGGAACATTATTCCCTCTGATCACCAATGTAAGAGACATTCTTTCCGCTGACCCCCAATGTAAGGGACATTCTTTCCGCTGACCACCAATGTAAGGGACATTCTTTCCGCTCACCACCAATGTAAGGAACATTCTTTCCGCTGACTACCAATGTAAGGAACATTCTTTCCGCTGACCACCAATGTAAGGAACATTCTTTCCGCTGACCACCAATGTAAAGACACATTCTTTCCGCTGTCACCCAATGTAAGGGACATTCTTTCCACTCACCACCAATGTAAGAAACATTATTCTCATTGACCACCAATGTAAGAGACATTCTTCTCTCTGATCGCCAATGTAAGGAACATTATTCTCACTGACCACCAATGTAAGGAACATTCTGCTGACCACCAATGTAAGGAACATTCTTTCCGCTGACCACCAATGTAAGGAACATTCTTTCCACTGACCACCAATGTAAGGGGCATTCTTTCCGCCAAAGTGTACAGATGTCAGTGTTAGGGAAAATGTATGATGTCAGGACTCATTAAGTGCTATTCCCTATATATAACACTGATACCTGTATACTGAGTGCTATTCCTTATATACAATACTGATATCAGTATACTGAGTGGCAGTGTACAGATGTGGGCACATCCAGGGGTGAACCAAGCCTCTCATTGGGCCCCCCTGACCCCGGGCCCTCGGGCAGCGCCCGAATGGTCAGTCCACCCCTGCATATCACACTTTAAAATTGCGCACGATTGTGGAACGCAACAAACTACAATACTTAAAAATCTCCATAGGTGATGCTTTAAAGGGCCTTTACAGGTTATCAGTTTAGAGTTACACATGAGGTCTGATGCTAGAACTATTGCTCTTGCTATAATGTTCGCAGGGATGAACAACATCCGTTGTGATAGCATGGGCTGTGATGGTACTCTTTACTGAGACATTAAGGGTCTATTAGACCCCAGATCTCTTCACAGGCTGGTAACATCCTGTTTATATCAGACCGAAACCAGAAGTGCCAAAATACTCTTCACTTCCAGTTTCTTAGACCTTAAAGATGGTTGGGGAAGTTCTGGTCTTCGGTCATCTCTATGGTAAGCAAGTAGAACCACTAGCTTCAGTCCTAATCTCCCTGGTGGGATGGGAGAGTCTGGGAAGGTGGCGGAAGGTGGCAGGCCCCCTTTCACCGCATGTAAAAGCAACCTAGCCGCTATACTCACATAAACTCAAGGATGTATAGGTATGTCCATTTGAGGGAAGTGATAAAATGTTGGATTTTATGTAAATGTAAATTATTTGTGCTATATAAATGCCTGTAACATTTTATTGATATGACAAATAGAAAGGATGAATCTTCCCAGCGGGGATGGTGATAAGAAACTGACAGGGCTATTATCCCATCCCTACTTTATCCAAAACAGCTACAAAAACAAAAATCTACATTTTCAGCAAGGGAAGGTTAGTTGACTTGTTGAATATCGTGAAATTTGCCCTAGGAAAAGTAACCTAAAGTGATCAAAAAGAAACTGCTGGACTTTTTTTTTTCTTTTCTATCCTCCATAATTGCAAAATTTTACAGTATGAAATAGCAAAAACGGTCTGCACCAGACAATTAACAACTTTCATTTATTATTGTTTTGTAAAAATGAAGTTTACATTTTCTTACTATTAAGTGCAATTTTGCTATTTTTACTGGCAGACAAAATTTCCACCTCTGGTATTAGAATTGTGGATTTTTTTTTTTATTAAATAACTTTTCCATACAGGAAAGAAAAAAAACTGGTTGATTTTTCAATTTGAAAATATCATTTTTGTTAGCTTAATTCTGACTGACATCAATTCAAGAAAGAAAAAAACTCATCAGAATGTTTGACAAGAAACATATGTTGGAAAGCATATGTTGGACACAAGAGAAAACAAGCTACTTTAGAAAATTGCTACCTCTGGTGTTTGCGGGTTTAAGAGCTCTTAGAAGTATTGATAAGGTCCAAAACGTAATCCTCATAGTCTGGAAATGCGTAGCAGGGCCTTTACAAAAACAGAACTATGCAAACAGTAAATTAGAAGCAAGGCCTCATAAGAAAGAGATTAGGTATTGTCAATCTACGATTTCACTTTGGCTAACTAGAGACTGATTGCTGGTCCATTTACGGAAGGAAAACACTGTAACTTTTCATTCAAGCGAGAGTGTTTTTGGGGCAGTAAATTCGCCATCACCTCTCATTCTTGGCTGGTGCTTAGATGATATTGGCAGACTTGGTTCTTGGTGTTGGGTTTTACTAAACTATCGTTTTTTTCCACTTTTCACTCACACACATAATAAAACTAATTTAATTTTCACACGACTTGTTCAATATTTAAATTATTACTACTAATACTATTTTTAGGAATAATTACAATTCTTGAGATCTGGTTGACATGGGCAAATAATAACGATACCCATGGGCAAAACTCCTAGTTATGGCCCTGCTTCCCAACTTGTGGCTCCAGGCTTCTTGCAGCAATATGGAATGTACTGTGCAGTAGCCAGTAGTCAGTGTGTTCCCTGCTTAGATGCCTACTAAAATATTTATTAGACTGGCTTCTGTTAGGTAGTTAAAGCTGAACTCCAGGAAAACAAAGACAGGCCATAGATTATGCTTTTTTTTTCTTTCCACCACAGGTGGAAGGAAAAAAAGTTGCTCTGTTCCTGTTCCCCCATCAACACTGACTTATGGCTCCAGGCCTCTTTCAGCACTGTGGAATGTATTTTGCAGTAGCCAGTAGTCAGTGTGTTCCCTGCCTAGATGGTGCAGGGGTCATTAAAGCTTAAGGCAAAGCTCGGAATCAAGCAGAAGAGCCGCACTGGCTATTTAACTTAATTTTTCTCGGCTCATCGTACGTGTTGTACGTCACCTCGTTCTTGACGTTCGCAATTTCCGACAACATTTGTGTGACCGTGTGTATGCAAAACAACTTTGAGCCAACATCCGTCAGAACAAAATCCACGGTTTTGTTGTCGGAATGTCCGATCGTGTATACGCGGCATAAGAGGTGTGGGCAGCAATCACGTTAAGCCTATTAGTAGGCTAATTACATAGATTTTTTCATTTATATATTTATTTCACATTATTACATTGAATATTGCGCTGATTATATATTTTTTCACTAAAATATTTATTAGACTGGCTTCTGTTAGTTATAGTAGAATTCTATTTTTAAAGCTGAACTCCAGGAAAACTAAGGCAGGCCATAGATTATGCTTTTTTTTTTACCTTCCACCACAGGTGAAAGGAAAGTGTTGTGTTACACTATGTGAATTATTATTGGCCTATGGGTCTTATTACTAAAGTTAATGCCCAGTGATGATAACAAAGTCCGGAAGGTCGAAGTCAAAGTAACCAAGGGAGGATCGACACAAACCTTTAGTCGACCAATTACCAATTACAGAGTTAGTACTCCTCTTGCCAGGTGAGTGACTTGTGCAAAGACTAGCCATTCTGTTGGCACGGCCGGGAGTACATTGCTGCTATCTACAGGTTCTACTCAGAACTTTGGAATTCTTTGAAGATGTTATACCTTGGACTTCATGTTCTTCAATCCTGTTGAGCTTAAGTTTATGCTTGTTTGTTGCATGTTTTTCATTACAGGTTCCAGGACATTTATCAGTATTGGACTTATTGAATATATATATTAGTTTATGGTTATGAAATCTAAAGATTTCAGACGGGGAGTGTTGTGTTACACTATGTGAATTATTAGTGCTCTGTGTCTTTAAGCTCTGCTCCCTTCTGTCTAGCTTAACTATCTCTCCCACCATAGTTCTGTATATTTCCCCTCTACTTCCTGTATCTCTCTCATTAGCTCAGTATACCTTCTATGCTAAACATCTTTCCATGTGGCTTACAACTGCAACGTTTTTCTACCTATGAATATCCATCATTAAATGGAACATTCGAAAGGATTCATCGTCTGTCTTCCTACAGCGAGTTATTCATTGAGTTAAACTGTCTGTATCGATGCATGGGATAAATAGAATCACCAAATCATGCAAGCCCTATATGAAGCTGGAGATAAACTTTATTGCCTTGTAATTGGTCCAGAACAGAAAGAAAGTTGCTCTGTTCCCCCATCAACACTAACTTGTGGCTCCAGGCCTCTTGCAGCACTGTGGAATGTATTGTGCAGTAGCCAGTAGTCAGTGTGTTCCCTGACTAGATACCTACTAAAATATTTATTAGACTGGCTTCTGTTAGGTAAAGCAGAACTATATCTATTTTTAAAGCTGAACTCCAGGAGAACTAAGGCAGGCCATAGATTATGCATTTTTTTGGACTATGGGATTGATGGTATGTATAAAGCAGTGTACAGTACATGACCTCAATTAATGTGTACTGCTCATTCTAAACAAACAGAAGTAAGAGGGAAAAGGAAAGCTTCAGGAGCTCACAGAGGATGATACAAGGAGGCAGAAAACACAATAAGAAACAATTTCATGAAAAACAGATGACATGGAAAATAAGGATATCATTTAGTGTCACTTTAATGCATTTTCCACAATTGTCCTCGGTGACAATAGACCGGCTAAATGCAGAACTTCATTCAAATCATCGCTATAATTTGTGTTTTGCAGTTTTTTGGCTGCCATTGTTTATTCCTCATACACTCTGTCAGTACACATTATTTTTCTTACCTTTATTTTCCTCCAAATATACCATTATCACCATTGTTATGCCAATTACTTAACGCAGCTTGCCTGAGTGGCATGTTTTGAAGAGGGAGAATTGGAATAATGTGGGCAGAGTTTTATCATTTACACTGGAGCGAGATTGTCTAGTGAAGTGTATTCAAAACCAAGTGCCAATTACTAGCTTTGTTTTCCTAATTTCCTGTCAAAAAAATCCCTCTGAAATTGAATATTTAGGTCAAAAAGAAATGGCTGTGTTAGCAATGTTTACCATTTAAAGGGGAACTCTGGTTATAACAAACACATTTCGATTTTTTTTTTCCAAGACACTAAAACATCTCTTCTTTTTCTGTGAAGGCAACCCATGTCCCCAAACGATGTAGTTATAATTAACGTTGAACTAAACTCTTTCATTCAGCATTAACTATTTTGAATCCTTATAAAAAATGTGAAAAACCTTGCGCTATAGATACAAATACAATAGTGAAAAATAAAAATTACAACTGCTCCCTCCAAAGTGCAATGAGTGCTTCCTTTAAGTGATTGGGGTTTTGTGATAGGGGACGCTGATAAGAAGTGCTATAACAGTAGTTTTTATCCAATTTTTATAAACAAATTACTAGATGCATTAGTGGTTAAATAAACATAATAAAGTGCATCATGCTTAATAATAGTGATATAAATCAATTAAAATAATATTCATCAAAAAATCCATAAGTCCTTCAGTAGTGTAATTTCAAATCATGCACCATCACCATATGCAGTGTCTTTGTAGGTTACACCCGATGAGTGTGGTTAAATTTCCTACTCGCCAAATGAACATGAACTCTTTAACTAAAAAGAAGGTCAAAACGGGCTGATTTTGTGGATCAATAAGCTTGCTTGAATACCAAAGGAGATGTAATGGGGGGCCCCTTTCCATTTAACCACTTAAGGACCGTCTCACGCCGATATACGTCGGCAGAATGGCACATCAACGTACAGGTACGTTGCCCTTTAAGAGCCCAGCCGTGGGTCGTGCGCGCACTGCCGGTGGCGCGCTCGTGACACGGTCCTGAGCTCCGTGACCGCGCCCGCGGGACCCACGGATCCGATCGTCGCCGGTGTCCCGCGATCGGGTCACAGAGCTGAAGAACGGGGAGAGGTGAGTGTAAACAAACCTTTCCCCGTTCTTCTCCGTGGCATGTCAGTGATCGTTTGTTCCCTGTCAGCAGAACAGACGATCAGTGACGTGTAACGTGTAGCCACGCCCTCCTACAGTAAGAATCACTACCTAGGGAACACTTAACCCCTACAGAGCCACCTAGAGGTTAAACCCTTCACTGCCAGTGTCATTTTCACAGTAACCAGTGCATTTTTATAGCACTGATCGCTGTAAAAATGACAATGGCCCCAAAATGGTGTTAAAAGTGTCCGATGTGTCCGTCATAATGTCGCAGTCACGATAAAAATTGCTGATCGCCGCCATAACTAGTAAAAAAAAAAAATATTATTAAAAATGCCATAAAACAGTCCCCTATTTTGTAGAAGCTATAACTTTTGCGCAAACCAATCAATAAACGCCTATTGTGATTTTTTTTACCAAAAATATGTAGAAGAATACGTATCGGACTAAACTGTGGAAAAAATATGTTTTTTTATATATTTTTGGGGGATATTTATTATAGCAAAAAGTTAAAAATATTGCATTTTTTTTTATTTTTGTTTATAGCGCAAAAAATAAAAACCGCAGAGGTGATCAAATACCACCAAAAGAAAGCTCTATTTGTGGGAAAAAAAGGACGCCAATTTTGTTTGGGAGCCACGTCGCATGACCGCGCAATTGTCAGTTAAAGCGACGCAGTGCCGAATCGCAAAAAGGGGCCTGGTCCTTTAGCTGCATAATGGTCCGGGGCTTAAGTAGTTAAAGCCTCCTCTCCACCACGGTAACCCATTGGAAATAAAATATGAAAGGGACCATAGTGTAATGTAGTTAATTTAAAAACAAATTCCAAATTGTCTGCTTACATTTAGAGGTGCCTTAGCCCGGCACTGAGGATAATAGCATACATCACCAGAATTCTTATCTTGCTAGCCTTTGTAAATAGATAAGAAGTTATACTTGTTTTAAACTTTTTTTTACATTTCTTCAGTTGCTTCCTGGTTTCTTGCCTAGGCCAGCATGATGTCATACATCCCAGGAGTCTTCATGAGTATTTTTTTCGTTCATCTGGAGGAGGGGCTTCCTTATCTAAGCTTGTTGGAAAGTTCAACATATTGCCCCTAGGGGAACAGCAAGCCAATTCAGTTGTACACTTAAAGTGGAGTTCCACCCAAAAGTGGAACCTCCGCTTATCTGCTTCCTCTCCCTCCTCCCTTACCCTTCAGGGTAAGACCGCGCTATATTAAGATTCCTCTCAACTCAACTCAACTCCTCCAGTGCCACATTTGTTTTTGACAGGTACCCTTCCCCACTTCTGGGAGACAGCGCCACGGCGCCATCCCTCATCCTTCCTCCGCCACCAGGCCAGTTAGAAAGCTCAGCACGCTTCGTGCATGCACAGTAGGGAATCGGCTGTGAATCTGAAGGGCTTCACTGCCGGTTTCCCTTAACATGAATAGCGGCCGCGGCACCCTAAAGCGATCTGAAAATCAGCTGGGGTACCAACATCACGGGAACCCTGGACAGGTAAGTGTCCTAAAATTAAAAGTCAGCAGCTACAATATTTGTAGTTGGTGAGTTTTCATTTTTTCGTGGAGGCATTAACACTTTCAGGCCAGAGGCCACTTTTCACTGAAAGCCCCACACACTTACAGAAGAACAGCATCTCCTCCTCAGTTGGTAGCTAGTCCTGTTCCTACCTGCCCCGACACATGACTCTGAAGCATTTTTTTAAATCAAATCTTAATTATTTAAAGATTTTATTTCAAATACAAAACCACATAGAGACAAACTGTCACACAAAACAGTGGAACTAAAAATTTAAAAAAGCAAACAAAAAAAACACATGTGGATGGTCTGTGGGAAAAAATAACCAGAAGAAGGACTCTGCCTCGAGTATACAGAAGAAGAGTGAAGGCTCAAGCATGACTGGAGCATTAACCCCTTATTCACACAAATCCTGAGTGTAGCCAGACAATTCAAATTTGCACGTATAAATGCGTTTTCTAGTAGAGGAAAAAAATAAACGTGTTTTTCAGGTGCTCCCTATAAAGTTTATAGGGCCACAAACGTACGTTGCTGTCTCAAAAGTAGCTTGTGTACTTTTGGGAACTTAAATAAAAATGTTTTACTTTTTAAAGTTTTCTCTCTCTGTACTGTGTACATTCTCTAGACCAGAGTTTCTCAACCTTTTTTCAGTTGTGGCACCCTTTAAAATTCCATACAATCTTGAGGCACCCCATTGTAAAAATAAATAAATAAATAGTTTTACATCGCACAGCAACATCCACACACACATAGGGCACCCAATATGATTTATTACAGCTATTTATATAGCACCATCAATTTACACAGCATTTTACATATACAGTATATTGTACATTCATATCAGTCCTTGCCCTTAAGGAACTTACAATCTAAGGTCCCTAAATCACATTCATACATACACATACTACAGCCAATTTACCTACTAGCTTAATGTCTTTGAAATGTGGGAGAAAAGCCACACAGGCATGGGTAGAACATGCAAACTCTATGTAGATGGTGCCATGGTTGGGGTTCGAACCACCTAGCCACTGTGCTACCCATGTTAGCGGTAATCTATTATTACAACGCTAATAAACATTTGCACACTGAAACTGACTAGTATTTCAGTGTCCCTCTTCTAATTCACTCAGCTAAAGTGACCTCAGTGCTTATGGAGAGGGACAAACAAGGATGCAGGTTCCTGATGTCATCCTTATTAACCAAAGATGCCATAGTTTGCTAGGATACCAGCAGCTGGTAACCCTTGCACTGCTGGCACATCATCACTGCAAGGGATCATTTTCAGGTTCAGCTTGACTTTAACAGCATTTTACATTTTAGGAAAGTGCTGAGGGGTTGCCTTTCAGCCTGAAAGTTTCAGGTTATGTTGTGCCAGTCTTCAAATTTGCCAGGTGGTAGAATTGTTACTGTGTGAAGACTGGCCCTTGCATGTCCCCGATCTCCAACAATAGATTGCAGTTTATTTCTCATAGCCAGCATCCTGACAGTGTTGCCGGAGCTGGAGAAGAGAGCTAATTCTTGGGGTTTTGGAAAAAGCATGTGCACTTCTCTCCAAACTTACAATGCAGTGATTAGTGCATGGGGCCACAAGTAGCCCATTGCCACTCTTTGTGTTGCCCATTGGTCCCCTGCAGACACTTATCTGTAATGTGTCATATACTAAATAATAATAAAATATTTACAAAAATGTGAGGGGTGTACCCACTTTTGTGAGATACTGTGTGTGTATATATATATATATATATATATATATATATATATATATATATATATATATAGCACTTGGTTGCTACTAGTAACTAACATCCACCATATCACCCTGCTGCCAGATCTCCATTTATCCCCTCAGAGTCAATGAACAGTCATTTGCGTTGTTTTGTTTTTGTTTATTAGGGGATATAACTTGGTTGGGGGAAGGGGGATATGGGATGCCCATAGAACGTGTTGCTTTGCCATCATATTAAATAACTTGTAATTTGGTTGAGCCTTGAAGTACTGATGCACAGATAATATCTACAGTCACTTCCCCTGCATCGCCATGCAGACCATTACTCCTCCTCTGCATATCTTCTGCAGACGATTGCTCCCAGGGCTTCTCTCTCCCTGCACAAACTTCGCTGTAGATCCTTATCTTTCCTGTCACATCCTCCTTATGTGAGCTAAAGAGGCCGCTCTGAACAGTCTCAATGGCTGGCTATCAAAGATGCTGTTACTAGGCCAGAGGTCTGCAGTACCTCTCCCCGGCGGCCTAGTAGTTTATACTGTTCCCAGCTAGTCCGGCCTGCAAATCCTGCACCCTCAGGCCGCATCAATTTGACACTTTCCCCACAGCCTCTCCTCTGGCCTCGCACCCAGCTCCCCTGGCATGCCTCATCCAGTAATCCACTCTGGTCCACTCACCGACCTTCTCCTGCCCCGAGTCCATGATGAAGAACTATATCTGGACACAGCCCCTCTTTTCCAGGACACTCCATCCATGACCGTGTAAGGATGTAGCTCCCTCCCAGCTCTCCCGGGCTCCTCGGCGATCGGCACCCCCCCCCAGATGGGGATGGCCTCCTGCTGCTGCCTAATGCTCCATTTTCCACGTCTCTCAGCCAACAACTACTCCCCAGTGAACTGGGACCTTAGCTTATATGGGAGGCCTGCCCCCTGCCAATACCAAGTGGGGATTAGTCAGGGCTCCTCACATGAGCTGCCTGTCACTCCAGCTCCTGGCCCTACCCCTCTTCCAGAACAATCCACTGAAAGCAGGGGAGGCGCCCAAGTACTGAAGCACAGGTAGTCACACCAACTGCTACACTAACCGCTCCCTGCCCCCAGATCAAAACAAGCAGGCCTAGCCTGAAGCATAGGCCTGCCTAATTTTACCTGCACTGACAGTTTCTCTTGCAAAAATTCTATTCTAGCACCTACCTACAGTAGAGGGTGCTATATATATATACAGGTATATATATATATATACATATATATATATATATATATATATGTAGCGGGGTATCAGTTTCACCCACAAAACTACAGTTCCCAGCACGCTTTGAGGCACCCAGGGTGCATTTTCCCGCACAAGGACTGCTGGAGTGGACTTTAAAGGAGGGGCCTCTCTCTTTCTCTTTGGACGCCGCCCTCCCTGCAAGAGGATCCCTGCACTTACCTGCTGCGCGTGTAAGGCCTGAAGCCTGGGCCTTGCATTGTTCCAGAGAGCCTTCCGCTCCACCGAGGAGCCTACGGAGCGTCCGATCCACCTGAGGTGCCACCATCTTCTGGAGGACTGAAGACCCGGTGCATTGTGGGCACTGTGAAGCAACTCACAGTAGCGGAGGTACCAGACAGGAGTTTGTCCGGTCTGGGTGAGAGAGCGCCAGCTCAGAATCGCATCTAAGTAACTTTGCTGCCTATTAACTTTGCCTAGGCCCATCATTGATTACAGTTATACTTTGGAGAGATTGTCTGCTGAACTGAGTTTATTAGTCTCTCCAGCTTTACCAAGTTAGCGATCATTCGCTACCCCCTTTGGATTACAGTTTGTTCTTTATGTGCACCACCGAGAGTTGCTAGCGAAGATTCTTTTACAAACTATACCCCAAGTTATAGTCAGGCCTGACTGGGTAGTATAGGACATTGCTGGGCGCCATTTTTTTTGCTCACGAGGGAGGATAGCTGCAGCGGGGTTAATATATTGTCATTGCATTACTGAATGTTATACCTTTTTAATGTGTACACCTATATTGCAGGGATCTGCATGAGATATCGTATACAAATTACCTTTTATACTTTTACCAATAGTAAAAAGTTATAGTTAAGTAATTTGGTTGTCAGTGTCAATTACTGTGCTGGGATACAAAGGGGTTGTACCATATAACAGTATAGATATAGTAAAGTTATACCATCCTTCCCCTTTTTCCTAACTGTGCCACGAGAGGTTAGAGCCGATTGCAAGGGATTGACAGCGGTGTATTACAAGGCCCAAAACAAACAAGCAGCCCTCTTAAACTGAGGGTATCGCTATATATATATATATATATATATATATATATATATATATATATATATATATATACAGAGAGAGAGAGAGAGAGAGAGAGAGAGAGTAATATCTGTTCCAAAAACAGGAAAACATTACTAGCATTGCAAAAAGAAAAAAAGAATAAGAAGCAACATAAAAACCCAGCATTTATTTTAGGAATTAAGGAATTCATCTCAAAATTAAAATGTATGTTTTTGTGGAAGTAACAGTTATACAATGAGAATCAATGGTTGACACTTGCATTTTTATATAAATAGTACATATTTTGCTATTCCTTGTCATGAACGCTTTTTTGGCATTCCCACATTATGGAATTTACTATAGAACAAATAAGAGTAGGATTGTGACTACTTTTTAGTCTGGGCATGCTCAGTTGTGTCAGTACAGAGTTCTAAAAACAGGGTGAATTTATCTCTTATCTGAATTTAAACACATTTTAGGGTGTGCCCCCAAGTATGTTTTTGTATATTGTAGTAGACCCTGACCAGGTTTTTTTTGGGCTGGAGCACCCCTCCCCCTCCTCATTACCTCTTATTAGTGGCCCCCAGTGCATAGGAAGAATCCCTTCAGTTCTCCCACATAGAGGAGTTTGGCTCCCATGGTTGAGACGCAGGATCTTTCATTCTATTACTAGGGTAGGACCCACTAATTCGGGGTACTTTGTCGCAGTAAGTGGGCTTAGCACTATATGACCATATAGTGTGACCAAACCCCCGTATTTTTTGGAATATGTTCAGGTGTTTTTAACTAGCCTTGCAGGATAAATGTCATTCTTGAATGTGTGCGCTGTAATCTGTTTTGTAGTGTTTGTTGGTCTTATAGCAGCACCATCTTGAATTTAAATGCATTTTAGGGTGTGCCCCCCAAGTATGTTTTTGTTTTTTTTGTTTATCTCTTCTCAGACTTTCAAGCATATTTCTGCTTTCACAACAATATTTAAAGAAATTTAAAAGCAGATCATCTCCAAACAATATACCACATGTTTAGGAACCATTTCATTTATGAGATTAAGCTCTAAACATTATTTCCATGTGCAATTCCCGTGCTTCTACCACGACTACTGATTTAGTCGGTCACTGATTTATGTGACCTATAGTGAATTTGATTTTGCGACTATTTATTCCTGCGTGCTATAGTGAATACCTTTGCTGACTAGATTTAGTATTTTTCTATGGATTTTAGTCGGTTGTGTGACCATTTGTTCACCCATTTGCCGAATAGGTGCCATAGTAAATAAACCCCATTGTGAGTTCAGAACATCATGGGCCAACCAATCTGCCCATTGTTCACATTATAATGATGCAGATAGTCATGGTATCAGCATTGCTCTATGCATCATTCAGTATTCCCCATCATTCGGGACAAGATTAACAGAAGAGGACCCTGCATTTCACCTAACTAACCTGAAGACTTTGAAAAAGGTATGTATATAAAGTATATATATATATTTAAAAAAAACTATACTGGGAGCTGATCCTGGAGTTGGGTTTTAGGTGCTCTAGCAGTAAACTCTGTTGCTTGTAAAAAACTTGCTTCACCTTAAACCATGCTTGGGATCCTTCTGACTGCTGCAACGTTATTGTCATCATTCCTGTGAAGGGGCATTCTGTGGCATTGAAGATCAAAACTGGAGTCAGTGAGTCATGTTTTTGCAAAGGGGATGATGATTATGGCTAGCGAGGTTGGCAGCGGGTGTCTGCAGAGTCTGCCCAGCTGCCTGGGGACTCGGCCATTACATCAATACATGAGTGCTAATCAAAGCTATCCTCTGGCATTGTGCTGCATCATTACTAGGGCCCCCTTCCAGAGACCTTGATGCTGAGTCTAACTGTGCTCGGCACACACAGAGCACCTGGTGCTTTTTAGGATTCAGTGCTGGTCACACAGGGGTGATTCTCCTTTATCCCAAGACTTTGATATCTTCCTAGTAATAAAATGATCATAAGGGAGTGATCAATGATACATTATGTTCTAAACATTAAATGGAAAGTATAAGGCATTTACAATAAACGCATAGTGTAAAATAGTGTTACAGGATTTAGCTGAAAGTAATTTTCGGCATGATCATGTTTACAATGTTACTCCTCTTTATGGTCGTGATTATATCAAATGCAGAGATTTGTAAATTAGCAACTAGAGGGAGCTCTTAGCGGCTTAGTGCCAAGGGGTCTTACCAAAGTAAATGTGCCAGGAGAATAATATGGGGCTGCCTTCGCTGACTTTCTTTGGAAAAAGCTGGTTGACTGACGTTTAGACCCTTCTGTATTTCTGACCAGGAACAAGTATGAACATCAGGAGGCCAAATAATACTAGTGTAGCGCACCCACCTCTCCCCAACCTGCAGGCAGAGAGAGGCACACCGCACCACAAGCCCGTACCCTCCTGAGTAAAGAGGTTGAGCGGTGTTAGTTTTTGGCCTTGTCTGCGGCCATAGTCAAAGTACTCCCAAGAATGATCTCACCTCTACTTTAGATAGATGCAAGTCCTCATTTTCCCCAGGAATGTGAATGTCCACACTAGCTGAAAGTCCAACTCAACATTTATTTCACACAGGATGATAAACAGCCTCTTTGAGAGCAGACAGGTTGGAGCGAAGATACAGGACAGCTTAGGTGTGGAGGAGGTCCAGGCACAAACGTAGCTTAACTCTTTAGACTGTTTAGGGTTCTCAAACAGCTTTGGCACACGATCTCTGCCACAGACCGTGAGGTTGGTCTCTGCCACAGACCGGGTGAATAAAGTCACTGCCACTGACTTGAAACGTAGGGTCACTGCCACTGACCTGATGAATAGGGCCTTGCCCTATGAAGTCACTGCCACTGACTTGAAGCGAGTAGGGTCACTGCCACTGACTTGAACGAATAGGGTCACTGCCACTGACCTGATGAACTTCCTTCTTAAAGTATTGGCCCATGTCAAGGAGAAAACATCCCTCTGGAGAATTATCAGGGGCCCTCACCGTCACCACGACTCTGCGCTGGGTCTTCGGAAAGGGTTACCTCCCTGGCCTCCTCATCTCAGATACGGGTCCCCTCGCAAGGCGGCACCCTGGGAGCTCTCGATCCCTAGCGGACCCCAGCCGAAAGGTTGCTTGGCCCCGGGCCTTCAAAATAGTACCTCACCCCAGACTGAAGGTGTCTGGGATTCAACAGGAACTCCACCTCCGGGTCTAAGGCACCCGGAGACGACCCTCCTCACGCCCAGGCCGAAGGTGCCCGGGCGTGGACGAACCACACACACCCAGGCTAAAGGTGCTTGGGCGTTGACGAACGAACCCCAATGGAAGATGTCCGCCCCCTTTTATACCCTCTCCCGACAGGCACAGCAGGTTCCCCGCCCCGCCGTACTACTGCCGAGAGGGGACACAAAAAGGCGCAGCCCTGGATTGGTGGTTCAACCCTGGCCCATGGCGACAGCGCCACCCGTAGGCCACAGGGAACCGCACACCAATACTATCTCCCATGAAAAGAAATGGTCCATTAACCCTAACAATCAATGTGTCTGAGCCTAATTACCACTCAGACACTACCCTTAAATTGAACACCCCACTACACTAGTTTTGGATCAACGACCTAAAGTACTAAAGCCAGATGGGCAGAGTGAGAACCAGGCATATAGCATTTCACAGAATATTCATGTACTGAGGACGTTGTAGTGCACAGGCATTTCTTTTGGAAAATGTCATTACAGGTGAACTAATCCTTTAAAGGCTAAGTGCATTTAGGCTAAGGTTTCATCCCAACCTACTTCTGAAGTTTGGATGTAAGAGATTTGTGGACGGTCCTTACCTATAAAAAAAAAAAAGACAAAACAAAACAAAACAAAAAAAAACCACATCAACAAAGTTCCTAGGGCTCATCTCCTAAGTCCTGCTCCTTATCACCTGCTGTCATTCCCCGGCCACTATTGCTGGCAAATCCCTGCTGTCAAAATGACAGACAAGACCTGTTCTGTATTACAGGAGAAGCTTCTGTATAAAATTAAACTTGCAGCTACTGTTTGCAAGCATTGTTAAAGTGATTCTAAAGATATATATTTTTTAAATTACAAACATGTTATACTTACCTGCTCTGTGCATTGGTTTTGCACAGAGCAACCCCAATTCTCCTTTTCTTGAGTCCCCCATGGCACTTCTGATTCCCCTCCCCCCCCCCCCCCGCTGAGTGCCCCCATAGCATGATGCTCCCCACTCTCTTTGCCCATAAGACACTAGGAATGGGCTTGCCAGGTAATGGCTCCCATTACTGCCTCTGATCCAATTAGGAGGCAGAGAGCCAGGAAAGCAGCTGCTCTCATGCACATCACTGGATTGTGATCGGGCTTAGGTAAGTATTGGGAGTTGCATACTGAAGGTTTTTTACTTTCATGCATAGAATGCATGAAGGTAAAAAAAACCTTCAGCCTTTAGAATAACTTTAACAAATGCATTGTAACAACATTATTGTTACTGTTTTATTTATATGTACCTCAAAGGGATGATTTATGGTGTCACGTACCTGAAGGGAGACTGAAGTGACGAGGTCGGCCTCTCTTGTATCTCCAGCCCTGGTCCCGCTGGAGGTGGAACAGAGGGAACCGAGGGACAGGAGGAACATGAGTGCCTGCAGATGTAGACCCGGAAACCAGTTGCAGGGGGTGCGAGCCTGGACGAGCAGGAGGACCATCAGATCACAGAAGGTAGCTGTGCACCAAGGATCAGCCGGGGTTAAAGAGGCACTCCGCTGGAACAGTGGCACTGGGATGTCAGATGATGTTAAGTCCCTGGAAGACTTGCAGCAGGAAGTTGCAGAGAGTCGCAGACACTCGGAGGTTGAAGAGGAGCGACACAGGAAGCAGATGCAAGGTCACAAGGGTAGCCGGGTCAGGTAACAGGCGGACAGCAAAGTACAAGACAGCAGGCAGAAGCAGGGTCAAATGGGTAGCCAGGATCAGGAGTCAGTAATCAGAACAGAGCAGAGTCCAGAAGCAGGGTCAAGGCAAGCCGGGTTAAGCAATAGGTATCAAGCAGGATCACAACAGGGTTCAGGATATCGGGTAACAGCTGAAGGCCAGTCAGCAAGGGTCTGGGGTCAGGGCACTTCCTTAAATGGGCCGTCTGGCGCCAATTGGCGCTAGGGACGCGCTCCTGCGCGTGCACGCAGTCCGTTTCGCACGCACATGTGCATTGGTGCGCCCGTGCGTACGCGCATGCGCATTGTACGAAAACTAATGGTTCTCTTACATCTGGTCTGTATATGACATCAATTAAAGCAATCGTACAAGTAATTTTTGGAACACAAAGATGCATAAGAAAGCCTTGTTTGTCCCTCCAAAAAGGATGTACATGTTACTTTGTTATCTTAAATCAATATTTTTATTATTCAAAAATATTTCCATACGCATACACTACTTAGTAGCCCTATAATCTATTTTTCATGAAATAACTTCTTACAATTGTAACGCCACCCCCGAGGAAGCTGCTTGGTAATTTGGGGTTCTCTGTATTTTGTATTGACTCCAAGAACAACCTCATCCCCTCTGACACATCTGGTTTTAAAAAAGAAAAAAATCACTGCATGCATGAATAGGGACTCAAGTAGAAATCTCCTTCACCTGCCTGTGTCAGAAAATAGACACACACTTTTTCAGTGATAAATGCACTTCATCTATTAATATGGATTTAGAATAAATGGAAGTAGAACATAACTTAGCACACAATGGGAAAATTTGAAGACAGTCTGCTAAAAAAAGTAATACCTACTCCAAAGTAACTAAGATCAGATTCTATACCACTAACTGAAATCGATACTGCAATTAACAAATCAGAAATAATCAATGTGTCAGGGCTGGGCTCTCAGCCCCTCCTTCTCAGTGCTCAGGTTGCTCAGCTGTCGGTTAATTGCCAGCACTCGTTTGCCACAGCGGCTCACCTGGTGATTATTTCCTGCTCGTCAGTCCAGCCTACAGCCAGCCCCTTCTGGCTATTTAAACTGCCTGGTTCATTCTTTCCATGCCTTCACTTTGGTCAAACATATCTGGAGACTCTCTGCTGTGTTCCTGTTGAAGACTTGCCTGGCTGACGTCCCTTCTCGTTAGAATACCATACCTTAATAATCTTAATAAACTAAAACAGAAACCCCCCTTGAGGTAAAAACAGAATGGTGAGTGTACATCCACGTGGGGCACCTCTGTCTGAACACTGATTCCTGATCCTGTCTGTTGCCTCCGCCTATGCTGATCTCTGGCTTCCTGATTTACTGGCTTGTTCTGACTTCCTGCCTTGGCTACCATACCCTGGCTATGTTTTGACTACGTTTACTGTACAATTTTAACTGCATTTTCTGTCTCCGTCTGATTCATGGTTCCTGAATCCTGACACAATGTAAGTAAACCAATGTAAGTACTGTATATGTTTAGTGCAGTATGAGTGGCACTACTACACTAGTTTAGAGCGCACTCTAAAGAGGTAGCTTTTGAACTCCATAAAGGGGCAAAAGGTCTCTGGGTGGCAGCTATTAAGGAGCAGTCTAGTCCTTCAGCCGGGTAAATGTTGAGACCTAGTAACCTTTGGCATGCTTTAAGGCAGTCAACAAGACCTGCAGACAGTACTATAGCTATAAGTAGTTGGTTAGATAGTTCCTAATGGCTCAATATCGAGTGATGATAGCAATAGCAAGCAGTGGCTGTAAAGCCCTCTCACCAGATCCAGCAACACAACAGCAGCGGTTCCTCTGGTTAGGGGTCCCCGAATTCAGGATTGACCGTGATGATTCTGGTAGGCAGTGCAGCAAGGTCCATATCCTGGAAGCGGCTCCAACCCTCTGCATTCAGCTCTGCTCTGTCTGGCCCCCAATGGCACTGTTGCAGTCTCTCTCTCTCTCTCTCTCTAAAATGGCACCTCACAGCACGGTCCCCTTACTCTCCATGTCTCTACTACACTGCTCATCTCAAAGAATTTGCCCGAGCATATTTGCTCTCTCCTCCTCTTTTACCAAGGTCACATGTAAGTTGTAGTTCACCCCGTTAGTCTCCAATGGGCAGTGCTCTATACAGGACTATATGTCCCATCATCCTCTTCACTCTTTGCTGATTGGTCTTGCTGTTGTTTACCAGGAAGGAGGGGGAGAAGCAGAGAGCAAGTGGAGAATTACATAGATTCACCATCAGCAGCTGTGAGAGCAGAGAGAGACACTGGCTGCAGACACACGCAGCCCAGCGCTTTCACCCAGTATACCAGAGGGGGGGCAAAATGGGGTGGAAATTTACACAGCTGGCAGCACCCACTACACTATGTTTTTCTTCCGCCTTGTAATGTCTGCTATGAGCTCCCAAACCTCCCCCTCACTTCCCTTTGTTCAGAACTTGCAGTACACATTAGTTGCAATCATGTGCACTGCTCTATGCACACTACAAATCGCACAGTCCATCTCTGGAATAGGCATAAGAGGGCTTATCGCCTACATTGCTACATATAGTGGGACCATAGAGAACAAACGTAGACACCCTCTAACAGGAAGTCAGATCACAGCAGCAAGATTAAAAGAAATTTGGAGATATGGAGGAGGCTGAGAGCTAGAGGAGATACTTTTGGCTTTAAGAATACAAACTTGAATAGAATATCAGTAGGTCAATGAATCAGTAGGTCATTAGACGACATGTAAATATTGCTCTGGTCCATAAGGGGTATGATACGAGGGGCTAGAGCTAAAGCCGTTATGAAAAATACTCTTACTTACTCCACTTAGCTTCCCTGATCTAAACAACCCAACTCCATCTACCCCTTCATCTGTTAACTTTCCTTCCTTCCTGCCTCCTGGATATTTCTTTTGGCTTGTGATGCAGCCCTAGATGGGTCAATAGAGAATATTATAATGGGAGATAGCATAAGCATTGGTTGTCTGTTAATGGGCCATGTCCTGCCATTGGGCCCCAGCTTTCATCCTCTTGGTGTCTCTAGCCAGCAGCAGATTCCCTAACCTACAACAGTGCATTCGACCTCTCATAATGCCCCCAACCTTCCATAAGTGCCCCTAAACTTCTCACAGTGCCCCTAGGCCCCTGAGAACCCTCAGCCCCAACAGTTCCTCCATAACCCCCTACAGTGCCACCCAGCTTTCCACATTGCTCCCCAGCCTGCTGCAAGTTCTCCAGCTCCCCATAGTGACCCCATCTTTCTATAAAGACCATGCAAAGCCCCCTGGAGAGCCCTAGTCCGGAAAAACCTTATCTCCTACAGGGCCACCAAGTCTGCAGCAAAGTCCTCAAAACCCCCTCCAGAACCTCCATCGGCGATGCCCAGCCCCATTCAGAGCCTTCAAGTATTTCAAAACACATTTTGTATTCCCATACTTTTAATGTATAAGTATAAACTTTCTTTGTTGGAGCATAGAAGTTTTTGGAAGATTTTACCATGCCCTGGCCCCAATATGGTTTAGAGCCACTGCTCTATAGAACATATACGCCAAATTCTTCCAGCTACAGCTGACAAACGTTCATTAGCATTGATAAAAAAACAAAACTTTCAGGCTTTGTTGTTACTTTTATCTCCTTATATGACACAATTATTGTTCATATTCATCAGGCTGAATTATGAAGCCAATAATAACTAAGGATGTCAGTGACAATTAATGCCAATGTTGTAGTTGTATTGTTTTATGTCTAATATCATCTTTGATGGAGTCTGTTACTTACTATTGTTTTATCAGTGCTTATCATCTGCAGGTAGTGTACAATATATGATCACTAAAGATTTATCTATGTTGTAAGACTGGAAATCAACAAAAGCTGTCTTCTATTCATAGCTCAGAGCCACTGCCGTGTAAAAAGTTGGGGTTGAAAGTCTCGCACTTAACTTTCAATTTCACAGCATCCTGCTGTTACTAAAAAAAAATCGTCCCACCAGGATACTGCCGCGTCAGCCCCATAAATGATTCCCTTTGATCAGAATCTGCAATCATAATTGTAGCGGTTTCTGTAAAGGCTGATATTTCATACTGTATGGATGAAAACCGGACAGGGAGAGAATGTGCGGGAAAAGAAAAAATCTGAGCCTTTTTGGCTATTTTTTTGAGAAATGAAAGAGTTTATTGATGGTCATCCTAATAACAGTTAAATTGTAATAAATGAGAATCAAACAGATAAAAAAATCAGATGGATTGAAAATATATTCCTACAGATTTGTCCAATATACAGAGAATCCTACATTTCATGAATAACTATTGCTTGAATTACAGAATCTGCTTAAATTAATAGAATATTTCCAGTTT
The DNA here is from genome assembly GCA_029206835.1 of Rana muscosa. Taxonomy (NCBI): domain Eukaryota; kingdom Metazoa; phylum Chordata; class Amphibia; order Anura; family Ranidae; genus Rana; species Rana muscosa. The sequence goes on along the minus strand of CM055117.1, from coordinate 1,042,256,211 downwards.
AGTTAATTTTATGATTTAATTATCATTGTTATATTTACAGTCAGCAAATGAAATGTTAAAGCTTTAATTTAGATACACTATATTACCAAAAGTATTGGGAAACCTGCCTTTACATGCACATGAACTTTATTGGCATCCCAGTCTTAGTCCGTAGGGTTCATTATTGAGTTGGCTCACCCTTTGCAGCTATAACAGCTTCAACTCTTCTGGGAAGGCTGTCCACAAGGTTTAGGAGTGTGTCTATCGGAATGTTTGACCATTCTTCCAGAAGCGCATTTGTGGTGTCAGGCACTGATGTGGACGAGAAAGGCCTGAAAATGGTATGGAGCCGGGTGGGGGCCATCTTCCGCTCATTCGGCAGCCAACCATGCAGGGGACAGGACCTGATTGCCTCCGCCGCTGCCATCGGCTCCGGTAGGCAGCGGCGGAAACCGGAGCGTGGCAGGAGGAGGGCCCCTCTTCTGTCACCGATAAAAGTGATCTTGCGGCGAATCCGCTGCTGAGACCACTTTTATCTGAAAGCAGACCGCCTGCTGAAGAAGTGGATACTGGGGTTATGGCAGCTAGCTGCTACCATAACAACGATATTCCACTTCAAAGAGCTGCTGTATAATGACGGCGGGCGGTCTGGAAGTGGTTAAGACAGGCCTGGATTCTTTCCTAAATGTACATATTATAACTGATACTAACTGATACATAGGTAGTGTTGATCCAGGGAAAATCTGATTGCCTCTCGGGGGATCAGGAAGGAATTTTTTTCCCTGCTGTAGCAAACTGGATCATGTTCTGATGGGGTTTTTCGCCTTCCTCTGGATCAACTGTGGGTATAGGATTGAGTATATGGGAATGTATGATATTATTTTTTATTTATTTATTTATTTTTATGGTTGAACTAGATGGACTTTTTTCAACCTGACTAACTATGTAACGAACAACTGTATTTTATTTTCTCCATTAGATCATCCTCCCCGACAGTTAAATACCTTTTGTATCACTTGACTTCTCCCTCTTAGATCGTAAGCTCTAACTTGCAGGGCCCTCTCATTCCTCTAGTATCAAACTGTATTTTAACCACTTGCTTACTGGGCGCTAAAACCCCCTTCGTACCGGGACCAATTTTCAGCTTTCAGCGCTGACGCACTTTGAATGACAATTGCACGGTCATACAACACTGTACCCAAATTACATTTTATAATTTTTTTCCCACAAATAGAGCTTTCTTTTGGTGGTATTTGATCACCTCTGCGTTTTTTATTTTTTGCGCTATAAACAAAAAAAGAATGACAATTAAAAAAAAAAACACAATTTTTTACTTTTTGCTATAATAAATATCCCAATTTTCTTTAAAAAAATATTTTTTTCCTCAGTTTAGTCCGATACGTATTCTTCTACATATTTTTGGTAAAAAACCCCCACAATAAGCGTTTATTGATTGGTCTGCGCTAAAGTTATAGTGTCTACAAAATAGGGGATAGATTTATGGCATTTTTATTAATATTTTTTTTTTTTACTAGTAATGGCGGCGATCAGCAATTTTTATCGGGACTGCGACATTATGGCGGACACATCGGACACTTTTGGCTCTATTTTGGGACCATTCACATTTATACAGCGAACAGTGCTATAAAAATGCATTGATTACTGTATAAATGTGACTGGCAGAGAAGGGGTTAACACTAGGGGGCAAGGAAGGGGTGAAATGTGTTTTCCTAGATGTGTTCTAACTGTGGGGGGAGGGGACTGACTGGGGGAGGTGACCGATTGTTGTCCCTGTGTACAAGGGACACACCATCGGTCTCCTCTCTCCCTAACAGGACGTGGATCTCTGTGTTTACACACAGAGATCCACGTCCCTGGCTCTGTGACAACCGATCGCGGGTACCTGGCGGACATTGCGGCCGCCAGGCACGCGCATCGGCACCCGCGTGACACAGCGGGCACAGCTCTTCCGCGATGCGCGCCGCCGAGGGCGCGCATTGCGGAAGTAAACAAGAGGACGTCCTCCCGGCAGTTCAAGTCCGCGCTGCAGCCGTCTTTCGGCTATAGCGCAGATCTGAAGTGGTTAACTGTAATGTTTACTTTCATTTTGTAAAGAGCTGCGCAAACTGTTGGCACTATATAAATCATAAAATAATAATATATTAATAATAATAATAGATACAATAAATGTATACAGGTCATACACAGGCAGAGGAGGAAGTGAATGGGTTAAAGTGACACTAAACAATATTCTTAATATCCTTATTCTCCAAAATTAATCCATATACATCCACTACTTAAAGCCGAGTTCCACCCAAAAGTGGAACTTCTGCTTTAAGCAATCCTCGCCCCCTGACATGCCACATTTGGCATGTCATTTTTTTTTGGGGGGGGGCGGGAGTGGGTGCTTTGTTTTGAGTGGGACTTCCTGTCCCACTTCCTGCTTCCGCCTACGGGCCACCTAGGCAACTCCTCCTCTCCCCCTAGGCGGCCTCTCCCTCTCGGTAATCTTCTTGGACATGCGACAGGTCCCAGACGATTGCTTGTCCACTGGGAGAGCAGAGCGCAGCACGATTAGCGCATGCGCAGTGCGCACCCAGCCATGAAGCCGCAAGCTGTCACGGCCGGGTGCCCAGAGTTTCAATGGAGGTGCCGAGAAGGGGAGTGGGAGAGGAGCCGCAGCATCGCTGGACCGTGGGACAGGTGAGTGTCTGTTTATTAAAAGTCAGCAGCTAAACTTTTTGTAGCTGTTAACTTTTAATAAACAAAAAAAGGCTGGAACTCCCCTTTAATGGCACTGTAATCTATTTTTCATTAAATAATTTATTACTGTTTTTTTTTTTGTTGCCACCTTGTAATGTCTCAATTCCTGTTGCTTGGAATGTACAGTGCACGTTAGTTGTGGTAATGTGCACCTCTCTATGCACACTACAAACCCCATATTCCATCTTAGGATAGATGTAGCCAACCTCAAAAAGGAAGTCAGGATCACAGCAGCAAAAAATAATAATTTGGAGATTTGGAGAGCAATAGCATGTTGTTTTTTTTTTTGTTTTGTTTTGTTTTGTTTTTTAAACATCATCATTTTTATCCTGTTATGCATTCATTACAAAATATTATTATTTTTTATTTATTTTTTTAATGTTAAGTGTGTAGCGGGTACTTACTTTCCCGGGTGCATTTTTTGAATCTGGCTGTGACATCAGTGCTATGTTCCCTGCGGTCCACGAGGTGGCGCTGTCACTGTGACCGAAGGGATGAATATCACTGTGTGCCGAGGCCCTTTTTGTCCTCTCTTGGCAGCGGTATGGTGGGGGGAACCCGCCGTGCTTGCTGGGGGAGGGTATAAAGGGGGCCGGCCATCTTGGTCAGGGGGTTCTTCATCCCAAGCACCTTCAGCTTGCGGACGTGGGTTTGTGCTCGTCCTCTAGGAGGCCTCGGCCTAGGGGACCAACGGAGATCGTGTTCCACCTCCAGGCACCTTCAGTCCTGGGGTGAGGTACTTACAAGAAGGTCCAGAGCTCAGTGCCCAACACTGAGTTCCGCGAGGGAAGGGTCCTAAGGCACTTCGGGGATGGAGGCCTGAATCTGAGTAAGACGCAATGGACCGGGGAGAGCTCCTCACTCGAAGACCCGGTGCAGCAGACTGCCGGTGACGGGTGAGTCTCTTGTCGGAGACCGTCCGGAAGGATCCCCTTTAGCTCATGCGGAGACCATAGCCCACTCTCCAGGAGGAGAGTGGAGGACCGAATTTGTGTCTGGGCCTATTCACACTCACACCTCCTTTTCTGTTCTATCTATCAAGGAAGTCCCTGTATGGTGTGTTCTAATAAAGGAGTGTTGGACTTTAATGGTGTGAGGCTCACTTCCTGGCGGACGAAGTTCACGGTGACTCTTGGAGGCACAGACCCGAAGGTAAACAAGACATTGCTGATACCACACGTATTCACACGTGGTAGAGGCTAGGCGTAGCCCACCCGTTCTCTCTCTCCACCATCAGATAACCCTAGACAAGAGACAGTGCGAGCCGCACGGTGAGAGGAGAGGGGAAGGCGCTACAAGTGTATAAAGGAACAGTAAAAATAACATCAAAAAACCTGTGATGGACCTCGGAGTTAAAAAGGGCCTTCATCTGAAAATGTGTTTTACTTCCCTTAACCTTTTTTTGTTTTTCATTAAAGGGATTACATTTTTATTTATTTTTTTCTTACAATACAGACTTCTACTTCCTCAATCCTTACTTAAATGAAAATTTGCCTTGGCCACAAACATTACATGGGGCTAATAGCAGCTATGCATACCAACACTAGCCCCATCCTCATGAGGGGCACAACTGATATGCCTATGCAAAAACATGGTGCCAAGGAATACACAATTTTGTATTTTGTATTTTTGCCCACTGACAAATAAATGAGCAGTCTATAATTTTAATGGTAAGTTTATTTTAACAGTGAGAGACAGAATAACAACAAAAAAATCCAAAAAAACGCATTTCAAAAAAGTTATAAATTGATTTGCATTTTAACCACTTCAATACCGGGCCTATTCTAGCACTTCTCTCCTACATGTACAAATCATCATTCTTTTGCTAGAAAATTACTCAGAACCCCCAAACATTATATATGTTTTTTTAGCAGACACCCTAGGGAATAAAATGACGGTCATTGCAACTTTTTTTATTGCACGATATTTGCACAATAATTTTTCAAACGCCTTTTTAAAAAAAAAAAAATGGTTTCATAAATTAAAAAATAACAAAACAGTAAAATTAGCCCAATTTTTTGGGAAAATATGAAAGATGATGTTACGCCGAGTAAATAGATACCTAACATGTCCCGCTTTAAAATTTCGCACACTCATGGAATGGCGCCAAACTTCGGTACTTAAAAATCTTCATAGACGAAGCTTTAATTTTTTTTACAGGTTACCGGGTTAGAATTACAGAGTAGGTCTAGTGCTAGAATTGTTGCACGCGCTCTAACGCACGCGGTGATACCTCACATGTGTGGTTTGAACGGCGTTTACATATGTGGGCGACTTACGTGTGCATTCGCTTCTGATCGCAAGCTACCGGGGACAGGGGCGTTTTAATTTTTTTTTTTTAGAATTTTTTTTTTTTTACTTATTTATTTATTTTTTTACAATTATTTTACTTCTTTTTTTTTTGATCACTTTTATTCCTATTACAAGGAATGTAAACATCCCTTGTAATAGGAATGTGTGTGACAGGTCCTCTTTATTGAGAGATGTGGGGTCAATAAGACCCCACATCTCTCCTCCAGGCTGGAAAGCATGAGATCAGTGAAAAATTTTTCACTGATCTCATACTTACAGCCGCAATGGCGTCTTTGTTTACATTTGAGGACCCGGGCGTGACGTCATCACGCCCGGGCCTCCGACGATCATAGAGATGACTGGTGACCATCTGGTCACCAGTCATCTCTATGCTCGTCACGTGACCCACCAACGGCGCCGGAAGATTCGCTCCAGGTCCCGGATCGCACGGGAGAGCCCGGAGAAGCACCGGATGGCGGCGGGAGGGGGGGATGTCCCCTCCCGCCACCTATAAGAACGATCAAGCGGTGGAACCGCCACTATGATCATTCATATGGTGCACAGAATCGCCGGCACTTTAAAAGGATATCTGAATGATGCCTCTAGCTGCAGGCATCATTCAGATATCCCCCTACAAAGCCAGGACGTCATATGACGTCCACCCAGGATGGGAGATCCCATCTGTGGATGTCATTTGACTATGGCTGGGTAGGGAAGTGGTTAATGAGTGAAATCAGCAAATTAGTACTTGATGGCAAAACCCTTGTTGCCAATCATAGAGGTCAGAAGTTTCCTGGAGTTGGCCACCTCCATATTTGACGGTGGGGATTGGTGTTCTTGGGGTCATAGGCAGCATTCCTCCTCCTTCAAACATGGCGAGTTGAGTTGATACCAAAGAGTTTGATTTTGGTCTCATCTGACCACAACACTTTCACCCAGTTCTGCTCTGAATCATTCAGATGTTCATTAGCAAACTTCAGGGCATGTACATGTTCTTTCTTAAACAGGGGAACCTTGCGGGCGCTGCAGGATTTCAGTCCTTCGCGGCGTAGTGTGTTACCAATTGTTTTCTTGGCGATTATGGTCCCAGCTGCCTTAAGATCATTGATAAGATTCTCCTTTGTAGTTCTGGGCCGATTCCTCACCGTTCTCATGATCATTAAAACTCCACAAGGTGAGATCTCGCATGGAGCCCCAGACCAAGGGAGATTGACAGTTATTTTGTGTTTCTTCCATTTGTGAATAATCGCACCAACTGTTGTCACTAGGCTTGTGCAATTCGTTTCGTAACTAATCGAAATTCGTCCGAATTTAGCAACTTTCGAACATTCGGAAGCATTCGAATTTCCGAACAAAGCGATTACGAATAAAACCGAATCCGAAATAAATTATACCGCAAAATAGCGAATGCCCGAATGTCTTCGGCATAATTCGTTATGAAAAAAGTTACGAATGTACGAATCCATTCGAAGCACAATAACACTCACTCTGCTCTCTGCTTCTCCCTCACCATGCTGAACTCCCTCTCAAAATGGTGTACAGGGGCGGAGGCTATAGCCGCATGAAAAAACGAAAGTAAAATACGAGATTTCGAATCCATTCGAAGCACAATAACACTCTGCTCTGCTCTCTGCTTCTCCCTCACCGTGCTGAACCCTCTCAAAATGGTGTACAGGGGCGGAGCCTATAGCCGCATGTAAAAAACGAAAGTAAAATACGAGATTTTGAATCGTTACAAATAACCGCTATGTATTTAGAAAAGTACAAATCCATTCGAAGCACATTAGGCATAATAGGCAGCGTCGTTGTGAGAGAGACACGGAAAATTACGAATCAACGAACCCAAAAAGAGTTACGAAAGTAGGAGTTGTGTCCAGAATCAACGAAAAACAACGTACTCTACCGAAAGTACGAATTATAAAGCAACAAAAAATTCAACGAAAAATGTCGCTTGCGAAAATACGAATTAGTCCGAACACGAAAAATCCCGTCTAGCAACATTACGAATGATTACGAATCAACAGGACCGGAAAGAAACAAACCGAAACGAATTTTTCCGTTGTGCACAAGAAGCGAACCGAAACGGAATGAATTTTTCCGTTGTGCACAAGTCTAGTTGTCACTAGGGATGAGCTCTGTGTTCGAGTCGAACATACGTTCGACTCGAACATCGGCTGTTCGATCGTTCGACGAAGATCGAACAATTTGGGCCGTTCGCGCCTAATTCGAGTGACGCGAACGGCCCACAATGCACTACGCCATCACAGTGTCATCCAGGCGCTGTGATTGGCCAAGCATGCACTGTGACCCCGCATGCTTGGCCAACCACAGCGCCGGCAGCGAGGAGAGCAATGATTGGCCACAGGCAGGATGCCTGTGGCCAATTATTGCTGAGGGTATTTAGTACACGCCCCACACTATAAAAGGCCGCCAGCACGGCGGCCTAGTGTAGTGTGTTCCGGAGCAGGGAAAGAGAAGCATAGGCAGGGACAGTGACATTTTTTTTTCTTGCTTAACCTGGATTCCTTTAGTTTAGGGAAAGAGAAGGATAGGTAGGGAGAGTGTCAGTGTGTTTTACTGTGCTAATCCTTGTTTCTAGGGACAGGGAAGGACAGTGAGGGAAATTCTCCTTGTGCTATACTGTGCTAAAGCATTGATCATCAACCATCTTTAAAAAAGCATTTTTTCTAGGGACAGAAAACTATAGGTAGGGAGAGTGTCAGTGTGTTTTACTGTGCTAATCCTTGTTTCTAGGGACAGGGAAGGACAGTGAGGGAAATTCTCCTTGTGCTATAGTGTGCTAAAGCATTGATCATCAACCATCTTTAAAAAAACATTTTTTCTAGGGACAGAAAACTATAGGTAGGGAGAGTGTCAGTGTGTTTTACTGTGATAATCCTTGTTTCTAGGGACAGGGAAGGACAGTGAGGGAAATTCTCCTTGTGCTATAGTGTGCTAAAGCATTGATCATCAACCATCTTTAAAAAAACATTTTTTCTAGGGACAGAAAACTATAGGTAGGGAGAGTGTCAGTTTCTTTCACTGTGCTAATCCTTGTTTCTAGGGACAGGGAAGGACAGTGAGGGAAATTCTCCTTGTGCTATACTGTGCTAAAGCATTGATCATCAACCATCTTTAAAAAAACATTTTTTCTAGGGACAGAAAACTATAGGTAGGGAGAGTGTCAGTGTGTTTTACTGTGCTAATCCTTGTTTCTAGGGACAGGGAAGGACAGTGAGGGAAATTCTCCTTGTGCTATAGTGTGCTAAAGCATTGATCATCAACCATCTTTAAAAAAACATTTTTTCTAGGGACAGAAAACTATAGGTAGGGAGAGTGTCAGTGTGTTTTACTGTGCTAATCCTTGTTTCTAGGGACAGGGAAGGACAGTGAGGGAAATTCTCCTTGTGCTATAGTGTGCTAAAGCATTGATCATCAACTATCTTTAAAAAAACATTTTTTCTAGGGACAGAAAACTATAGGTAGGGAGAGTGTCAGTGTGTTTTACTGTGCTAATCCTTGTTTCTAGGGACAGGGAAGGACAGTGAGGGAAATTCTCCTTGTGCTATACTGTGCTAAAGCATTGATCATCAACCATCTTTAAAAAAACATTTTTTCTAGGGACAGAAAACTATAGGTAGGGAGAGTGTCAGTGTGTTTCACTGTGCTAATCCTTGTTTCTAGGGACAGGGAAGGACAGTGAGGGAAATTCTCCTTGTGCTATACTGTGCTAAAGCATTGATCATCAACCATCTTTAAAAAAACATTTTTTCTAGGGACAGAAAACTATAGGTAGGGAGAGTGTCAGTTTCTTTCACTGTGCTAATCCTTGTTTCTAGGGACAGGGAAGGACAGTGAGGGAAATTCTCCTTGTGCTATACTGTGCTAAAGCATTGATCATCAACCATCTTTAAAAAAACATTTTTTCTAGGGACAGAAAACTATAGGTAGGGAGAGTGTCAGTTTCTTTCACTGTGCTAATCCTTGTTTCTAGGGACAGGGAAGGACAGTGAGGGAAATTCTCCTTGTGCTATACTGTGCTAACGCATTGATCATCAACCATCTTTAAAAAAACATTTTTTCTAGGGACAGAAAACTATAGGTAGGGAGAGTGTCAGTTTCTTTCACTGTGCTAATCCTTGTTTCTAGGGACAGGGAAGGACAGTAAGGGAAATTCTCCTTGTGCTATACTGTGCTAAAGCATTGATCATCAACCATCTTTAAAAAAACATTTTTTCTAAGGACAGAAAACTATAGGTAGGGAGAGTGTCAGTGTGTTTTACTGTGCTAATCCTTGTTTCTATGGACAGGGAAGGACAGTGAGGGAAATTCTCCTTGTGCTATACTGTGCTAAAGCATTGATCATCAACCATCTTTAAAAAAACATTTTTTCTAGGGACAGAAAACTATAGGTAGGGAGAGTGTCAGTGTGTTTTACTGTGCTAATCCTTGTTTCTAGGGACAGGGAAGGACAGTGAGGGAAATTCTCCTTGTGCTATAGTGTGCTAAAGCATTGATCATCAACCATCTTTAAAAAACATTTTTTCTAGGGACAGAAAACTATAGGTAGGGAGAGTGTCAGTGTGTTTTACTGTGCTAATCCTTGTTTCTAGGGACAGGGAAGGACAGTGAGGGAAATTCTCCTTGTGCTATAGTGTGCTAAAGCATTGATCATCAACCATCTTTAAAAAAACATTTTTTCTAGGGACAGAAAACTATAGGTAGGGAGAGTGTCAGTGTGTTTTACTGTGCTAATCCTTGTTTCTAGGGACAGGGAAGGACAGTGAGGGAAATTCTCCTTGTGCTATAGTGTGCTAAAGCATTGATCATCAACCATCTTTAAAAAAACATTTTTTCTAGGGACAGAAAACTATAGGTAGGGAGAGTGTCAGTTTCTTTCACTGTGCTAATCCTTGTTTCTAGGGACAGGGAAGGACAGTGAGGGAAATTCTCCTTGTGCTATAGTGTGCTAAAGCATTGATCATCAACCATCTTTAAAAAAACATTTTTTCTAGGGACAGAAAACTATAGGTAGGGAGAGTGTCAGTTTCTTTCACTGTGCTAATCCTTGTTTCTAGGGACAGGGAAGGACAGTGAGGGAAATTCTCCTTGTGCTATACTGTGCTAAAGCATTGATCATCAACCATCTTTAAAAAAACATTTTTTCTAGGGACAGAAAACTATAGGTAGGGAGAGTGTCAGTGTGTTTTACTGTGCTAATCTTTGTTTCTAGGGACAGGGAAGGACAGTGAGGGAAATTCTCCTTGTGCTATACTGTGCTAAAGCATTGATCATCAACCATCTTTAAAAAAACATTTTTTCTAGGGACAGAAAACTATAGGTAGGGAGAGTGTTAGTGTGTTTTACTGTGCTAATCCTTGTTTCTAGGGACAGGGAAGGACAGTGAGGGAAATTCTCCTTGTGCTATACTGTGCTAAAGCATTGATCATCAACCATCTTTAAAAAAACATTTTTTCTAGGGACAGAAAACTATAGGTAGGGAGAGTGTAAGTTTCTTTCACTGTGCTAATCCTTGTTTCTAGGGACAGGGAAGGACAGTGAGGGAAATTCTCCTTGTGCTATACTGTGCTAAAGCATTGATCATCAACCATCTTTAAAAAAACATTTTTTCTAGGGACAGAAAACTATAGGTAGGGAGAGTGTCAGTTTCTTTCACTGTGCTAATCCTTGTTTCTAGGGACAGGGAAGGACAGTGAGGGAAATTCTCCTTGTGCTATACTGTGCTAAAGCATTGATCATCAACCATCTTTAAAAAAACATTTTTTCTAGGGACAGAAAACTATAGGTAGGGAGAGTGTCAGTTTCTTTCACTGTGCTAATCCTTGTTTCTAGGGACAGGGAAGGACAGTGAGGGAAATTCTCCTTGTGCTATAGTGTGCTAAAGCATTGATCATCAACCATCTTTAAAAAAACATTTTTTCTAGGGACAGAAAACTATAGGTAGGGAGAGTGTCAGTTTCTTTCACTGTGCTAATCCTTGTTTCTAGGGACAGGGAAGGACAGTGAGGGAAATTCTCCTTGTGCTATACTGTGCTAAAGCATTCCTCATCAACCATCTTTGAAATCCTTGTTTTTTGGACAGTCAGGGAAATTGTCGTTGTGCTATTCTGTGCGAAAGCAATCATCCTCAACCATATTTAGAAATCCTTAAGTAAAGGGACAGAGAAGGACACCTGAAGGTAGCCCTTATTGCTTTTTACCCATCTCCCTGCAGGCCATCTATTAGAATGTCTGGAAGGCAAACAAGGAGAGGCAGACAGTCAGGAGGCAATAAAAGAGGGCAAGCAGGCTCTGTGTCTGGGGGCAACAGTGCTGGTCGTGGACGCGGTGCATTGTCATCAGCACATGGCCATGGGACACGCTTGTCCTTCTTTTCGGCAGCTGGACATGTTGAGCCACATCATGCCGAAGACTTGGTAGAGTGGTTGACCAAGCCCTCCTCCTCCTCCTCATCCTCTCTCACCCAGGCTCAGGGTACTGGCAAAGCAGCTGCCAAAGCGTCCTCTTCCCTGGTATCAATGTCAGACTCATCATCAGTCACTCCTTCCCTAGACCCACCATGTCCTCCTCCTGAGGAGTCCCCCGAACTGTTTGAGCACAGTGTTGGGTACATGCTCCAGGAGGATGCCCAGCGTTTCGAAGGGTCTGATGATGAAACCCAGCTACAGGAAGGCAGTAGCGTGAGAGCAGACAGAGGGGATGCTCAAGAAGGACACCAATCTGGCAGTCATGTTCCAGCAGCTGCAGCATACTGCCAGATTGGCTCCAGTGATGAGGAGGGAGGGGATGATGAGGTCACTGACTCCACGTGGGTGCCTAATAGGAGAGAGGAGGAGGAGGAGGATGAGGAGGAGGCACATCTCCAACGAGGCAGGATGCCCTTTGGTGGCCAGCGTAAGGGCAGTACACCGACGGAATCACACCGCAGAGCTCCGCCTGTGCAGGGCGCTGCCTCTGCCCGTCATTCAAAAAGTTCTTTGGTGTGGGCCTTTTTTGAGGCTAGTGCATCAGATCGCACAGCTGCTGTTTGCAACATATGTCTCAAGCGTATATCGCGTGGCCAAAACATCAGCCGCTTGGGTACCACATGCCTGACCAGACATATGTTGACCTCCCATGCAGCTCGTTGGCAAGCCTACCTCAAAGACCCACACCAAAGAACAAAGCGGACCTCTCCTTGCACCGCATCAGCTGGGATCTCCAACCCCACTATAACTTCAGTCCTCTCTGAAACATGCACTGAGAGGAATGAAGGTGTAGAATTAGGTGTGTCACAGCCAAGTACTTGCGGGCACTCTGCTAGCAGTACACCGACGTCCGATTCTAGCAGGCAAATTTCCCTGCCCCAGCTGCTGGACCGTCGAAAGAAGTTCACTCCCAGCCATCCACATGCCCAGCGGTTGAATGCTAGCTTGGCTAAATTGCTAGCGCTTCAACTGCTGCCTTTTCAGTTGGTAGACTCGGCCCCCTTCCGTGAGTTTGTGCAATGTGCGGTTCCTCAGTGGCAGGTTCCCAAACGCCACTTTTTCTCACGGAAGGCTATTCCGGCTCTCTACCGGCATGTGGAAGGCAATGTCTTGGCCTCGCTGGACAGGGCGGTCAGCGGTAAGGTGCATATTACCGCTGACTCATGTTCCAGCAGGCATGGACAGGGACGTTACCTTTCTTTCACGGCCCATTGGGTCACTCTTTTGGCAGCTGGGAAGGATGCAGGACAAGGTGCAGTAGTGTTGGAGGTTGTTCCACCACCATGCCTCCAAAATGCTACTACTGGTTGTGACACACCTCTCTCCTCCACCCCCTCCTCTTCTTCTTCCTCCATGGCCTCTTCCTGTGCTTTGTCCTCTGAACCAGCGGTGCTCCGTAGCCGTTCAAGGGGCTACGCAAGTACGCAGGCAAAAAGATGCCATGCCGTGCTTGCGCTGGTGTGTTTGGGGGACAGAAGCCACACTGGGGCAGAGGTCCTGTCTGCTCTGCAGGGCCAGGCCGACAGGTGGTTGACGCCACGCCAGCTTAAGCCAGGAATGGTGGTTTGCGACAATGGCACCAACCTCCTCTCCGCCCTCCGACAGGGACAACTGACCCATGTGCCCTGTGTGGCTCACGTCCTTAACCTGGTGGTGCAGCGGTTCTTGGGCAGGTACCCGGGCTTACAGGATGTCCTAAGGCAGGCCAGGAAAGTCTGTGTGCATTTCCGCAGATCTTATAATGCCAGTGCTCGCCTGGCTGAGCTGCAAAAGGAGTTGAACCTGCCCAAGAACCGCCTTATATGTGACATGCCCACCAGGTGGAACTCAACGTTGGCCATGCTGCAGCGGCTGCACACGCAGCAGAGGGCCATCAATGAGTACCTGTGCGACTACGGCACCAGGACAGGGTCAGGGAAGCTTGTTTTTTTTTCTCCACGCCAGTGGGGCATGATCAGGGATGCATGCACTGTCCTGGCACCATTTGAGGAGGCCACGAGGATGGTGAGCAGTGACAGTGCATGCATCAGTGACACTGTACCTCTTGTCCACCTGTTGGAGCACACGCTGCGTGGAATAATGGACAGGGCACTTGAGCCAGAACAGAGGCAGGAAGAGGAGGACTTCCTTGCCTCTCAAGGCCCCCTTTACCCAGACAGTGTTCCTTCTGTCCCACCCATCGCACAGGAAGAGGAGGAGGAGGAGGAGGAGGAGGAGGAGGATTGTGTCAGCATGGAGGTGGAGGCTGGCACTCAGCATCATCAGCAGCAGTCTTTTAGGGATGATTTACAGTCCCAAGAAACCAGTGGACTTGTACGTGGCTGGGAGGAGGTGGCTGCGGATCATGTCGTCCTTAGTGACCCAGAGGACTCCGGACCGAATGCCTCAGCAAACCTACGCTGCATGGCCTCCCTGATCCTGCAAAGTCTGCGGAAGGATCCTCGTATTCTTCGGATCAAGGAGAGGGACCATTACTGGCTGGCCACTCTCCTTGATCCACGGTACAAGGGTAAGGTTGCGGACCTTATGTTACCGTCGCAGAGGGAGCAGAGGATGAGACAACTCCGGGAGGCCTTGCAGAAAGGTCTGTGCAACGCGTTCCCAGAGACTGGGAGGTTACAAACTCCTGGTCCTGGACAACGAGTTGCTGAGGCTTCGGCCAGTCAAAGAAGGAGCGGTGGGGAAGGTGGCCGTCTGACCGATGCGTTCAGACAATTCTTTAGTCCGCAGCCCCAAAGTATGATCGGTTCCAGCAACCATCGCCAGCGTCTGATAAACATGGTGCAGGAATATCTAGGGGCAAGGTCAGACTTGGACACCTTCCCCACCGAAAATCCTCTGGCTTACTGGGTCTTGAGGATGGATCACTGGCCAGAGCTTGCACAGTATGCAATTGAGCTACTGGCCTGTCCTGCATCCAGCGTTCTTTCAGAACGCACATTCAGTGCTGCTGGAGGATTTGTCACGGATCACAGGGTGCGCCTGTCCACCGACTCGGTTGATCGACTGACTTTCATCAAGATGAACCAGTCTTGGATCACCACCAGCTACCACACACCTGATGCTGATATAACAGACTAATTGATTTTAACATGTCACATCCCTTCAAGACTGATGCTGATGCTGAGTGCCTGTGCTGTTATGTTGACTGGCTATCCTCCTCCTCCGAGTCCTCAATGATACGATTGATGATGATAGCTTGGAAGATCATTTTTGTTTATGGGTGCCGCCACCAGTGGCTAAGGCCCAATTTTTCAGCCCCTGTTTAACAGGGGCATGTAATTACAATTTTTGAAGCAATACTTTGCAACAGGGCTCATTGCTGTGCTCCAAGTACAGTATCTGTGAGGGGTTGGAGTGTTGTGCCACCAGTGCCTAAGGCCCAATTTTTCAGCCCCTGTTTAACAGGGGCGTGTCATTACAATTTTTGAAGCAATACTTTGCAACAGGGCTCATTGCTGTGCTCCAAGTACAGTATCTGTGAGGGGTTGGAGTGTTGTGCCACCAGTGCCTAAGGCCCAATTTTTCAGCCCCTGTTTAACAGGGGCGTGTCATTACAATTTTTGAAGCAATACTTTGCAACAGGGCTCATTGCTGTGCTCCAAGTACAGTATCTGTGAGGGGTTGTAGTGTTGTGCCACCAGTGCCTAAGGCCCAATTTTTCAGCCCCTGTTCAACAGGGGCATGTAATTACAATTCTTGATCTAATAATTCACAGCAGGGCCCATTGCTGCACCCACCAAGAGTAACTCTGAGGGCTTACAGTGTTGTGGCAACGCCACCACCACCACCACCACGAAAGGCCCAATTTTTCAGCCCCTGTTCAAAAGGGGCATGTAATTACAATTCTTGATCTAATAATTCACAGCAGGGCCCATTCCTGCACCCACCAAGAGTAACTCTGAGGGCTTACAGTGTTGTGGCAACACCACCACCACCACCACCACCACGAAAGGCCCAATTTTTCAGCCCCTGTTCAACAGGGGCATGCAATTACAATTCTTGATCTAATAATTCACAGCAGGGCCCATTGCTGCACCCACCAAGAGTAACTGTCAGGGCTTACAGTGTTGTGGCACCAGCACCACCATCAAAGGCCCATTTTTTACTACCACTGTTCAACAATTATATGTAATTACAATTCCTGATATAATAGTTGACAGCAGGGCGTTCCAGCACCAACCAAGAGTAACTGTGAGTGCTTACAGTGTTGTGCCAACACCAACAACTAAGGGGCCTATTTCTGCAGAGTATATACGGCAGGTCCCTACTTTCAAACATCCAACTTACAAACGACTCCTACTTGCAAACGCAAGAAGACAACAGGAAGTGAGAGGAAATCTACCCCTAGGAAGGAAAATTCTCTCCTGTAAGAATTAATATGGGAGAAAGGTGTCTCCTCTGTACTGATGCTTTATCACCAATCCTTGTTTCAAGAAAAACACCACATTTCAAAAACAGTTGTCATTGGGACGGAAAGTGAGGTGAAATGTTCTGAACAGGGGCACAGACAGCAAAACAAATGTTACAGGGGTGATAACCCTTACCTATGTTTTCCAAAAAGTTTAAAAATAGATTTTTGGGCTGGAGCTACACTTAAACAATGTACCTGTTCAAAATTACAAACACATTCTACATAAGAACAAACCTACAGTCCCTGTCTTGTATGCACCGCCTGTATACGGCTGTTCAGAGTATATAGGGCCTTTTTTATTTTGTGTGCGGTGTTCCCCTTAATATCCATACAAGACCCAAAGGGGCTGGTAATGGGCTGGGGTAAGGGGGGGGGGGTCATGGGGTAGCTATGCCATTTTTCTTAAAGATTTTCATCCATATTACCGGGACCAGACATTACATTAAAGCCGCAAGCAGTTTTAAATGGCTTTTTTTTCCTTTAGAAGTGTCATTTTGTGCAGGGACAGTTCTAAACACGGGAAACACGTGGCACTTCACAGGCATACTTTAGACACCCCCCAGGTACGATATTTAAAGGAATATTTGACTTTTTTTTTTCACTTTATGCATCATTAAAATGACTGCTCCCGAAAAAATACCGTTTTTAAAACTTCTTTTTGCATTGATACATGTCCCCTGGTGCAGAACCCGGGTTCCCAAACCCTTTTTAGGACAATAACATGCATAATAGTCGTTATAATTAGCACTTTAGAATTCGAATGTTCGCATCCATTGTATTTAATAGGGTTCTAATGTTCGTACGAACTTTCGGTCCGTTCGCGGGTTCTGGTGCGAACCGAACCCGGGGGTGTTCGGCTCATCACTAGTTGTCACCCTCTCACCAAGCTGCTTGGGGATTGGCTTGTAGACCATTCCAGCCTTGTGTAGGTCTACAATCTTATCCCTGACATCCTTGGGCAGCTCTTTGGTCTTGGCCATGGTGGAGAGATTGGAATCTGATTGATTGATTGCTTCGGTGGACAGGTGTCTTTTATACAGGTAACAAGCTGAGATTAGGATCACTCCCTTTAAGAGAGTGCGCCTAATCTCAGCTCATTGCCTGTATAGAAGACACCTGGGAGCCAGAAATCTTGCTGATTGATAGGAGAACAAATACTTATTTCACTCATTAAAATGCAAATCAATTTATAACTCTTTTAAATTGTGTTTTTCTGGATATTGTTGTTGTTATTCTGTCTCTCCCCGTTAAAATAAACCTAATAATTTATTTGTCAGTGGGCAAACGTACAAACATACAAAATCAGCAGTCTCACTCACTGTACATGAATAGATCTTATTTCTTTAAAACCAGAGTTTAGCCCTGGTTCACACTGGTGCGATTTGACATGTCAAATTGCATGTCAAATAGGCGGCAATTGCTGGAAATGGCACCGTTCTAATCGGTGCGACACTGCATTTGCGGCACCGCACCGATTTCAAAAAGTAGTTTCTATACTACTTTTTGCGATTTCGGGGTGCAATTTCAATTGACATCTGTGCAGAAACCCACACAGATGTCTGTGAAATCGCGGCCGAAGTCGGGACTGACATGCGGGAGTGAAATCATGCAAGTTCAGCTGTACTTGCACGGCTTAATTCCCGCAGCTCAGTGTGAACCTGGGCTCCGGGACACTTTAAATTGCAGG
This sequence comes from Rana muscosa, assembly GCA_029206835.1. NCBI lineage: Eukaryota > Metazoa > Chordata > Amphibia > Anura > Ranidae > Rana > Rana muscosa. Next base: position 1,042,238,588 of record CM055117.1, on the reverse strand, counting down.
GTACATACAGTAAAGCCCTGTACACACGATAGGTTTAACCAATGAAAACAGTCCGATGGACTTTTTTCATCGGACAAACCGATTGTGTATGGGCCCCATCGGTCTTTTTTCCATCGGTGTTTAAAAATAGAACATGTTTTAAATTTATCCGATGGTTAAAAAACTGATAGCAAATTACTATCGTCTGTGGGGAACTTCATCGGATAAAAAACCCACGCATGCTCAGAATCAAGTCGACGCATGCTCAGAAGCATTGAACTTCATTTTTCTCGGCTCATCGGAGTGTTTTACGTCACCGCGTTTGGAACGGTCGGTTTTTTGACTGATGGTGTGTAGGCAAGACTGATGAAAGTCAGCTTCATCGGTTTTCCGATGGAAAAATCCATCGGTTAAAAAACCATAGGAAATCCGATCATGTGTACAGGGCTTAAGAGGATAGAGAAAAGGGGGTTAATGTAAAAATGTGCAGGATAAGGGAGGTAAGGGGTTTTTATACAAAAAAAACTGTCCCACAATCAACCCCCCTCCTACCCTGAATCTGCTGCAGCCGCTGATCTGTTACAAATAAATGATTTGTGCATTTTTTTGTTTCCCCTTGCTGCAGTGTAAGAGGAAGGGGTAGGCTCTTAGATGTTAATACTACACTGTTTACTAAATATGATATGGTTGTGCTGCTACAATTTACACATTTTGTTTGCATTTTTGATTGTGGGAACACATTTTTGTGGTTGCAGCAGCTGGTAGTTGGTGTATATATTTAAGTGGTGGTTGCACTCTGATATCTACACTGTTTACACCTGTGATCATTATGATTGGTCATTACAGCAATCCGATAATACAGAGCCGCTCAGATCAGCTCTGTACTCTGTGTCTATGAACAGAGTTGTGCAGTAACAGCTCACATCACAGTCATTAATGGGCGCACTGATGTCCAGGGGTGATTTCTGTAGTACCCTACAGCAAAGAAGAAATAAGGGTCTGCCACTTATCCGTTCACTTCTCTGTATATACTGTAAGTGGTTAATGTAATTCATTGGCTCTTTGAGTCAGAATCTCAGTGCTCCTAAGAACAAACCCGACTTATTCTCAACTGGCAAATGATCAGGTATGTTGAACATGGAAGCGACTTCTAATTAAACATTGAATAATTATCATCGACCTGGAATTGAAGATGAATCACCTTTTTTTTGTGAAAATGCTAATTCCAGGTTTTGCATTTGGAGACGAACAGCTGTGTTATATTTTCCACGGAATTCAAAGAGTAATTAAATCCCTTTCCAGCTCAAACTTTTAATTGTTTTTACACATGCTTTGGCTTGGCAGAACACAGGGAGAAAAAATCTAATCAAGGATTGAAAATGACACACTTAGAATGCCATACACCAATGATTATCATTTTAAATGTAAATGATTAGCTGGGGCAGACATGAAGCCCGACGCACAAGTCTCTAAATGTATTAAGTCACCTGGATCCAAATTAACCCAGCGGGGGGATTACTCCTGAAACAGACACAGGGAGAGACTTGGAAATGATTGAATTGAGACTTTTGCTGCCAATGATGGGAGGCACAAATATCAGCACCATCAAACCAATTCAAGAGAAACTATATATTTTTTAATAGATATACATGTGCAAGTTATCAGGTAAAGTAGATCTTAACTGGAGAACATTTCATTCACTAACTTTTTTCATAGTTTTTTTGCAGATCTGTGCTGCTGATCTTCTTTCAGACTCTTTAGGCCACTTCCTGTCTACATGCACATACTCCAGCGTCAGCTGCACGTCATTTGTAAGAACTTGTGGAAATTGTGGACAAAAGCTGCACAATGAGTGCATGAAGGGCCACCTGTAGGGATGAGCTCTGTGTTCGAGTCGAACGCATGTTCGCCTGTTCGGCGAAATCAGAACTTTGTGAGCCGTTCGCGCCAAATTCGTGTGATGCGAACGGCCCACAATGCACTGCGCCATCGCACTGCATTGCCGGCGCTGTGATTGGCCAAGCATGCACTGTGACCCCGCATGCTTGGCCAATCACAGCGCCGGCAGCAAGGAGAGCCATAATTGGCCACAGGCAGGATACCTGTGGCCAATCATAGCTCAGGGGGGTTTAGTACATGCCCCACACTATAAAAGGCGGCCAGCGTGGCGGCCTTGTGTAGTGTGTTCCGTCGTGCAGGGAAAGAGCTACATAGGCAGGGACAGTGTGTTCTACAGTGTGTTCTTTTCTCAGGCATCTGCAGGAGTTAGTGGGTGTTGTGTGCCTCCAGCGCAGTATACACCTGTATCTACCCTTTATTGCTGTTCTCTAAGCTAGATAGGCAGGCAGGGACAGTGTGTTCTTTTCTCAGGCATCTGCAGGAGTTAGTGGGTGTTGTGTGCCTCCAGCACAGTATACACCTGTATCTACCCTTTATTGCTGTTCTCTAAGCTAGATAGGCAGGCAGGGACAGTGTGTTCTTTTCTCAGGCATCTGCAGGAGTTAGTGGGTGTTGTGTGCCCCAGCACAGTATACACCTGTATCTACCCTTTATTACTGTTCTCTAAGCTAGATAGGCAGGCAGGGACAGTGTGTTCTTTTCTCAGGCATCTGCAGGAGTTAGTGGGTGTTGTGTGCCTCCAGCACAGTATACACCTGTATCTACCCTTTATTGCTGTTCTCTAAGCTAAATAGGCAGGCAGGGACAGTGTGTTCTTTTCTCAGGCATCTGCAGGAGTTAGTGAGTGTTGTGTGCCTCCAGCACAGTATACACCTGTATCTACCCTTTATTGCTGTTCTCTAAGCTAGATAGGCAGGGACAGTGTGTTCTTTTCTCAGGCATCTGCAGGAGTTAGTGGGTGTTGTGTGCCCCAGCACAGTATACACCTGTATCTACATTTTTTTGCTGTTCTATAATACAGGCATCTGCAGGAGTTAGTGGGTGTTGTGTGCCCCAGCACAGTATACACCTGTATCTACCCTTTATTGCTGGTGTTCTCTAATAAAGGCATCTGCAGGAGTTAGTGGGTGTTGTGTGCCTCAGCACAGTATACACCTGTATCTACACTTTTTTGCTGTTCTATAATACAGGCATCTGCAGGAGTTAGTGGGTGTTGTGTGCCCCAGCACAGTATACATCTGTATCTACCCTTTATTGCTGGTGTTCTCTAATAAAGGCATCTGCAGGTGTTAGTGGGTGTTGTGTGCCCCAGCACAGTATACACCTGTATCTACATTTTTTTGCTGTTCTATAATACAGGCATCTGCAGGAGTTAGTGGGTGTTGTGTGCCCCAGCACAGTATACACCTGTATCTACCCTTTATTGCTGGTGTTCTCTAATAAAGGCATCTGCAGGTGTTAGTGGGTGTTGTGTGCCCCAGCACAGTATACACCTGTATCTACATTTTTTTGCTGTTCTATAATACAGGTATCTGCAGGAGTTAGTGGGTGTTGTGTGCCCCAGCACAGTATACACCTGTATCTACCCTTTATTGCTGGTGTTCTCTAATAAAGGCATCTGCAGGAGTTAGTGGGTGTTGTGTGCCCCAGCACAGTATACACCTATATCTACATTTCTTTTTTGCTGTTCTATAATACAGGCATCTGCAGGAGTTAGTGGGTGTTGTGTGCCCCAGCACAGTATACACCTGTATCTACCCTTTATTGCTGTTCTCTAAGCTAGATAGGCAGGGGCAGTGTGTTCTTTTCTCAGGCATCTGCAGGAGTTAGTGGGTGTTGTGTGCCCCACCACAGTATACACCTGTATCTACATTTTTTTGCTGTTCTATAATACAGGCATCTGCAGGAGTTAGTGGGTGTTGTGTGCCCCAGCACAGTATACACCTGTATCTACCCTTTATTTCTGGTGTTCTCTAATAAAGGCATCTGCAGGAGTTAGTGGGTGTTGTGTGCCCCAGCACAGTATACACCTGTATCTACACTTTTTTGCTGTTCTATAATACAGGCATCTGCAGGAGTTAGTGGGTGTTGTGTGCCCCAGCACAGTATACACCTGTATCTACCCTTTATTGCTGGTGTTCTCTAATAAAGGCATAAAGGCATCTGCAGGTGTTAGTGGGTGTTGTGTGCCCCAGCACAGTATACACCTGTATCTACATTTTTTTGCTGTTCTATAATACAGGCATCTGCAGGAGTTAGTGGGTGTTGTGTGCCCCAGCACAGTATACACCTGTATCTACCCTTTATTGCTGGTGTTCTCTAATAAAGGCATCTGCAGGAGTTAGTGGGTGTTGTGTGCCCCAGCACAGTATACACCTGTATCTACACTTCTTTTTTGCTGTTCTATAATACAGGCATCTGCAGGAGTTAGTGGGTGTTGTGTGCCCCAGCACAGTATACACCTGTATCTACCCTTTATTACTGTTCTCTAAGCTAGATAGGCAGGGGCAGTGTGTTCTTTTCTCAGGCATCTGCAGGAGTTAGTGGATGTTGTGTGCCCCAGCAAAGTATACACCTGTATCTACACTTTTTTGCTGTTCTATAATACAGGCATCTGCAGGAGTTAGTGGGTGTTGTGTGCCCCAGCACAGTATACACCTGTATCTACACTTTTTTGCTGTTCTATAATACAGGCATCTGCAGGAGTTAGTGGGTGTTGTGTGCCCCAGCACAGTATACACCTGTATCTACACTTTTTTGCTGTTCTATAATAGAGGCATCTGCAGGAGTTAGTGGGTATTGTGTGCCCCAGCACAGTATACACCTGTATTTACCCTTTATTGCTGGTGTTCTCTAATAAAGGCATCTGCAGGAGTTAGTGGGTGTTGTGTCTCTCCAGCACAGCACAGTATACACCTTTATCTACCCTTTATTGCTGGTGTTCTCTAATAAAGGCATCTGCAGGAGTTAGTGGGTGTTGTGTGCCTCCAGCACAATATACACTACTTCAATTCCTGGTTTTCCCATCTCCCTGCAGTCCATTACTATGTCTGGAAGGCCAACAAGAAGAGGCAGGCAGTCAGGAGCCAATAAAAGAGGGCAAGCAGGCTTTGTGTCTAGAGACAACAGTGCTGGTCGTGGACGCGCTGCATCGTCATCAGCACGTGGCCATGGGACACGCTTGTCCTTATTTTCAGCAGCTGGGCGTGTTGAGCCGCATCATGCCGAACACTTGGTAGAGTGGATGACCAAGCCCTCCTCATCCTCCTCATCCTCTCTCACCCAGGCTCAGGGTACTGGCAAAGCAGCTGCCAAAGCGTCCTCTTCCCTCGTATCAATGTCATAATCAGTCACTCCTTCCCTAGACCCACCATGTTATCCTGAGGAGTCCCCCGAACTGTTTGAGCACAGTGTTGGGTACATGCTCCAGGAGGATGCCCAGCATTTTGAAGGGTCTGATGATGATACCCAGCTAGAGGAAGGCAGTAGCATGAGCGCAGAGAGAGGGGATGCTCAAGAAGCACAGCAATCTGGCAGTCATGTTCCAGCAGCTGCTGCATACTGCCAGATTGGCTCCAGTGATGAGGAGGGAGGGGATGATGAGGTCACTGACTCCACGTGGGTGCCTGATAGGAGAGAGGAGGAGGAGGAGGATGAGGAGGAGGCACATCTCCAACGAGGCAGGATGCCCTCCGGGGGCCAGCGTAAGGGCAGCACACCGACTGAATCAAACTGCAGAGCTCCGCCTGTGCAGGGCGCTGCCTCTGCTCGTTATTCCAAAAGTTCTTTGGTGTGGGCCTTTTTTGAGTCGAGTGCATCAGATCGCACCGCTGCTATTTGCAACATATGTCTCAAGCGTATCTCGCGTGGCCAAAACATCAGCTGCTTGGGCACCACATGCTTGACCAGACATATGTTGACCTGCCATGCAGCTCGTTGGCAAGCGTACCTTAAAGACCCACACCAAAGAACAAAGCGGACCTCTCCTTGCTCCTCATCAGCTGGGATCTCCAACCCCACTATACCTTCAGTCCTCTCTGAAACCTGCACTGAGAGGAATGAAGGTGTAGAATTAGGTGTGTCACAGCCAAGTACTTGCGGGCACTCTTCTAGCAGTACACCGACGTCCGATTGTAGCAGGAAAATTTCCCTGCCCTAGCTGCTGGACCGTCAAAAGAAGTTCACTCTCAGCCATCCACATGCCCAGAGGTTAAATGCTAGCTTGGCTAAATTGCTAGCACTTCAACTGCTGCCTTTTCAGTTGGTAGACTCGGCCCCCTTCCGTGAGTTTGTGCAATGTTCCTCAGTGGCAGGTTCCCAAACGCCACTTTTTCTCACGGAAGGCGATTCCGGCTCTCTACCGGCACGTGGAAGGCAATGTCCATGCCTCGCTGGACAGGGCAGTCAGCGGTAAGGTGCATATTACCGCTGACTCATGGTCCAGCAGGCATGGACAGGGACGATACCTTTCTTTCACCGTCCATTGGGTCACTCTTTTGGCAGCTGGGAAGGATGCAGGACAAGGTGCAGTAGTGTTGGAGGTTGTTCCGCCACCACGCCTCCAAAATGTTACTACTGGTTGTGACACCCCCTCCTCTTCTTCTTCCTCCATGGCCTCTTCCTGTGCTTTGTCCTCGGAACCAGCGGTGCTTCATAGGCGTTCACGGGGCTACGCAAGTACACAGGCAAAAAGATGCCATGCCGTGCTTGCGCTGGTGTGTTTGGGGGACAGGAGCCACACTGTGGCAGAGGTTCTGTCAGCTCTGCAGGGGCAGGCCAAGAGGTGGTTGACGCCACCCCAGCTTAAGCCAGGAATGGTGGTTTGAGACAACGGCACCAACCTCCTCTCCGCCCTCCGACAGGGACAACTGACCCATGTGCCCTGTGTGGCTCACGTCCTTAACCTGGTGGTGCAGCGGTTCTTGGGCAGGTACCCGGGCATACAGGATGTCCTGAGGCAGGCCAGGAAAGTCTGTGTGCACTTCCGCAGATCATATAATGCCAGTGCTCGGCTGGCTGAGCTGGAAAAGGAGTTGAACCTGCCCAAGAACCACCTTATATGTGACATGCCCACCAGGTGGACCTCAACGTTGGCCATGCTGCAGCGGCTGCACACGCAGCAGAGGTCCATCAATGAGTACCTGTGCGACTACGGCACCAGGACAGGGTCAGGGGAGCTCGGGTTTTTTTCACCACGCCAGTGGGGCATGATCAGGGATGCATGCACAGTCCTGGCACCATTTTAGGAGGCCACGAGGATGGTGAGCAGTGACAGTGCATGCATCAGTGACACTGTACCTCTTGTCCACCTGTTGGAGCATAGGCTGCGTGGAATAATGGACAGGGCACTTGAGGCAGAACAGAGGCAGGAAGAGGAGGACTTCCTTGCCTCTCAAGGCCCCCTTTACCCAGACAGTGTTCCTTCTGCCCCACCCATCGCACAGGAAGAGGAGGAGGAGGAGGAGGATTTTGTCAGCATGGAGGTGGAGCCTGGCACTCAGCATCAACAGCAGCAGCCTTTTAGGGATGATTTACAGTCCCAAGAAACCTGTGGACTTGTACGTGGCTGGGAGGAGGTGGCTGCGGATCATGTCGTCCTTAGTGACCCAGAGGACTCCGGACCGAATGCCTCAGCTAACCTACGCTGCATGGCCTCCCTGATCCTGCAAAGTCTGCGGAAGGATCCTCGTATTCTTCGGATCAAGGAGAGGGACCATTACTGGCTGGCCACTCTCCTTGATCCAAGGTACAAGGGTAAGGTTGCGGACCTTATGTTACCGTCGCAGAGGGAGCAGAGGATGAGACATCTCCGGGAGGCCTTGCAGAAAGGTCTGTGCAACGCGTTCCCAGAGACTGGGAGGTTACAAACTCCTGGTCCTGGACAACGAGTTGCTGAGGCTTCAGTCAGTCAAAGAAGGAGCGGTGGGGAAGGTGGCCGTCTGACCGATGCGTTCAGACAATTTTTTAGTCCGCAGCCCCAAGGTATGATCGGTTCCAGCAACCATGGTGCAGGAATACCTAGGGGCTAGGTCAGACTTGGACACCTTTCTCACCAAAAATCCTCTGGCTTACTGGGTCTTGAGGATGGATCACTGGCCAGAGCTTGCACAGTATGCAATTGAGCTACTGGCCTGTCCTGCATCCAGTGTTCTTTCGGAACGCACATTCAGTGCTGCTGGAGGCTTTGTCATGGATCACATGGTGCGCCTGTCCACCGACTTGGTTGATCGACTGACCTTCATAAAGATGAACCAGTCTTGGATCACCACCAGCTACCAAGCACCTGAAGCTGATATAACAGAATAATTTATTTTGAAATGTCACATCCCTTCAAGACTGCCTATGCTGATGCTGAGTGACTGTCCTGTTATGTTGACTGACTATCCTCCTCCTCCTCAATGATCCGATTCCTGATGATAGCTTGGAAGAACATTTTTGTTTCTGGGTGCCGCCACCAGTGGCTAAGGCCCAATTTTTCAGCCCCTGTTTAACAGGGGCATGTAATTATAATTTTTTATGCAATGCTTTGCAGCAGGGCTCATTCCTGCACTCCAACTAGAGTATCTGGGAGAGGTTGCAGTGTCGTGGCACCAGCATCAGTGCCTAAGGCCCAATTTTTCAGCCCCTGTTTAACAGGGGCATGTAATTACAATTTTTGATGCAATACTTTGCAACAGGGCTCATTGCTGTGCTCCAAGTACAGTATCTGTGAGGGGTTGCAGTGTTGTGGCACCAGTGTCTAAGGCCCAATTTTTCAGCCCCTGTTTAACAGGGGCGTGTAATTACAATTTTTGATGCAATACTTTGCAACAGGGATCATTGCTGTGCTCCAAGTACAGTATCTGTGAGGGGTTGCAGTGTTGTGGCACCAGTGCCTAAGGCCCAATTTTTCTGCCCCTCTTCAACAGGGGCATGCAATTACAATTCTTGATCTAATAATTAACAGTAGGGCCCATTCATGCACCCACAAAGAGTAACTGTGAGGGCTGACAGTGTTGTAGCACCAGCACCACCACCAAAGGCCCAATTTTTCCTACCACTGTTCAACAATGGCATGTAATTACAATTCCTGATATAATAGTTCACAGCAGGGCATTCCAGCGCCCACCAAGAGTAACTGTGAGGGCTCACAGTGTTGTGGCAACACCAACATCTAAGGGGCAAATTTCAGTAGAGTATATACGGCAAGCCCCTACTTTCAAACATCCAACTTACAAACGACCCCTACTTGCAAACGGAAGGAGACAAAAGGAAGTGAGAGGAAATCTACCCCTAGTAAGGGAAATTTTCTCCTGTAAGAGTTAATATGGGAAAAAGGTGTCTCCTCTCTACTGATGCTTTATCACCAATCCTTGTTTCAATAAAAACCCCACTTTTCCAAAAACATTTGTCATTGGGACGGAAAGTGAGGTGAAATCTTCTGAACAGGTGCACAGACAGCAAAACAAATGTTACAGGGGTGAAAACCCTTCCCTATGTTTTCCAAAAAGCTTAAAAATATATTTTTTGGCTGGAGCTACACTTAAACAATGTACCTGTTCAAAATTACAAACAGATTCTACTTAAGAACAAACCTACAGTCCCTGTCTTGTTTGCACCGCCTGTATACTGCTGCTCAGAGTATATAGGGCCTTTTTTTATTTTGGGTACGGGGTTCCCCTAATATCCATACAAGACACAAAGGGGCTGGTAATGGGCTGGGGTGGGGGGAAGGGGGTGATGGGATAGCCATGCCATTTTTCTCAAAGATTTTCATCCATATTGCCAGTACAAGACATCACATTAAAGTCGCAAGCAGTTTTAAATGGCTTTTTTTCCTTTAGAAATGTCATTTTGTGCAGGGACAGTTCTAAACACGTGAACCACATGCCACTTCACAGGCATACTTTAGCCACCCCCCAGGTACGATATTTAAAGGAATATTTCACTTTTTTTTTCACTTTATGCATCATTAAAATGACTGCTCCCGAAAAAACGTCCGTTTTTAAAACTTCTTTTTGCATTGATACATGTCCCCTGGGGCAGAACCCGGGTCCCCAAACACTTTTTAGGACAATAACATGCATATTAGCCGTTATAATTAGCACTTTAGATTTTGAACGTTCGCGTCCATTGTATTTAATAGGGTTCTAACGTTCGCGCAAACTTTCGGTCCGTTCGCAGGTTCTGGTGCGAACCGAACCGGGGGGTGTTCGGCTCATCCCTAGCCACCTGTAGTCTCCACCAAGGGTGCACATGACTGGGTGACAGCACATAAGTTGGAAGACAATTATACCCATACCAGAAAGCACTTGAATAAGGATTTACTGAGCGCACATTACGAGGCTCCCCTGGGAGAATCAACAATAGAAAAGGATCTGGGGGTGCTTGTGGATCACAGACTTTGCAATAGCATGCAATGCCAAGCTGCAACAAAGCTACCAAAACACTGTCATGCATTAAAAAGGGCATATATTCCAGACATAAATCAATAATTCTACCCCGGTCGGTCGGGTCTACCCAGCATGCACCTCCCGATCTCTCGCGCCTTCGTGAAGTGTGAACAAAGTGCTGAGCACTCAGTGTACTGCAGGTTGCCCATTGGCTCCTGGGATTGATGACACACATCCTAGGAGCCAATGGGTGACCGAAAATGAGGTACAGAGGAAGTGGAGCTTTTATTAACCCTTTTTTTTTTTATCTGAATATTTATGGCAATGAGATCAGCAATGTTGGGGCCAAACTTGAAATACAGGGTGGAAATCTGCTTTAACCCATGTATACATCTTCTTAAATATGGACCTTGGTATAGTAAATATTATACTATGGTCTTTCAAAGTTGAGATATAATATGTTTAACCACTTAAGCCCCGGACCATTTGGCTGGCCAACGACCAGGCCCCTTTTTGTGATTCGGCACTGCGTCGCTTTAACTGACAATTGAGCGGTCTTTGCGACGCGGCTCCCAAACAAAATTGACGTAATTTTTTTCCCACAAATATAGCTTTCTTTTGGTGGCCTTTGATCACCTCTATGGTTTTTATTTTTTGCGCTATAAACAAAAATAGAGCGACAATTTTTTTTTTTTTGCTATAATAAATATCCCCAAAAAATATATAAAAACATTTTTTTCCCTAAGTTTAGGCTGATACGTATTCTACATATTTTTGGTAAAAAAAAAATTGCAATAAGAGTTTATTGATTGGTTTACGCAAAAGTTATAGCGTCTACAAAATAGGGGATAGTTTTATGGCATTTTTATTATAATTGTTTTTTTTACTAGTAGTGGCGGCGATCAGCGATTTTTATCATGACTGCGACATTATGGCGGACACATCGGACACTTTTGACACCATTTTGGGATCATTGTCATTTTTACAGCGATCAGTGCTATAAAAATGCACTGATTACTGTAAAAATGACACTGGCAGTAAAGGGGTTAAGCTGTAGGGGTTAAGTGTGTCCTAATGAGTGATTCTAACTGTTAGAGGGCGTGGCTATGAGTGACTAATGAGAGGGAACAGACGATCAGTGACATGTCACTAGGAAGAACGGGGAGATGTTGTGTTCACACTGACATCTCCCCGTTCTTCAGCTCTTTGACCCGATCGCGGGACACTGGCGGACATCGAGTCCGCGGGTCCCAGACAGGGTCGCGAGCACGCCGGCGGCGGCGTACGTGACCACAAGGCAGCAAATTAAAGGGGACGTATATATACCCCCATTTGCCCAGCCGTGCCATTCTGTCGATATATAAGAACGTGCAGCGATCCTTAAGCGGTTAATAATTGAAAGGGAGGATGCAATGCAAAAGTATGCATTCCTTTTTCTGAGAACTTTCTGAGAAGTTATGGAGAAACCAGCTAGTTTTAGAAGTCACATACATATTGTAGTTAAAGGCCACAGACAAACAAGTCCAGCACCACATCTAAAATAGAGAAGCGCAATATGCCTGGACTTAGAAGATAATATAATATTGTGTCAACATTGCACAAAAAAAAAAAAAAAAAATTCTACCAAAAATGCATCACAATATCATCATAGTAGAGAGGACTAGTGTATCACAAGATTTTAAAAGGATAAAAACAATGCAGTGCCATAAATAACACAACAAGCCTAGAGAAAAAGCTCTATCTGTCTAAAAAAAACCTATATATAAAAATTTCAAATGGGTACAATGTTGCATGCCTGAGCAACTGTCACTCAAAATGTGACAGCACTCAAAGCTGAAAATTGACCTGGACTGCAAGGGGGTAAAAGTGTCCACACTTGAGGTAGTTAAAGTGAACCATGCCTACAAATTTATATGTTAAAGTGACCCTTGACAACAACTTCATATCCTTAAAAAACAAGTGCCAACATTTCATCTCTTAAAGGAACCTACGCCAATAACTCTGACTTTTAAATGAAACTGTCTTATTAACTCCACATCTTAAAGGAACAGCACCTTATATTACACGCCAACATACAGGCCCCAACTAAGCCGGCAGAAGCCACAGTCTTTAGACGGTTTTGATACTTTGGGTCTATTTATTTAGTAATACTGGTGTGCAGGAGGTCTAACAGAACTTTGCTGAGGGCCTACAAGTGAGCTAGTATGTTATTTTTCCTTGCTTTTCTATTATGTCTCACTAAACATGTGCAAATTGTTTCGGTCCGAATCTAACTTCAAGCTAATTTTTGATGATTATAAGATTCGTATGTATCCAAACCTCCAAATGACAATTGTAACAAATTTTGTTAAAATTTGTTTTGTTTATTCATTCGCAATTCCAAATTTTCGGAACGTGCAGGGGTTGGGGGGCCCCCAGATCCCATCCCCTCTATGTGAATGAATAGAGGTACCCCTATTCATTCACCAAAAAAGTCAAAGTTAATAAAAACACAGCACCAGTTTTTGACAAGTTCTTTATTAAAAAAAAAAAAAAACATAAAAACGAATGACAGCTAAACATAGGTGCGAGGGTTACCCGGTGACATAACAGGATGCCATTTTGGAGAGGGGACACCCGGTGATGTCACAGGGTGACCCCGCCCCCATATTTAGCTGTCATTCGAGAATGACACTTGTCCAAGGTAACCCCGCTCCTATGTTTACCTGTTATTTGGATGTATCCCTGGACAGGAACATTCCTTTTAGGCGGGTGATGTTTTTTTTTGTTTTTTGCATTTGGGTTGCCGTTTTTTTTTTTAAATAAAGGACTGTACTTGTTTGTGAATGAGTAGGAATACTATGTACCCCATACTCATTCACATAGGGGGGCTGGGATCTGGGGGGCCCCCAGTAAATCTTAAAAACTTTGAGTAGGCTGTTATGGTGGGTCTTAAGCCCCGTACACACGGTCGGACTTCCATCGGACTTTTACATGGTTTTTTGTCCGAACGGAGTTGGTCGGGAACACCCATAGCATACACATGCTCTGACTTTTCTGCAAACTTTCCCAAAACTTTTTGCAACATCACATGGTTTTTCTGCTCTTTTCTGCTCTTTACCGCCACCCTTTGGTCAACGTCTGCTATTGTTGGTTGATTTTAACATTAGTTGTTTTGTCCATCGGACAAAAGTCCGATGGTTTTCTGTACACACGGTCGGACTTTGCCCCATCGGACATTTGTTGAGCAAAAGTTTGTCCGTTTGCAGACCCAACTTTTGTCCGATAAAAACAAGAAAAAAGAAAAAAAAGTTTGTCCGATGGAGCGTACACACGGTCGGATTGTTGGTCCAACTTGCTCAAAATGAAGTTTGTTGGCCAAAAGTCCGACCGTGTGTACGGGGCTTAAGGGTAAGATAGGATTTCAGACGTGGGTAACATGTGCACCATAATGTGCTTAAAAGCATTATGTGAGTAGACATCTTTTCTCTTTTGACCAGGGCTTTTTTTCTCACAGAATAGGTGCTGGAACTCCCCCCTTTTGGATCACTTCCTGTCTCCGCCCCTAACCACCTCTGAGCACCACCCCTAGGTTCCACCTCCTACCCACCTCCCAGTATCACCCCTTTTAGAGAATACATAACCGAGTATCATTTTGTGGTGCTATGTAATTTTTATAGAATATGTTAAAAATAACAAGAAAACCAGTAAAGTGGATCCCCGCAGCAGAGACCCCTGCAGCAACAATAGATCCCCCAGAAACAACTGACCGCCCAGCAACAATGGACCACAACAAAAATAGGCCCCGGCAGCAACAACATATTTCCCAGCAGCCAGCAACAATAAACCCCTCACTCAATAGAAGATCCCTTCCAGCAACAATTGAACCCCCAGCAATATAAGCCCCCCTCCCCAGCAACAATTGATTCCCCATCAGTAATAATAGACCTCCACAGCAACAATAGCCTGCCACACAAAAAGTAGATGCCCTCCAGCAACAATATATTAGCCAACAACAACAGACCCCTCCCTCAACAGTAGATCTCTTCCAAGAACTATTGACCCCAGCAACAATCGATCCCCCACTAGCAATAATAATAGACCTCCCCAGCAACAATATATTCCCCAGCACACCCCTGTACACCTTGTCATTACATACATTCAGTGCTGCGTTACCCTGCGTTCCTGCTGAAAAAAAGCCCTGCTTTTGACCCATTGTTTCAGGGTATTGTTTCTGCAACAGTTGACTGTTCGGTTCAGATGTGATTATAGCTAGATAATATAATAAAATATCAGGTAGACCAGGTCCTCCCTGAAGTCTGTACAAATGAAGGATAGGTTGACTGGTTCTTGGTAGTCTGTGAATGCATATGAAATTATTAAAAATGGTTTTGACATGTTGGAAGAAGGCCCTCGAAATATTGATATTGTGACAGCAGGCAGGCAAAATCACCAGGTTGCATCCAGGATGGATGGTATATATGTCCTAGATTCAGGCTTTATGCCGATTTATACCACTAGGGAGAGTGCTGGGAGTCTTGCAGGGGAAGAGTTAATCAGCCCAGCTGAAGTAAGTGGGCTCATTAGGGCCTCTACAAAAACTCCCAGCATGCTAAGGGAGATGCTCCAACCTGGAACCAGATCTGTGTGGATAGTCTGGGGAGTGTGATCTCTGTGCGGTGAGCCAAAACCTGTGTGGTTATTGCTAAGAACTTCTAAAAGCAGGGAGCTAGGGACTGGGACAGCACAAGGCTGTAGCCAGTTGTTAGTTAGGGACACCAACGTGTGTAGTGAGCGGTCAAGTTGACCAGGATTTCTTTTCATGTTTCCTTTTGTTTTTGCTGTATTTTTTTGTCTGTATACAGTTCAAATAAAACCACACCCTTTTGTTATTCTCCTACCACTGTCTGCTGTGCCTGGTTTTGTGTGGTGAACCCATCCAGGGGGTCACACACACCCGCTGCTGAGCTAAACCCCTCACAGTTGGTGGAGAACCAGTGGCAGTTTTTTTAAGGCCAGCATGGAGGAGATACTGAAACAGCTGGCTCTAGCAAATGCCAATCAGCAGCAGACAAATGCAGGTTTGCAAAAGAGCCTTGTAGCTCAACAACAGACAAATGCAAATTTGCAACAGAGCCTCGCAGCCCAGCAGCAAGCTCATCAACAGAGCCTTGCAGCCCAGCAGCAAGCTCATCAACAGAGCCTTACAGCCCAGCCGCAGACAAATGCAACTTTGCAACAGAGTCTGGAAGCTCAGCAACAAGCCCAGCAGCAATCTGAGGCCCGCTTCATAGACCTGTTACAGAAGCAAGAACAGAGACTACAGCAACAAATGGAAACGTTAATGCAGCAACGTCCGCAGACCAGTGAGGCAAGTAGTTCCACTAATACTGCATCCTTTGGGGTGAGTCGTTTATTGACAAAAATGACTGGAGAGGATGATCCAGAGGTGTTTTTGACCACATTTGAAAGGACTGCTGAAAGAGAAAAGTGGCCTAAGGAGCAGTGGGCTGGACTGGTGGCTCCTCTGTTAACTGGTGAATCGCAGAAAGCTTACTATGACCTAGAGCCTGACCAAGCAAAAGACTATGTGATGCTAAAAACTGAAATATTGACACGGCTGGGTGTCACCCTGGCTGTCCGGGCTCAGCGTGTGCATAACTGGACTTTCCGGCTTGGAAAATCCCCCAGGTCTCAAATGTATGATCTCATTCACCTGAGCAGGAAGTGGCTACAGCCAGAGACTTTGTCCGCACCAAAGATTGTGGAACGTGTTGTGATGGATCGTTTCTTGAGAGCTCTTCCTACTGCCATCCAAAAGAGAGTAAGCCATGGAGACCCAGAAACGGTCGATAATCTTGTGGATCGTGTAGAGAAGTACTTGGCTACAGAGAACCTGACTGCCTCTTCCAGAGACTCACGGACTTTCCATCCTAAGACCAGACCATCCCCAGTGGCGGGTAAGATGATTCCAAGGGGTGAGGGTGGAGAGAGTGAGAGGGTGGGAGTTCTACCTAAGGTCTGGCGAGAACAGCCTGGGAAGTCAGGGGCTCAAGAGGCAGCAAAAAGGATTGTTTGCTACCGCTGCCGACAAGAGGGACATATTGCAGCAAATTGCCCGGTTGTGGATGAACCCATGCAATGTGACTTTCTAAGGGACAGACGTCAGTCGCTGTTTGTGACAGTCGCATGCACTGCCATTCGGGGAACTGAGAAACATTTATGCAAAATGTGTATTAATGGTAGAAATGTTGTTGTGTTGCTGGATTCAGGTAGCCTGGTGACACTGATAAAGGCTGAATTATTTACTACAGAGGTCTCTGGGAATAACAAGGTAGCTGTTATTTGTGTGCATGGGGACACCCGAGAGTATCCAGTGACTACAGTGTGTTTTGAGACCCCCAAAGGTACCCTCTCTCATCAGGTGGGGTTAGTGTCTCACTTGCCTCATGATGCCATTGTGGGAAGGGATTTTCCAAAGTTCTGGGAACTATGGGATTATCCTGAGCCCCCCACTGGTGCCCCTATATACCAGGAATGTGATAGCCAGAATTCCTCTGAGAGTGGTGAGGACTCTCCAGAATTCCCCTTGTCAGTATTGGCCGGGGAGACTCGAGAAACTGGGGAGGAGCCAACATCCTCAGACGAAAACATGCCGTCTGTGGAGTTTTCTGATCTCGAGGTTCACAAAGAAAATTTTGCCACAGAACAGTTAAAAGACCCCACCCTAATAAAGGCACGGGAAAACGTAGTGGAAATAGATGGCGAGTTAGTGAACCCAGATGAGACCTACACTTACCCATACTTCATTGTGGAAAAGGACCTACTGTATCGGGTGGCTAAAAGGGCAGAAGAAACCATTAAGCAGCTTGTGGTGCCTAAACCTTACAGGAAGTTGGTGTTAGATTTGGCCCATGGGCACATTCTTGGAGGTCATCTGGTGGGGACAGAGAAAACCCGAGAGAGAGTATTGCAGAGATTCTATTGGCCTGGGGTCATGAAGGAAACAGAAAATTATTGTTCCTCCTGCCCTGTGTGTCAGAGGTCGGCACCGATTCTACACTTCTGTAACCCGCTGGTACCTCTTCCCATCATTGTGGTTCCCTTTGAGAGGATCGCAATGGATTTGGTAGGTCCAATAATGAAGTCCGCTAGGGGACATCAGTACATTTTGGTTATATTGGACTATGCCACCCGTTATCCGGAAGCGATTCCTCTCCGAAATACCTTGGCCAAAACCATAGCCAAAGAGCTATCTCTTGTTTTTAGCCGTGTGGGTATTTTGTAAGGAACTGCTTACGGACCAAGGTACACCCTTTATGTCCCGGGTTATGAAAGAGCTGTGCAAGTTGTTCAAAGTGACACAATTGCGTACATCTGTGTATCACCCCCAAACAGATGGGTTGGTTGAAAGATTCAACAAAACTCTAAAACAAATGTTAAAGAAGGTGGTGGATAAAGATGGAAAGGATTGGGACTGTCTAATTCCCTATTTAATGTTTGCTATTAGGGAGGTACCCCAATCCTCTACGGGTTTCTCACCCTTTGAGTTACTCTATGGGAGACACCCAAGAGGGCTGTTGGATATCGCCAAGGAAACTTGGGAAAGTGAGAGTTCTCCCCACAGGAGTGTGATTGAGCGTGTCGCCCTGATGCAAGATAGAATTGCACAGGTAATGCCAATTGTAAAGGAACATTTGGCCCAAGCGCAGTTGGCACAGCAGAGAGTGTACAACCGTGGAGCCAAGACCCGTACCTTTTCCCCGGGGGATAAGATATTGGTACTTGTCCCTACGGTTGAAAGCAAGTTCCTCGCCAAATGGCAAGGCCCCTACAAGAAAATGGAAAAAGTGAGCGAAGTGAATTACAAGGTCAGACAACCAGGAAGGCGAAAGCCCGAACAGATCTATCACGTTAATCTGTTGAAAGCCTGGAGGGATAGGGAATCCCTAGTCGCAGAAACTTTGTCACCAGCTCAGTCTGATTGCGTGATTCCTGAGGTTGGAATAGCAGTCACCTTGTCAAACCCCAAACAACAGGAGGTTAAGGAGTTTGTGCTTCGCAACAAGGAGGTTTTCTCTGAGCTGCCGGGACAAACGTATGGGGTAGAGCATGATATTATTACCCCGCCCGGTGAAAGGGCGAAGCTAAAACCCTATCGGATCCCAGAGGCCCGACGGGAGGCAATACGTGAGGAAGTACAGAAAATGCTTAAGTTAGGGGTGATAGAGGAATCCCAAAGTGATTGGTCAAGTTCCATAGTGTTAGTGCCTAAACCTGATGGGAGCTGGCGATTTTGTAACGATTTCCAACAACTGAACAAAGTTACAAAATTTGACACCTACCCCATGCCACGTATAGATGAGTTGGTCGACCGGTTGGGAACAGCCCGATACATGACAACTCTTGATCTCACCAAAGGGTATTGGCAAATTCCCCTGGCCAAGTCGGCCAAGGAGAAAACCGCATTTGTAACCCCAGACGGGGCATTCCAATAAAAAAGAATGCCGTTTGGTTTACAGAATGCGCCGGCAACATTCCAGCGGAAAATGGACCAGATACTGAGGCCCCATCAGAAGTATGCTGCGGCTTACCTAGACGATGAAATTATCTATAGCACAGATTGGGCCTCACATCTGCCAAAAGTGCAAGCAGTCCTAGACTCTATCCGGGAAGCTGGGTTTACGGCCAACCCCAAGAAGTGTACCATTGGACAGGAGGAGGCCAAGTATCTTGGGTACACCATTGGGAGGGGAGTAATAAAACCACAAGTCAATAAAGTCGAGGCCATACAGAATTGGCCACGTCCCAACAGCAAGAAGCAGGTACGAGCCTTTCTGGGAATCGCTGGTTATTATCGGCGATTCATTCCCCACTTTGCTTCTCAGGCTGTGCCCCTAACCAACCTGACAAAAGGGAAAGAGTCTGTCATGGTTAAATGGACCCCAGAGGCTGAGGCAGCATTTCAATTCTTAAAAAAAGCCTTATGTAGCCAGCCAGTGTTGTACTCACCAGACTTCTCTAGGGACTTTGTCGTACAAAGTGATGCATCCGACGTTGGGTTAGGAGCAGTATTGTCCCAGGTCTGGAACGGGGAAGAGCACCTAGTCATTTACCTCAGCAGGAAATTGAAGTCCCATGAGGTAAATTACGCCACGATTGAGAAGGAGTGTTTAGCGGTGAAGTGGGCTCTAGATTCCCTTCGGTACTATCTGCTAGGTAGGCACTTTGACATGATTACTGATCACGCTCCTTTAAAGTGGATGGCTCAAAACAAAGAGACAAATAGAAGAGTAAATAGGTGGTTCCTGGCCCTACAGGAATTCAACTTTACGGTAAAGCATCGCCCTGGCGTTCAAATGGGGAATGTGGATGCTTTGTCTCGAGTACATGCATACCTGATTGCTTGTGTTCCAACCCCAAGGTTAAAACAAGAAGGGGGGGTATGTGTGGCAGGTAAAATCACCAGGTTGCATCCAGGATGGAAGGTATATATGTCCTAGATTCAGGCTTTATGCCGATTTATACCACTAGGGAGAGTGCTGGGAGTCTTGCAGGGGAAGAGTTAATGAGCCCAGCTGAAGTAAGTGGGCTCATTAGGGCCTCTACAAGAACTCATTAGGGCCTCTACAAGAACTCTACAAGCATAAGGGAGATGCTCCAACCTGGAACCAGATCTGTGTGGATAGTCTGGGGAGTGTGATCTCTGTGCGGTGAGCCAAAGCCTGTGTGGTTATTGCTAAGAACTTCTAAAAGCAGGGAGCTAGGGACTGGGACAGCACAAGGCTGTACCCAGTTGTTAGTTAGGGACACCAACGTGTGTAGTGAGCGGTCAAGTTGACCAGGATTTATTTTCATGTTTTCTTTTGTTTTTGCTGTATTTTTTTGTCTGTATATAGTTCAAATAAAACCACACCCTTTTGTTTTTCTCCTACCACTGTCTGCTGTGCCTGTTTTTGTGTGGTGAACCCATCCAGGGGGTCACACACACCCGCTGCTGAGCTAACCCCCTCACAATATGTAGTGCTCTAGAAACATAGTTGTCTAGGTAAACGTTCATCTTAAAGATATTATATCATCCATACACAGGAATATGTAGGCCTAGTTAAATCTGTTTTAAAAGGGAAGGGGGGAATATAAATTATAAATGTAGATAATATTTTCTTGGATCAGAGTCCATACATATTTAATGGCAGTCTGTGCCCACTGAAATCAAAAACGATGTTTTATGTTATTATTATTAATATTATTATTATACACAATTTATATAGCGCCATCAGTTTACGCAGCGCTTTACAATGT
This sequence comes from Rana muscosa, assembly GCA_029206835.1. Classification (NCBI taxonomy): domain Eukaryota; kingdom Metazoa; phylum Chordata; class Amphibia; order Anura; family Ranidae; genus Rana; species Rana muscosa. The sequence goes on along the minus strand of CM055117.1, from coordinate 1,042,218,057 downwards.
ATAGGGGGACAACACAATTAGAGTACAGTTCAATACAAAAGGTACAGGAGGGCCCAGCTCGTAGAGCTTACATTCTAAAGGGAGGGGTGGTGGTACAAAAGGTAATAGCTGCAGAGAATTTGATGGGGGTGGCTCAGGGATAGTTAGGTGGGTGTGGAATAGGCTTCCCTGAATAAATTAATTTTCAGGGATCTCCTAAAGGTGGACAGGGTAGGGGCTAATCGGACATCCTGGGGCAGGGAGTTCCAGAGGATGGGAGAGGCTCTGAAGAAGTCCTGAAGGCGAGCATGGGAGGAGGTAACAAGGGAGCTAGAGAGCAGGAGGTCCTGGAATGAACGGAGGGGACGATTTGGGCGATATCTGCAGATGAAGTTGGTGATGTAGATGGGGGCGATGTTGTGAATGGCCTTGTATGTTATGGTTAGCATTTTGAATTTTACACGGTGGGGTAGGGGAAGCCAGTGAAGGGATTGGCAGAGAGGAGCAACAGTCACAGATCGGTTAGTGAGGTATATTAGTCTAGCAGCAGAATTCATAATAGACTGAAGGGGGGATAGCCTGCTTAAGGGTAGGCCATTAAGAATAGAGTTGCAGTGACATAATTCAGCATCCAGAATATTTCCTTTGAAGGCTTCAGACTTTTGGTAGTTAATTTAAAAATTTGATAACAATTCCAGCATCAAATTGGGTAAGGTGACTCCTGGTTATGATGTAAAGAATAAGAGATCATTGGCAAATGCCACAATTGCATGTGATAACCCTGATATCAAAGTAACAGGTGTATGCAAGAGACAAGCAGCAATAAATTACATTTTTTTTTTTGGGTTTGGATACACTTCAAACCCCTTCTTCATCAATCCCAAAAAGGTTTTGGCTAGTGTTGGACTTTAACCACTTCCTTACTGGGCACTTAAACCCCCCTCCTGCCCAGACCAATTTGCAGCTTTCAGCGCTGACGCATTTTGAATGACAATTGCACGGTCATACAACACTGTACCCAAATGAAATTTTTATCATTTTTTCCCCACAAATAGAGCTTTAATTTGGTGGTATGTGATCACGTCTGCGGTTCTTATTTTTTGCGCTATAAACAAAAAAATACTGTCAATTTTGAAAAAAAACACAATATTTTTTACTTTTTGCTATAATAAATATCCCGATTTGAAAAAATAAAATAAAAATTCTCAGTTTAGGCCGATATGTATTCTTCTACATATTTTTGGTTAAAAAAAATCGCAATAAGCGTTTGATTGGTTTGCGCAAAAGTTATAGCGCCTACAAAATATTGGATAGATTTATGACATATTTTTTTTTTTTTTTTTTTTACTAGTAATGGTGGTTATCTGCGATTTTTGTCAGGACTGCAATTTTGCGACGGACAGATCGGACACTTTTTACACTATTTTGGGACCATTCACATTTATACAGTGAACAGTGCTATAAATATGCACTGATTACTGTATAAATGTGACTGACAGGGAAGGGGTTAACACTAGGGGGCGAGGAAGGGGTTAAATGTGTTCCCTGGGAGTGATTCTTACTGTGGGGGGAGAGGACTGACTGGGGAGGTGACCGTTGGGACACACCATAGGTCTCCTCTCCCTGACAGAACGTGGATCTCTGTGTTTACACACAGAGATCCACAGTCCTGTTCTGTGACTGCCGATCGCGGGTACCTGGCGGACATCGCGGCCGCCAGGCACGCGCATCGGCAACCGCGTGACACAGCGGGCACAGCTATTACGCGGAAGTAAACAGGAGGACGTCCAGGGACGCCCCCTCGGCAGTTCAGGTCCGTGCTGCAGCCGTCTTTCGGCTATAGCGTGGATCTGAAGTGGTTAAACAAGCAGTGTGTATGTATACCTCATCTTTAGTCATTTGCACAAAGTTTACTGAACAGAAATATAATGCATATTCTCCAGCTCATGCATTTATAAATATATTAAACTAGACTTATCATCCACAGTGTTAACCAAACAAAATAAAATGTATACGTAGTTATTTCTGCAAAAAACTAAAAAATACAATAAAATTGACTTGTGAAAGAAAGTAAATATTACACATTTCAGACTCATAGGATTATTAGTGAACCGTGAAGCATCACAAAGGGGTCTCTTGATTCCCAATAGACTCACCCAGCACTTAACTGACTTAATGATATACAGCCTATAGAGTGAAGTACGCCGGGCTTCCTGCTTTTCATCAACATACATCTGACACATCCATAGACTGATCCGATTTATATTTTATACACTACATTCCACATGCACAGCACTTGTGTCCTATCAAAAGGAAATAATATAAAGTGGGAGATGGCTGTCATCAGAGAAAGATGTACGAGCAATTTTCTGGGAGGATTTAATATCTTATCATGATCTAAATTTATCTGTGTGTCCAGTGGATTCACAATGAGGTTTGAAGACTTTACAAATAGAGTAAAATATTCATAAGTATATATAATTTTTTTTTATAGCTATATTCTTACAACTCCCTGTACAGAAAAATTGTAGCATTAAATTCAGGCATATATATATATATATATATATATATATATATATATATATATATATCTATCATATATTTATGGTTGGAGCCCTATGGCCGGTAGGATACGGGTAATACACATTGACGCGGACTTACAACATGGATAGACCTGAAGTGTGCCCTGGCCTAACGGACGGTATGCCAAAATAAGGGGGCATACCCAAGATTAGTGGTAGATATTGTGGAGAGAAATGGTTTCCTGAGGATGCTTTTAATAGGGGATGGGAGGGTGGGCGACGTTGCGCCGGAAACCACGTGGTGCGCACAGGAATACCGACAAGGCTTGTGGAGGAGTGGGCTGGCTATATAGCCGCCGGGCTCCTCCCATAAATTCAGGCCACCATGCTGGCCTTCCAACTTATGGTTGGAGCCCTATGGCCGGTAGGATACGGGTAATACACATTGACGCGGACTTACAACATGGATAGACCTGAAGTGTGCCCTGGCCTAACGGACGGTATGCCAAAATAAGGGGGCAAAAACATTCAGGTAGGGATATCATTTTATTTGAATTGTTTACTGAGCGAGTTTGGAAAAAGCTTGTGCGATCTCCAGCTGAGGGTTAGGAATGTACCGGGCGAAGCAGGCGGACTTCCATCTGCCTAGCTTCTTAATGACGTGATCTGGCACCCCATGGCGGGAGGCGGCCGAGGCTGCCCCGATACGAAAGGAGTGAGCTGTATAGTGAGCTGGGTTGAGACGTAGTCTTCGTAGAAGGATCCTCACGTGCTTGACGAACTGGCAGGTGCTTAAAGGTTTGGTCGGGAAAGGGAGTAGGGGAGTAGAGTCTGTTTGTGCTGGTAGGTATGACAGTAGGCAATCCAAAACGGCCACAGGGCACCAGGCATTGTTTGTTTTTATATATGCAGATATCCACGCCGGCGCCCAACTGTTGAGTTTTGGACACTGCAAGGTGGAGTGTGAAGTGAGTCGGATGGCGAACTAAGTGACGTCTGCGCAAGACTTGGCCGGTGGGATTATTGCAGGTGAACTCGCTAGGCCGTAGAAACCCATAATAAGCTAAATAGATGGCCGCTTGTATGACCAAGCTAGGGAGGAGGCCAAACGGAGATGTGGCGAGGATGTTGGACATGTCCCTAAAGATGGCACCGGTTATAGGTAGACGTTTGGGGATGACAATGGGTTGTAGTTTCTGGACTCCGCGCAGGACGGCTCTGACTGCGTGGGACGTGAATAATGAGGGTTTTGCGGGATCTTGTAAGGCCAGAAAGTGCTGAATGCCTGCTAAGTACAGACGGATGGTGTTGTGGGATAAGGCCAAGCTATTGTGGCAGTATGAGATAAAGGCCAGTATGTGCTTGACGTCTATGGCCGTATTATCGGAGCGGGGTGCCAGAAATTTGCTGAAAACGTCCCAGGCTGCACGGTAGGCTTTTAAGGTGTTGTAAGACAGGGACTGATTGATGAGCTGTGACGCTTGCTGTAGGTGGTGTCCTAGTCCAGGGTCAGCTGAGACCAAGGAGGGATAGGGGCTGACGTCTGGTCGGCTCCGGGTCTCTGCTGAAAAAAGGACGTATAATTAAAACGGGACAGAGCGTCTGCGGCAAGATTACACTTGCCTGGGAGGAAGGTGCAGTGAACATTGAACTGATGTTGCAACGAGAGTTGTACCAGCCTACGCAGGAAGGACATCGTGGCGAGCGACTTGGACCTACCTTTGTTGACAATGTCGGCAGTGGCCTGGTTGTCAGTGGTGAAGCCTACGGTTTGTCTTGTCCAATGGTGGCCCCATAACCGGGCGGCTGCTACTACTGGGTATAACTCAAACAGGGAGGAAGTCTGAGTAAAGCCTGGGATTGCTAGAATCTCTGGCGGCCATGATCCTGCGAACCAGTGGTGGCCAAAAATTGCCGCAAAGCCTTTGGAGGCTGCGGCGTCTGTGACTACCTGCGGGGAGAGGGGAGACATCGCGGGTATGAACATGGATATCCCGTTCCAACTGGTGAGGAACTCCTCCCACATCAACAAGTCTGCTACTGCTGCGGTGTCTAAACTAAGGACCTGATCGGGATCCTGTGACTGGGAAAGGAAAACTAGGAGACATGAGACGAAGGACCGTCCCTGGGGGATGATCCTTATTGCGAAATTAAGCATTCCCAGCAGGGATTGCAACTGTTTCTTGGTACACCCCCGCGTGCGGGTGAAAGTTTGGAGTACTGATCTAATGTGGGCCAGTTTGTCGGGGGGGAGGCTGGCTTGCATGGTGATGGTATTCAGAATGATACCGAGGAAGGTGACCAAGTGTGCTGGACCGTCTACTTTATGCTCCGCAATGGGAACATTGAGATTTCCGAAGACGACTCTCAACTTGTCTAGGTCTTTCGGGGGTGTATCCGGCTGTTCAATCAGCAAAAAGTCGTCCAAGTAGTGGATGACTTCTTGACACTGGGCTTGGTGCAGCAGTATCCAGGTGAGAGACCGTGCAAAAGTGTCGAAGAGCCAGGGGCTACTTTTGGAGCCGAAAGTCAGCTTGGTAGCAAAGTAGTAAGAGTCTCTCCACTTCATGCCGTGCCAGCACCAGAGGGACGGATGGATAGGTAGGAGCTTAAAGGCATCCGAGATATCGGCTTTGGAGAGCCAGGCGCCTGTGCCGATTTTGATTATGGCTTGGATCGCCATGTCCACGGAGGCGTATTTAAGGGAGAACTCTTCGGAGGGGATTAAGGAATTCAGGCTGGGGATGGGGGAAGAATGAGGCGCAGACAGGTCGTACACCAAGCGAACTTTATTTGAGAACTTGCCCTTGACAAGCCCAATAGGGCTGACTCTCCAGGTGTTGAAAGGGGGCTGAGTGAAGGGGCCTATGACAAAGCCTCGCTGCAGCTCGGTGTGCAACAGTTGATCTATGGCCTGCTCGTCTGTGGCGGCTGAATGCAGATTCTTGCATTCGTGAGACGTGTGGGGTAGGGAGATGAGGCCTGTGTGGAAGCCGGATGTGAACCCTTGGACGAGGAAGGTGGTGAGAGAGGGGGTGGGGTGTGAAGTGAGGTAGTGCTCCAGCCACAGAACGTTCACTTGGCCTAGTCAAGACTTTTTCTGTTGCTTGACCTGGCACAGGGTCTTGGGGTGTGCCCTGTGGCATACGAGGCAAACATGAAGCAGGCGGCACTGGCTAAAGTTGCAGGATCCGAAGTTGAAATTATTGCAGATGGCTGCTCCCCCTGCCGTCAGTACTGGGCGTCCGAACTTGTCCACCTGGGCCGTCTGCTGGGAGGCCGGTAAGCCTAAAGCTGCCTTTGAGGTAGAGGGGACTTCGTGGGGGCGAACATTGGTGGTGTTGGAGCACCAAGTGGCAGTATGGGTAGAGGACTGGCAGTTCGTGCATAGAGGTGAGCGTAGGCCAGCGAAGTGGCGGCAGAACAGCTCGGTATCCATAAGACTCCAGTCTGTGGCTGTTTGGAACTGCAACAGCCTAGCAGCTGCTTTGGCTGAGAAGGAGCGGTGATAGTCGTAGAACGAAAATCCTCCGTACTTGTAACCTAGATCCACCAAAGTGTGGAGATATAGGTCCAGCTCTTCCCGTCTGTTGGGGGAGGCCGAGCACAGGACATCCCTGAGAGTCCCGAAGGCCAGCGCAAATTCTGGTACTGACAATTTGCGATTCAGCCTCGGGTCTTTGGCCTTGAGGACCACTGAAACGTCTCCCCACGTGTAGGCCTTGTTATCCGCTACATCGTGGACTGCGATGAGTAGGGAGGCAAGGTTAATGTCCTTGCCATCCAGGATGTCCTTCCTAATGCTGGCTGGGACCAAATGTGCTGGGAGGACAACGGGGCACTTGCCTGTAGGGATAGCTGGAGGGGGTGTCGGGACCTGGACTATGGGTAGGTCGGGAGTGGCGGTCGGTGGGTGGACCTCTAGGAGCGTCACTCTGGCCTGCATGGCTGTGACTGATGTAGACAAGGACGCTACCAGGGTGTGGAGTTGAGCGACAGCTGCGGAAATAGAGTGCAGGGATGCCCGCTGCGTGCTTGGTCCAGGTGAAGCTGGCATGGGGAGGTCGGTTGAGGCTGGTGGCGGAAATAGGAGCCTAAAGAGCTCTGCTTTCCTGGCTGTGGCCGGGAAGGGCACCTGCCGGCGTCTCAGTTCTGCGGTCAACTTGGGGATGGTCCATCCCCTGAGGGAACGTGTGCTGCCGCTCTCTGAGGCGGGAGAAGGAGGAGGAGGGGCGGTGAGATCTTCACTGCCGGCCTGAGACATGGTTCTAAGTAAATCAGGCCTGGATAGGATATCCTGTCCTCCGAGGTTGGGGTGGTGACCGGAACCTGTAAGGGGTGATACGACAATCGGGGTTGTTTCTGTTTCTAAGGGGGATTTCTCCCCCTTTAAATAAAAAAAATAATAATAATAATTTCTTCCCTTTCTTTTTTTTTTTTTTTTTTTCCCTTTTACCTGTAGAAATGACGTCCAACCTAGTGCAGGATGGACCTGGTTTTGACTGTCTGGGGGAGAAACAACAGACAACACGTGACGAGGGGGTACTGACTGATTTGATTGTACCTAATTGAGCGAACCGAATGCGGTAACGATGGTGAAAGTGAGTGACAGAAATGTCCCATGACAGAGACACGGGTCGGTACGTTTGCTATGCGGCTAAACTACCGAGCTCTGGAGCATGTACCGAAATGGGGCCGTGCAGGACTGGTGCGTGTTTAGGGCGAAGCTGCCGAGAATGCGCGTGAAACTTGAACAGCTGTGTCCCTGCTAAATGAGTGGCCGAAATGACCCATGACAGAGACGTGAATCGGTACGTTTTGCAGTAGTGGCTGAAAAACCACCGGGCTCTGGAGCATGTGCGGAAATGGGGGCTGAAAACAACAGGGGTCTTGCTCTGAGGTGGGCATGCCCATTGCGTGTGGGCTATGAAGCAGGGTGTAAGACTTAGTATTACCCCTTTCCCCCTGTGTTTGTGAACATACTACCCCTCTGTGTTTTTTATTTTTTTTATTTTTTTTATCGGTGTTTATGCGTTGATGACAGTGAGGTGTATGACTATATTATTGTTACTGTTTTACACATGTCACTAAACAATTTCTATGCAAACAAACAAAGCAAAACAAGACGAAATGAGAAGAAGGGGAAAGGAAGAGGGAGGAGGGAGAGAGAGGGAGAGAAAAAAAAAAAAGTGGCTATAGTCAATTTAAATGTAACAAATGAATAACAGTGGCTATATTGCAACTGCTGCTGCACCTCAGAGCATTAGGGAATTGGAGGGATTTGGCAGTATGGCACTGCGCAGCTGACCCTTACTTTAACACAGACTGTGAAAAAGTGGGATTGCTGGTGCACTACGAGTGCGAATGTCAAGGGGAATGGGAGTGCGCTGATGTGAGTCGGTGCACGGATGCAGCCTGGACTCGGTCCTGATGCAGCGTCTGACGGAACAAAGGTAACAACAGTGGGGTGAGGGGGGGTGGTGCGGGTGCAACGGTAGTGAGTACCGGATGCCCGATGCGGTGAGATGCGGCCGTGAGTGGGATTGCGGCGCCGGGTGAACGACCAGCTGTGTGGGGGTCTAAGGGGAGATTTTGCTGGTTTAAGAGCAAAATCTCCGACATGGCATCTATGCACAGGATGAGAAGTGGAGCCTACCTGTGATGGCCGAGCCAGGCGTGCGTACGACGCCGAATCCCGGGACGAGGGTGCTTCGAATTGTGCCGCGCTGCTGAAGGGTCGCACTGAAATGACGTAACGACGTTGCGCCGGAAACCACGTGGTGCGCACAGGAATACCGACAAGGCTTGTGGAGGAGTGGGCTGGCTATATAGCCACCGGGCTCCTCCCATAAATTCAGGCCACCATGCTGGCCTTCCAACATATATATATATATATATATATATATATATATATTTATGGTCGGAGCCCTCAGTCCGAAGAGATATGGATCACATAAACACATCACAAGACTAACAACACAGATAAGACCTGAAGTGTGGCCTGGCCTGTTGGACGGTATGCCAAGAGAAGGGGCCATACCTAAGATAGAAGTAATGAATAATTCTGTTGAGAATTGTTTGAAGGGAAGTGCCCTAAAAAGGGGTATGGGTGGGTGGGTACCGCGCACTAGAGCCGACACTGACGATGGTGGACGGTCTGCTTAAGTACCCATCGAACTCCTCCCATAATTTCAGGCCAGCATACTGGCCTTCCTATTTATGGTCGGAGCCCTCAGTCCGAAGAGATATGGATCACATAAACACATCACAAGACTAACAACACAGATAAGACCTGAAGTGTGGCCTGGCCTGTTGGACGGTATGCCAAGAGAAGGGGCCAAAAATACACTTGGTTAGGGAAGGAATTGTTTTACTGTACAAGGCAATAACAACAGAGCGAGTCTGTTGGAGACTCGTGACGATCCGTTTGAGGATTGGGGACGTATCGGGCGAAACGCATGGACTTCCACCTGCCCATCATCCTGATTGCGTGGTCTGGAACTCTGTTACGTGATGCGGCTAAGGCTGCTCCCATGCAAAAGAATGTCCTGAGTAACGACCTGGGTTTAAGGCCTAAGATGCATGGGAGCGTTCTGACTTAACTGCTGAACTGGTACTTGCTTAGGGGTTCAGTTGGGAAACGTAGTAGAGGCTGTCCTCTGATAGGTCGGGCAGTAGAGTATACCAATTGCTTTAGAACGGCCATAGGGCACCAGGCGTTGTGCGTCTGGAAGTTTGACGTCTACTCTGGGACCGGATTGTAGCGTTTCCCGACACTGTCGGGTGTAGGATGAAACGACTCTGGTGGTGAGTCAGGTGGTGCCTGCGTAGTACTTGGTATTTGGGTTCGTGACAGTAAATTCGCTGGGCCGCAGAAAACCGGGAAAGGCTAGGTAATGGCTGCTCGAATTACCAGGCTGGGTCATAACCGAAGGGGGAACGTGGAAGCCTAGCAGACATGTCCTGGAATACGGCGTTGGTCACTGGAAAGCGTTAGGTACCAGTGTGTGGTTGCTGCCTGTGGATGCCACGTGGTATGGTTTTGACCGCATGAGCGGCGAACAGGAAAGGTTTGGTAGGGTCTAGAGAGATAAATGCTGGATGCCGGCTGAATAGAGTCTGATGGTATTGAGTGACAGTAGGAAACAAAGGCCAGATATGTCTTGGTTCCCTGGAACCGCCCCGGGGTTAGCGGCCAGGAACCTGCCGGTCTTCCAGGCAGTATGGTAGGCGTTTAGTGTATTGGAAGAATGGAACACATCGATGAGGGAGGTAGCACCAAGGAGGTGCTATCTCGTTGCAGAGTTGGTTGCGACTAACGTGGGATGCCGGACATGGTCGGCTCCGGGCTCCGGTGAAAGGATGAGGCATAGTTAGGCGGGAACGTGCGTCGGCCGAGGTATTGCATATACCAGGGATGTGGACCCTGGGGATACTGAACTGATGTTGTAGAGACAGTAGCAACAGCCTGCGTAGGAAGGCCATGATGGCCACCGATTTTGACCAGCCTCTTTTAACGACTGTGACTGTGGCCTGGTTATCTGTGGCGAACGTGGCAGCCTGTCCTGCCCAGGTGCGGCCCCATACTTGAGCCGCTGCAACTATGGGGTAGATCTCGAATAGAGAGGAGGACTGACTAAACGCGGATTTGTGAGTATCTCTGACGGCCACGGACCCGCGAACCAATGATGGCCAAAAATTGCAATGAAGCTTGTGGAAGCTGCTATGTCCTTGACTATCTGTGGTGACGAAGGGATGCTGATGGGATGAACGTGGGTCTACTATGCTAGTTCTCGAGGAAATGGGCCCAGATGGCCAGATCCGCTATAGCGGCTGCGTCTAGCTTAATGACTTGGTCAGGCTCTTGTGCCTGGGAGAGGAACACTAAGAAGCGTGAGATAAAGGATCACCCTTGAGGAATGAACCTCATCGTGAAGTTGAGCATGCCCAGTAGGGATAGTAGCTGTGTGTTTGGTGCACCCTGGCGTGACGGTAACGTATGGGCGACAGTCCTGTTGCGGGTAAAACTACCGAGAGGTGGGCTGGCCTGCATGGCGCGTTTGTCTAGGATGATGTCCGGAAGGAGATGAGCTAAGCCGGGCTTCCTACGTTTTCCTCAGTTATGGGCATATTGATTTAAGAAAGGGAAAAAAAAATTGCGCTATTGAAAATATCACCAGTACAGCAACTGGTGACAGTGTAAAAATGAGCCAAAAGGCTCACACAGTAAATATGTGACACAAAATAATGAAAGTCAGTGATGTGAACGTGTGATAAAAAATCACATAGACCAAAAACCACAGAAGTTGTCGCATATAGTCCAAACAGTAAAGTTCATATGCACAAAGAATGCTCCTACACCGTGCTGGTTGTGATCAAATATATTACACCACGAGCAAGTGTAAGATAGGACAGCCTCCACCAATAGATTAACTGCCTCTTACCGAAAAAGATGGATCCCTTGTCACAGGGGATCAAAGAAAGCCTGTGGCTATTCCCCAGCCAAGGGTATGGGGCAGGCAGCGTCTCATTGACCAGGAGATCCGCAACTCTCAATGATAGGAAACACGGTCCCCATAAATAAAGAGAGGAATATACTATAGTGTAAAACCTTTTAACACGTTTAATAAAAAAGACGAATGCACACTTACATGAATGCAGATAAATAAGAGCGAAAATAAGCCGGCCGGCTCTTAGACATAAAACAGCCCGTATGCCTCCGGGTAGCGTGGGCGCGATGACGTCAGAACGTGGCTCCTCCCTACACGTTTTGTCATCAAAGACGTGTTCACGGGATACCGTGAACACGTCTTTGATGACGAAACGCGTAGGGAGGAGCCACGTTCTGACGTCATCGCGCCCACGCTACCCGGAGACATACAGGCTGTTTTATGTCTAAGAGCCGGCCGGCTTATTTTCGCTCTTATTTATCTGCATTCATGTAAGTGTGCATTCGTCTTTTTTATTAAACGTGTTAAAAGGTTTTACACTATAGTATATTCCTCTCTTTATTTACGGGGACCGTGTTTCCTATCATTGAGAGTTGCGGATCTCCTGGTCAATGAGACGCTGCCTGCCCCATACCCTTGGCTGGGGAATAGCCACAGGCTTTCTTTGATCCCCTGTGACAAGGGATCCATCTTTTTCGGTAAGAGGCAGTAAATCTATTGGTGGAGGCTGTCCTATCTTACACTTGCTCATGGTGTAATATATTGGATCACAACCAGCACGGTGGAGGAGCATTCTTTGTGCATATGAACTTTACTGTTTGGACTATATGCAACAACTTCTGTGGTTTTTGGTCTATGTGATTTTTTATCACACGTTCACATCACTGACTTTCATTATTTTGTGTCACATATTTACTGTGTGAGCCTTTTGGCTCATTTTTACACTGTCACCAGTTGCTGTACTGGTGATATTTTGAATAGCGCAACTTTTTTTCCCTTTATTATCTGTTTGGTGTAGTATAACACTGTTGGTTGCAGCTTTAATCTATATTTCACTAGCGCAGTTTTTTTCTTTTTCATATTGATTTAAGAGACCTCTTTTAGAATTCCTAGGACTCCTGGGGGTTTAGTATTTAGTGAGAACTCCTGTTTGGGTATGAGGGAGTTTAACTGGGTACGTTAGAAGAATGAGGCGCGGATAAGTAGTAGACTAATCAAGTTTATAAGAAAACTTGCCCTCGACAAGATCGAAGACTGACTCTCCGTACTGTGAACGGTGACTGCGAAAAGAGGGGAGGGGCTGATCGCATGCCCCCGGTCCATTTCGATCTGAAGCGGAGTGCTGATAACTTCTACATCGGGGCTACTGAGAGCGTGGTTTTTTTTTTTTCATGGGTAGAGTCGGGTAATGTGATGAGTCCGGTGTGGAACCCTGTAGTGAACTCCTGCCCTAGAAAGGCTGCTAGAGGGGGAGTTGGATGTGAGGAGAAAAGCCAAGCCGCCCGACGTGCGTGCGGCCTAGACAAGCTGGGCTCTGCTGCTCGGTGCCACAGGTACTTCGAGGGGAGCCGTCTGGAGTAGGAGACAGATGTGCAGAGGTTTGAAGTGTGGGTAAAATCAACCCTAGAAAGTTGTTGGAGATGGCTGCGGCCCCCTGGTGCACAAGTTAGATGTCCTAGTGTGCCCGACTGGGAGGACTGTGTGGCTTGCTGATAATCTATGAGGCGTATTGTCTGCGACTCAGCTCGGAGCACCAATTAATCGTGAGAGTGGGAGATTGACAGATTGTACAGAGTGGGGAGCGAAGGTCGTGAAGTGGCGGTAGAATGGTTCTGTGTCAATAGTGCTCCAGTTGGTGTTAGCTGGCACTGTGCCAGCCGGTGGAGACTGGGGCTAAGGGGGGCGTGGCTGGTCGTGTTTCCAGGGCCCCTTACTCTAGCCTGGACATCAGTGACTGCAGTTGCCAGTGTGGTCGCCAAGGCGTGCAGCTGGATAATTGCAGAGGATATCGACTGCGATGGAGCTTGTGTGTCTGGTAAGGCTGCCGCTGGTGGTGGAAACAGCAGCCTAAGCTTGGCTTTCCTGGCTGAGGCCAGGTAGGGGATGCCCATACGTCGTAGTTCGGCCGTGGCCTGGGGGTGATCCAAGGTCTGGGGGACTGTGAATTGCCGACCGCCGGACCCGCAAAGGGTGATGGTGAGGCAAAAGTTTGCTGTCGGCTCGCGGCATGGCGTCGGCTAAAAGGAGGGGAATGCATATGTTTAGAGTAAGTTTGCGAGGTTTGGAGGGGATAGAAGGGTTTAAGAAAACGGGGAGGAAGAAGGAGAGCAGTGAGGACAGGGCAAGGAGCGATAGGCGTAGATGACAGATTAGTTTGCGTACGAGCGTGGTTGAGTGAAATTTGGAAAACTCAAAAGAATGTGAGGCAACTGAGGTGAGCCAGGAGGTGACTGGCTAGATAACCGATAGCTCAGGTGCCGTCTGTGCTCGGCACAGACTAATGAACCAGAGCCCCCAGGGCGTGCTGGGGCGAGTGGCTGAAGTCTGGTATGCTAAGTAAGAATGTTTCGATCTGTAGTGGTTGACGTGTGGTCTGTCTGCTAACCCTCGCACTGCCAGCAAGGCGGATGTTAGGCAACCTTGTCTGTGTGGTGAAGGATCTCGGATCGCTCTTCGAAAACAGAGTGTAGTGCACAGAAGTATGTGACAGTTACTAACGCCTCACGAGCGGCCAAATTGTGTATGTGAAGAAACATATGTCGTGAAAGAGTACGAGGAGAAAGCAAGGGGGGGCCTTGCACTGACGCACCTGACTTGTGCGCTAGTAGTTTAAGTCTGGTCGAGGCCGAGACATGGGTCGACCCGAAACCTGTGACACTGACCTGCGTGGTGAAAGCGACAGAGAAAAGGTGAGTGGCCGTGTTGCTACTGGAGATGATGAGTGGCTGATTTGAACCACTTGTCGTATGCTCGCAGCGATTGCGAGGGAAAGTAGCCTTGCTGAGAGGCGAAAGAAGGAAATTTTGTGAATTGTGAGTATGTAGGGATGACCGTCCGTGATGAACCTGGAGTAATTAAAGTAAGGTGTGTATGTAATGCATGAAGAAAAAGTCGCATTTTTTTACTATTAATTTATTTACATTCGACTATTGTTATTTGTTTATTTATTTATTTACTATTAATGTTTTTTTTTTTTTTTTTATTATTATTTTTTTTATTTATTTATTTATTTATTTATTTATTTTTTTCGGGAAATGATTCAAGCGTGAGGCGTCCGCTGATGCGACCGGTAATGTACTAGCACTTCGAATGGCCAATGAACTGAACGTCTGAGCTGCAGCAACGACTGGGTTCGGATCGTTAGGATGGGTCTGTAGTGCTGGGAAGCTGAGTTGCTGCGCTGGAGGTGCGACTGTACTAGAATTGATAGTGTTTGAAAAGGATCCGAATCTTAGAGCCGACGTTACGACTGGATTCGGATGGATTAGAAAGTTTGATGCTGCGGATCCAACCGTTTGAGCCAGTGGTGCGACTATGCTCGGGTCGGTCGTGTTAGCGGAGGATCCGCACCTTTGAGCCGATGCTACGACTGGGTTCGGATCGGTTGGATGGGTCTGATCAGTTCTAAGTTTGATGTTTGTAGATCCGAGCCGATGAGCCGGTGGTGCGACTGTGCTCGGATCGGTTATGTTAGCGGAGGATCCGAACCTTTGAGCCAATGCTACGACTGGGTTCGGATCGGATAGGAGGGTTTGTTGCTAGAGATCCGAGTCGATTGAGCCGGTGATGCGACTGGACTCGGAACGAGTGTAAATGCCATAGATCCGAAAGTTTGAGCCGATGCTACGACTGAATTCGGATCAGTTCGAAGTTTGATGTTTGTAGATCCGAGCCGATGAGTCGGTGGTGCGACTGTGCTCAGATCGTTCGTAGATGCCAGAGGACCGAACGTCAAGGCGATGCTACGACTGCGTTCGGATCGGATAGAATGGTTTGTTGCTAAAGATCCGAGTCGGACGAGCCGGTGCTGCGACTGGACTCGGATCGCTTGGGAATGCCATAGGTCCGAAAGTTTGAGCCGATGCTACGACTGAATTCGGATGGTTTAGAAGTTTGATGTTTGTAGATCCGAGCCGATGAGCCGGTGGTGCGACTGTGCTCGGAACAAACGTGGATGCCAGAGATCCGAATCTCTGAGCCGATGCTGTGCCTGTATTCGGGCTGATAACGGGTGCAAGGAGGGGGTTTGAATTGCCGGGTCCGAATCGTAGCGCCGGAGATGCGGACTCCGATGGCTGTTCGGTGTTTCGAAGTTGAAGGGGCTTGTGATTGCCGAGGGTCCGGCCTGTAGTGCCGATTGTTAGCGACCAGAGCCGGACCGGACTGTTCGGTGTATGGTGTGAGTAGTAGGAGGTGTGGGGCATCAGTAAGGTGAAGGGAGAGTATCATAGGAGGTGTAGGGCATCAGTGACTAGGGATAAGGAAGTGCAGTGTGGGATACCAGTCCGACGACTGGGTATCGGATGTGCGACTTGAGGTAAGAGACTTGCGAGCTGCGAGTAATTCGTACAACAGCTCTGTGAGACGTAGTGTCTAGGCGGGCCGTTACCGGTGGTAACGTGTGTGCGACAGGGTTCGAAAGACAACTGGACTAGCCGGTAAACATACGATGCAGACGGAAAACACGTGGTTATGAACCGTGTGACTTGTAAAAGAAAAAAACGTGTACCGGCGCTACGATTCATACGAATGGTAACGGCCGGTCCTACCTGCGACAGCGAGCGGGGATACGATCAACTGCGAGCGAAGCTGGAAGGGACGAAAGCGACTACACGGACGTTGCGAGTCGTATGGCGTTGGCTGATGACGACGAATACCGCGCACTAGAGCCGACACTGACGATGGTGGACGGTCTGCTTAAGTACCCCTCGAACTCCTCCCATAATTTCAGGCCAGCATACTGGCCTTCCTATATATATATCAACATATACATACCGTATATACTCGGTTATAAGCCGACCCGAGTATAAGCCGAGGTACCTGATTTTACCACAAAAAACTGGGAAAACTTACTGACTCGAGTATAAGACGAGGGTGAGAGTGCAGCAGCTACTGTAAGTGGAAGAGGGTCAACAATGCCCATTTGCACGCCTCACTGTGCCCATTGCAACCTCACTAGGCCAATTGTCACTGTGCCCAACCTCACTCTGACCATTGCCACCTTATTGTGCCCATCCTTACTGTGCCAATCCTCACTGTGCCCATCGTCACTGTGCCAATCCTCACTGTGCCGTTGTCAGTGTACCTGAAATTGAGAGTCTGCGGGCGTCCATTCATTGTTTAAAACTCGCGGTCTCTTCCTGGTCCCTTCCGTGATAGGCGTTTCTCAGCAGACACAGTTCCGCCTATCACGAACGTTCTCTCATCCTCTGACTCAGTTTCCCAGCAGACACTGTGTTCAGTGTTCCACCAATCACGGACGTCCTCTTGTCCAAGGATGAAAAGGCGTCCGTGATTGGCGGAACACTGAACACAGTGTCTGCTGGGATGGGTGCGGATGAGAGAACGTTTGTGATAGGCGATTCTCAGCAGACAGTTCTGCCTATCACGGAAGGGACCAGGAGGAGACCGCAAGTTTTAAACGATGGACGCCCGCAGCCTCTCAATATTTTCAGGTATACTGACTCGAGTATAAGCCAAGGGGGACACTTTCAGCCCAAAAAAAAGGGCTGAAAATCTCGGCTTATACTCGAGTATATACGGTATATATATATATTAACATATATATATATATATATATATGTAGCGGCCTCACTCTCTCTCTCCCTTGTATTGGTTGTTTGTGGCTGTTGTCTAGGGGTACTCTGGAGGAGAGAGTGCAGGACACTACACCAAGCTCTCACTCTCCGTGTATGTGAGGTTTGAGCAAAGTCTTTTCTGAATTACCTTTGGGTCTGCATCCTGCATATGGAGCCTCCGCTTCTTCCGTGGAGGTGTATCTGCCAGTAATAGAGCCCCACACCATTAAAAGTTCAACACTCCTTTATTTCTTCAATGCCAGAATGAACATAATCAGTTGAACTTCCATAACAGACAGACAGGGGTGTGGATACGAGTAGGCCCAGGCACAATGAACTCTCCTATCCCTTTCTCGTGCGGATAGGCCTGGCGCACAGTCTCTGCCACCGACCGTGAAATTGGTAGCTGCCACCTACCGGGTGAACTGTTGGAGCCCCTGCCACGGGCCTAAGTAACGGTCTCTGTCACGACCCTAGAGTAACGGTCTCTGCCACCGACCTTAGAACATGGACCACCTTCCGTGTGAATATGGCCCCTGTTTGGCGAGGACATCCATCCCGACGGTCTCCGGAGGCCCTATCCCGGCACTGGCAATCTGCTGCACCAGATCTACGGGAAGGTCACCTGATTCTGTGGGTGTCTTAGGATGGTTCCTCCCGGGCAGATCCCAGTGGAAGAAGCTGGGCCCCAGGCCTAAACGATGCACCTCACCCCAGACTGAGGGTGTCTGGGGTGACTCCCGAACTCCACGTGTCCAGGCCTAGGCCGCCTGGCACCGACCACTGGACAGCAGCCCTCAGGCTGAAGGTGCCTGGGACTCGGACCTCGTGGCGAAGATGTCCGCCCCCTTTATAGCCTCTCCCAGCTAGCACAGCGGGTTCCGCGCCCCGCCGTACAACCGCTGTGAGAGACCAAAAAGGGTACAGAACTCCAGCGATGGTTCAACCCCGGCCCAAAGTGACAGCACCACCTGCTGGGCCGCAGGGAACTGGACACCACTGATGTCTCCACCCGAATTAACATACTGAAAGTACCTACCCGCTACATATATATATATATATATATATATATATATATATATCTGTATATAGATATATATATAGATCTATAAATCTATCTATCTATCTATATACACAGCATCTCCCAAAAGTGTGACAACATTGAAGAAATTCCACTTTGCTACAATGTAATGTAGTGAGTGTACAGCTTGTATAACAGTGTAAATTTGCTGTCCCCTCAAAATATCTCAACACACAGCCAATAATGTCTAAACCACTGGCAACAAAAGTGAGTACACCCCTAAGTTAAAATGTCCAAATTGGGCCCAATTAGCCATTTTCCCTTTCCCTGTGTCATGTGACTCATTAGTGTTACAAGGTCTCAGGTGTGAATGGGGAGCAGATGTGTTAAATTTGGTATTATCGCTCTCACTCTCTCATACTGGTCACTGGAAGTTCAACGTGCCACCTCATGGCAAAGAACTCTCTGAGGATCTGAAAAAAAAAATTGTTGCTCTACATAAAGATGTCCTAGGCTATAAGAAGATTGCCAAAACCCTGAAACTGAACTGCAGCACAGTGGCCAAGACCATACATCGGTTTAACAGGACAGGTTCCACTCAGAGCAGGCCTCGCCATGGTTGACCAAAGAAGTTAAGTGCACATGCTTAGCGTCATATCCAGAGTTTGTCTTTGGGAAATAGATGTATGAGTGCTGCCAGCATTGCTGCAGAGGTTGAAGGGGTGGGGGATCAGCCTGTCAGTGCTCAGACCATACGCCACACACTGCATCAAATTGGTCTGCATGGCTGTTGTCCCAGAAGGAAGCCTCTTCTAAAGATGATGCACAAGAAAGACTGCAAACAGGATTACTGGAAACACGTCCTGTGGTCTGATGAGACCAAGATAAAATTATTTGGTTCCGATGTTGTCATGCGGGTGTGGCGGCAACCAGGTGAGGAGTACAAAGACAAGTGTGTCTTGCCTACAGTCAAGCATGGTGGTGGGAGTGTCATGGTCTGGGGATGCATGAGTGCTGCCAGCTCTGGGGAGCTATAGTTCATTGAGGGAACCATGAATGCCAACAAGTACTGTGACATACTGAAGCAGAGCATGATCCCCTCCCTTTGGAGACTTCTTCTGCATGGCCTCTTTTGATTTTCCTCCTTCTTATGGCTTATCCACTTATTCATGCATCTCATATCACAGGGTATACTCCATCCTTATTAATGTACCATTGGTCTCCACTCACATTGCCCACATGCAAGGTAATAAAGCTTACAATAGTGCTTTACAGTTTTAAAAGATTTATTTATATAAAACATAAAACAGATTGCACTCACATTTCTTCAGATTTAAATAAGCCTTGATATGTGTATCCACAAGTGCTAGGATAAAGGTTTCACCTCATTGCCGGCTCTGCAGCCCCGACTATCAGCGCTCCCCCCATCCTTTACACTGGCTCTTTTTTCTTTTGTTGCTTCCTTGTTCCTCACACGTCAGCCTCTCAATAACCTCCTACTAGTTTTGTCACTTCTCATGACTTCCTGTGGCCACACAAAATATTTACACTTTGGGCCCAATTTGGGCATTTTCACTTAGGGGTGTACTCACTTTTGTTGCCAGCGGTTTAGACATTAATGGCTGTGTGTTGAGTTATTTTGAGGGGTAAAAGGGAGGGAGAAGAGTGGACACATGTCGCTCTTCTCCTCTTCTTGTTCCTGACCCGGAAGCAACATTGACAGTTTCCCATCAATGCTGGGAAAGAATGTAATGCAATGTAATCTACACTGCATTGCATTCATGACTGAATGTATGGCAACATTAATGATGTAACATCAGCAGGCAAATTAAGTGTATGCCATATGGGGATGGGGGGTTTACATTGTAGAGGGAAGGGGATAGCAGGAGAACGGTTGGGTGTGCACCAAAATGCACCTTCGCCTAAGTAGACAAAAATCCTTGCACCGGCCCTGGTAACAGTCCTACTGCATTGTTAGATATTTGTAACTGTATATGTCAAAAAGTGTATCACATTGTGATCTCCTCTTATTTTTGATTACTCATATTCTTAATATAACATGTTATCATACTCCAAAAGTTATCAATCTGTGTCTATTGACGGGCATGTCCGAGGTGTCAGGGGTACAGAGGTTTCAACTGTGCTGTACATAGCCTGTGCAAAGGGCAGTGTTGTGGGAGGAGCTCAGCAGGCTCCACCCACTACAAGCTACCTGCAGAAAACAACAGGAGTGGGCGGAGACAAGACCATTCACTGTGCACAAGGAGAGAGAGCAACAGTGACTGGTCTTTGTTACAGGAAACTCCAAAGTTTCACACTGGATTACTGTACAGAACTGGAATAAATGCACAAATCACACCAAGATTCAAGGAAGAATATACACACCTCTTGTACAGTATTTAGATAATAATTTCTCATTCTTTAACCACTTAACGACCGCTCACTGTACATATACGTCGGCAGAATGGCACCTGGAGGCACAATCACGTACCTGTACGTGCCTGCCTTCGTATGGGTGGGGGGTCCGATCGGACCCCCCTCCGGTACAGTGAGCGGTCGGGATCGCTCTGGGAGCGATCCATGATGAGGGGGCGGCCATTGGTTTCTGGCCACCCCCTCATGATCGCTCCCCGCGAATGAAATGCTTCCTCTGCCTGTGTAATGTAAACACAGGCAGAGAGGAAGCAGCAGGAAGTGATGTCATCTCTCCTGCGGTGCCCACATATACCGGAGCGCCGTGGAGACAAGACATCAGGTTAGTGCACAAGCAGTACACTGACACCAGGACACATAGGCACACAATCGCCCCCCCAGTCACCCCCAGATCACCCCCCAGCCCCCAGTCACAGTGTCACTGATTGCAGTGATCATTTATTTACTGATCACTGCAATCAGTGACATTTGTAACTGTAAAAGTGTCAGGGCAGTTAGTGTTAGGTCCCTTAGGTCCAGGGTAGCCCCCCAACCCCCCCCCTAATAAAGGTTTAACCCCTTGATCACCCCCCAGGTAACCCTTTCAGCCCCTAGCACCACTGTCACTAAGCGATTGTTATTCTGATCGGTGTATTAGTGTCGGTGATGCCGCTAGGTAGTCAGTTATTTTTTTATGTTCGCCGCCAGGTTTTTATAACGTCAGGTACCCCCATATATTACCTAATAAAGGTTTAACCCCTTGATCGCCCCCCAGGTAACCCTTTCACCCCCTTTTGCCAGTGTCACTAAGCCATAGTTTTTCTGATCGCTGTATTAGTTATGCTGGTGCCGCTAGGTAGTCAGTTAATTTTTTAGGTTCGCCGCCAGGTTTTTATAGCGTCAGGTACCCCCATATATTACCTAATGAAGGTTTTAACCCCCTGATTGCCCCTAGTTAACCCTTTCACCAGTGATCACCGTATAAGTGTTACGGGTGACGCTGGTTAGTTAGTTTGCTTTTTATAGTGTCAGGGCACCCGACGTATATATAACTCATTAAAGGTTTAACCCCCTGATCGCCCGGCGGGTGATATCAATTAGGTTTTAGCGTCAGAGAGGGTCTGCGTCACACCCTAGGCAGCGTCAGGTTAGTGCCAGAAGCGCTAACACCCACGCGTGAAGCATACATCTCCCTTAGTGGTATAGTATCTGATCAGATCTATACTAGCGTCCCCAGCGGTTTAGGGTTCCCAAAAACGCAGTGTTAGCGGATCAGCCCAGATACCTGCTAGCACCTGCATTTTGCCCCTCCGTCTAGCCCAGGCCACCCAAGTGCAGTATCGATCGATCACTGTCACTTACAAAACACAACACACATAACTGCAGCGTTCGCAGAGACAGGCCTGATCCCTGCGACTCCTGTGCTGTAGGAGGTGATTTCCCCACCACAGTTAAAAAAAGAGCATATATGCCAAAGCATTTGGGCAGCAGGGGCGGAGGAGCGATTCTGCTCCTAATGCCGCGTACATACGGTCGAAATTCCGACCGTGTGTACGAGGCATAACTTTTGCGGGATAATGCCCCCATGCTTCGGCATATATAAATGGTGCATGTATGCCCATCATTAGAAGTGGGTGAATGAAGGGAGGTATTCTAATGGTGGGCATACCCACCGATCAATCTCTTTTTTTCGTTCAGCCAACAGGCTGCATGAAAAAAAAGATTACAATACATGTCCAACAAGGACCAGCAACGTACTGGTATGTTGCTGGACTTTGAATGGTTATACCACAATGATGCCTGCGGGTTTAGGTATCATCTTGGTATCATTCTTTTCAGCCAGCGGCCGGCTTTCATGTAAAAGCAATCCTAGCGGCTAATTAGCCTCTGGACTGCTTTTACAAGCAGTGGGAGGGAATGTCCCCCCCCGGATATAAAAAGCGCCACTGGGAAAGCATTTTATCACACCGATCTTGGTGTGGTCAGATGCTTTGAGGGCAGAGGAAATATCTAGGGTCTAATAGAACCCTTTTTTTTTTTCAAAAAAAGAGTACCTGTCACTACCTATTGCTATCATAGGGGATATTTACATTCCCTGAGATAACAATAAAAAAAAATAAAAAAACAAAATATGGAAGGAACAGTTTAAAAATAAAATAAAAAAGGAAAATTAATAATTAAAAAAAAAGAAAAAAAAAAAAGCACCCTTGTCCCGCCCTGCTCTTGCGCAAAGGCACACGCAAGCGTCGGTCTGGCGTCATATGTAAACAGCAATTGCATCATGCATGTGAGGTATCACCGCGAAGGTCAGATCGAGGGCAGTAATTTTAGCAGTAGACCTCCTCTGTAAATCTAATGTGGTAACCTGTAAAGGCTTTTAAAGGCTTTTAAAAATATATGTAGTTTGTCGCCACTGCGCGTTTGTGCGAAATTTTAAAGCATGTCGTGTTTGGTATCCATGTACTCGGCCTAAGATCATATTTTTTATTTCATCAAACATTTGGGCAATATAGTGTGTTTTAGTGCATTAAAATTAAAAAAGTGTATTTTTTCCCTAAAAAATGCGTTTGAAAAATCGCTGCACAAATACTGTGTGGAAAAAAAAATGCAACACCCACCATTTTAATCTGTAGGGCCTTTGCTTTAAAAAAATATATAATGTTTCGGGGTTCAACGTAATTTTCTTGCAAAAAAAAAAAAAAGTTTTCATGTAAACAAAAAGTGTCAGAAAGGGCTTTGTCTTCAAGTGGTTAGAAGAGTGGATGTAAGCTTCCTAATGTTGTGTATAAAATGCCAGGACAGTTCAAAACTCCCCCAAATGACCCCATTTTGGAAAGTAGACACCTCAAGCTATTTGCTGAGAGGCATCTCGAGTCCATGGAATATTTTATATGTTGACACAAGTTGCGGAAAAAAAGACAATTCTTTTTTTATTTTTTATTTTTTTGCACAAAGTTGTCACTAAATGATATATTGCTCAAACATGCCATAGGCATATGTGGAATTACACCCCAAAATACATTCTGTTGCTTCTCCTGAGTACGGGGATAGCACATGTGAGACTTTTTGGGAGCCTAGCCGCGTACGGGACCCCAAAAACCAAGCACCGCCTTCAGGCTTTCTAAGGGTGTAAATTTTGGATTTCACTCCTCACTGCCTATCACAGTTTCGGAGGCCATGGAATGCCCAGATGGCACAACCCCCCCCCCCAAATGACCCCATTTTGGAAATTAGACACCCCAAGCTTCTTACTGAGAGGTATGGTGAGAATTTTGCAGATCTCACTTTTTGTCACAAAGTTTTGAAAATTGAAAAAAGAAAAAAAAATATTATTTTCTTTCTTCATTTTCAAAAACATATGAGAGCTGTAAAATACTTACCATGCCTCTCAGCAAATAGCTTGGGGTGTCTACTTTCGAAAATGGGGTCATTTGGGGGAGGGGTTTGTGCTATTTTGGCATTTTATGGCCTTCGAAACTGTGATAGGTAGTGAGGAGTGAAATCAAAAATTTGTGCCCTTAGAAATCCTGAAGGCGGTGCTTGGTTTTCGGGGTCCCGTAAGCGGCTAGGCTCCTAAAAAGTCCCACACATGTGGTATCCCCGTACTCAGGAGAAGTAGCAAAATGTATTTTGGGGTGCAATTCCACATATAACCATGGCATGTGTGAGCAATATATCATTTAGTGACAACTGTTTGTAATTTT
Source organism: Rana muscosa (assembly GCA_029206835.1). NCBI lineage: Eukaryota > Metazoa > Chordata > Amphibia > Anura > Ranidae > Rana > Rana muscosa. The sequence continues at coordinate 1,042,194,171 of CM055117.1, read as the reverse complement.
TATTTATTTTTTGTCATTATTCAATCACTTGGGACAAAAAAAAAATATTCAATGGGCTCAACATGCCTCTCAGCAATTTCCTTGGGGTGTCTACTTTCCAAAATGGGGTCATTTGGGGGGTTTTGTGCTATTTTGGCATTTTATGGCCTTCGAAACTGTGATAGGTAGTGAGGAGTGAAATCAAAAATTTGCGCCCTTAGAAATCCTGAAGGTGGTGCTTGGTTTTCGGGGTCCCGTACGCGGCTAGGCTTCTAAAAAGTCCCACACATGTGGTATCCCCGTACTCAGGAGAAGCAGCAGAATAGATTTTGGGGTGCAATTCCACATATAACCATGGCATGTGTGAGCAATATATCATTTAGTGACAACTTTTTGTAATTTTTTTATTTATTTTTGTCAATATTCAATCACTTGGGACAAAAAAAAATATTCAATGGGCTCAACATGCCTCTCAGCAATTTCCTTGGGGTGTCTACTTTCCAAAATAGGGTCATTTTGGAGGGGGGGGGTTGTACTGCCCTGCCATTTTAGCACCTCAAGAAATGAGATAGGCAGTCATAATTTAAAAGCTGTGTAAATTCCAGAAAATGTACCCTAGTTTGTAGACGCTATAACTTTTGCGCAAACCAATAAATATACGCTTATTGACATTTTTTTACTAAAGACATGTGGCTGAATACATTTTGGCCTAAATGTATGACTAAAATTGAGTTTATTCGATTTTTCTTATAACGTTTATATCGCAAAAAAAAATTTGCAGAGGCAATCAAATACCATTAAAAGAAAGCTCTATTTGTGGGAAGAAAAGGACGCAAATTTTGTTTGGGTACAACATTGCATGTCCGCACAATTTCCAGTTAAATCAGCGCAGTGCCAAATTGTAAAAATCACCTCTGGTCATTATGGTCCGTATTGGTCCGGTCCTTAAGTGGTTAACCACTTCCCGCCCAGTCAATAGTGAATTGACATCCGGGAAGTGGTTGCAATATCGATACTGGACGTCATATGACGTCCTGCAGGATAATGCCTTGCGCGCGCCCGCGGGGGTGCGCAGCGCGGTTATCGGGGACGGCATGTGTCCCTCGGACACAGCGCTTCCCCGATCACGGTAAACAGCCAATTTCATTGGCTGTTTACCATGTGATCGGCTGTGTCAAAGTCACAGCCGATCACCTGTCAAAACAAACTCGGCGGCGCGCTCCGTGCGCGCCGCCACAGGCTTGCAGAGCGGGGATCGGGGAAGGCGAGTGTCCCTTGGACACAGCGCGTCCCCGATCAGAGTAAACAGCCAATGAATTGGCTGTTTACCACGTGACCGGCTGTGTCCAATCACAGCCGGTCACAAATGTAAACAAACTCCACAGGAGTTACTACCTGATCCCTGCTCTCTCCTCACACACCGATCTGTGAGGAGAGAGAAGAGATCAGTAAGTTAGCTCAGTGTAGTTTGTCTACATAAGTTTACAGTGCACAACACGCCCCCCCCCCATAAAGAGGACCTGTCACACAGCCTAGCACATCAATCAGCCCATCTGTCAATCAGCCCATCTGTCAATCAGCCCATCTGTCAATCAGCCCATCTGTCAATCAATCAGCCCATCTGTCAATCAATCAGCCCATCTGTCAATCAATCAGCCCATCTGTCAATCAATCACCCCACTTGTCAATCAATCACCCCATCTGTCAATCAATCAACCCATCTGTCAATCAATCAATCAGCCCATCTGTCAATCAATCAGCCCATCTGTCAATCATCTGTCACAGGCCCACCTCCATCGGTACTGCCATTGGCACCGCCACACAGGCTACCAGTACCGCCATCGGTACCAGTACCACCACCAGTACCGCCACCAGGCCCAGCATCTATACTGCCACACAGGCCCGCTACCAGTATCACCACTAGTGCCGCCATCGGTACCACCACCAGTACCACCACCCGTACCACCGTCGGTAGTGCCACCACCACCTGTACCACCACCTGTACCGCCATCGGTACCATCACCACCCGTACCACCACCACCTGTACCGCCATCGGTACCACCACCACCTGTACCGCCATCGGTACCACCACCACCCATACCGCCATCGCTACCACCACCACCCGTACCGCCACCTGTACAGCCATCGGTACCGCCATCGGTACCGCCGCCACCACCACCACCCGTACCGCCATCGGTACCACCACCACCTGTACCGCCATTGGTACCACCACCACCCATACCGCCATCGGTACCACCACACAGGCCCACCACTAATACCTCCATCGGTACTACCACACAGACCGCCACCACTACCACCAGCAGTACCATTACACAGGCCCACCAATAAGCACTGCCATAATGTCCCAAAGGGTTTACACACCTGAGGAGGCATATGCCATTCTTGCCATGTCGGATGATGAGAGCAGCGGGGAGCTCCCATTATCCGATTCTGGTTCGGAATACGAGCCAGTGGAGGATAGTGGCTCAGAGTCCGAGTCCCCGGAGGAAACCGTCCCTCCCAAAAGAATGCGATCGGCACCAAGATCAGCACCAAGATCAGCACCAAGATCAGGAGAACTGCCCACCACCAGCAGCGCCATACCCCAGGAAGAGGAGCCCAGTACAAGCAATGGAAATGCACGCCCAACCCAAAGAATCCAGCCCCAATCCTACCTTCCCGATGCCCTGGCAAACCCCTTATGGTTGCCTGCCAACTCAGGATCCGCTATCATCCCCCCTTTCACCGCACAGCCAGGTGTGCAGCCCGACACTACAAATTTTTCTAAATTTGATTATTTTTGTTTATTTTTCCCACAAGATTTGCTGCAGAATATAGTGGATCAAACGAATCTGTATGCATCCCAATTTATTGCTGCCAACCCCGATTCTTCCTACGCCCGCATGTTCCAGTGGCGGCGTCTAACATTGGAGGAATTTAAATTATTTTTGGGCCTTATGTTCAATATGGGGCTTACAAAAAAGAACGAAGTCCATTCATATTGGTCCAAACGCCCCATCCAACACATGCCCATATATTCCGCTGTCATGTCCAGGAAAAGATACGACATGATTATGCGCTTTCTCCACTTCAATGACAATTCACAGTGCCCTCCCCGAGATCATCCCAACTACGACAAATTGTACAAGATACGCCCCCTAATCAATGCCTTTTCCCAGCGATTTGAAGAAGTTTTCATCCCAGACCAAAAAATTTGTGTGGACGAGTCCCTCGTACATTTCACCGGCCGACTGCAGTTCAAGCAGTACATACCAAGCAAGAGAGCCAGGTATGGGTTAAAATTAAATAAATTATGTGATCGAGCCACTGGATACGTCTGCAAATTCAGGATCTACGAAGGCAAAGACTCCCAGCTCCAGCCCCGTGATTGCCCCACATATATTGGAACCAGTGGGAAAATTGTCTGGGAGTTGGAATACCCCCTGTTCGGAAAAGGTTACCATTTATATGTTGATAATTATTATACCAGCATGCCCCTTTTTCGCCACCTTTACAGTAAACAAACCCCGGCCTGCGGTACCTTCAAAAAAAACCGGAAGGGATTCCCACAAAATTTATTGACAAAAAAATTGCGACCTGGAGAATCGGCATCCATGAGGAACGAGGAGGTGTTGGCCATGAAGTGGAGGGACAAGAAAGATGTCCACATCCTCTCTACGATCCACAATGACACCATGGTGGAGATCCCAAGAAGACGCGGCTCCATTGTAAAGCCTGAATGTGTCCACGACTACAATTTGTACATGGGGGGGGGGTGGATTTAAACGACCAGATGCTACAGCCCTACTTATCAACCAGAAAGTCCCATTATTGGCACAAAAAAGTTGCGTTTCACCTGTTTCACATGGCCCTTTTTAATTCGTTTGTCTGCTACCAAAAAGAAACTCAAAATCACCGACTCCACTACCTCCAATATATCGAAGATATCATCGATGCCCTCATTTACCAACAAGATCCCGCCCCAGGAAGCATTCGCTCTGATAGTGTGAGTCGGCTTCACGAGCGACACTATCCCTTTAGCATCCCCCCCACAGAATCTGGAAGAAGACGCCAAAAGAAATGCCGTGTATGCAGCAGAGGAGGAGTAAGAAGAGACACCAGCTATTATTGTCCCGATTGTCCCTCCCAACCTGGCCTGTGCATCGGAAATTGCTTCAAAAATGATCAAACATCCATTAGTTCCCCTTATTATTAACAGACTGCCATTTCCCTATTTGCCTGCTACCATGTTACTAACTACCTTCCATGTTAATTAACTGACCCTGGCCTGTTTACCGACGATGCCTCTGCCTGCCGATTTAAACCACATTTCTGACTTCCACGTGTACCGACCTTGGCCTGTTAATCGACCATGTTTTTGCCTGCCACTTGGACTGATCTTTTGGCCATCTACTTTTAGTACACAGGGGTCTCACATATGTGAGGGGCTTCAGAATAGCGTTCTGAGTAGAGAAAACCAGTTTTTCGTTTTCTGTGCTCCAAGAACAGGGTCTGGTTGCCCGGAGGCTTCAAAGCGATTTGGGTGGGAGAAGCCTCTACCCCTGTCCCCCTGGCCCTAAGCTTGATGGTCCTTCCTGCTGCCTGGACCAATAATTTGGCTGTGCTGACCATATTACTGCCTGTAATGACCCATGACATTATGGACCATGTTTCTTCCTGCTGCTTGGACCAATACTTTGGCTGTGTTGACCATATATCTGCCTGCTGCCTCTACTGACTTTGGACAGCATTTCTGCCGGGACACCTCTGCCTGCTACCTGGACCTGTGCTTTGGCTGTGCTCTGGCTGTGCTGACAGTGTCTCTGCCTGTGCGAACTATGGACAGTATTCCTGCCTGCTGCCTGGATGATTGCTTTTGCTGTCGCTGACCTCATCCCTGCCTGCTGCCTGGACCGATGCTCTCCTCTGTGGACCACTGCACTTCTAAAACCACAGGTAATCTTTTGTTATTTGGTATGTACCTGCTATGTGTTAGATATATGAAGGGCCTTCAAAAATGTGATCGGTAGTCAGAAAATGATATGTGCAATTAATGCTGCTAGAATGCCTGGAGGTGCTACTTGGATGTTGGGCCTCTGTATGTGGCCAGGCTGTGTAAAAGTCTCAAAAATGTGGTATCGCCATACTCAGGAGGAGTAGCAGAATGCATTTTGGGGTGTAATTTTAGCTATGTACATATTATGTGTTAGAAATATCTTATAAATTGACAACTTTGTGTAAAAAAAATGCATTTTAATTTTTTCTCCACATTTTCCAAAACCTTCTGGAAAAAAATGAACCGTTCAAAAGACTCATAATGCCTCATAGATTATACGTTGGGGTGTGTGCTTTCCAAAATGGGGTCATTTTGTGGAAAATTCTATTGTCCTGGTGCTCCAGGGCCTTCAAAATTGTAATAGGTGGTTGAGAAAGAATATGTGCGATTTATGCTTGTAGAACGCCTGAAAGTGCTACTTCAATGTTGGGCCTCTGTATATGGCCAGGCTGTGTAAAAGTCTCACACATGTGGTATCGCTATACTCAGGAGGAGTAGAAGAATGCATTTTGGGGTGTTATTTTTGCTATGTATATGCTATGCGTTAGAAATATCTTATAAATGGACAACTTTGTGTAAAAAAAATGCATTTTCATTTTTTCTCCACATTTTCCAAAACCTTCTGGAAAAAAATGAACCGTTCAAAAGACTCATAATGCTTCATAGATTATACGTTGGGGTGTGTACTTTCCAAAATGGGGTCATTTTGTGGAAAATTCTATTGTCCTGGTGCTCCAGGGCCTTCAAAATTGTAATAGGTGGTTGAGAAAGGATATGTGCGATTTATGCTTGTAGAACGTCTGAAAGTGCTACTTCAATGTTGGGCCTCTGTATATGGCCAGGCTGTGTAAAAGTCTCACACATGTGGTATCGCTATACTCAGGAGGAGTAGCAGAATGCATTTTGGGGTGTCATTTTTGCTATGTATATGCTATGCGTTAGAAATATCTTATAAATGGACAACTTTGTGTAAAAAAAATGCATTTTCATTTTTTCTCCACATTTTCCAAAACCTTCTGGAAAAAAATGAACCGTTCAAAAGACTCATAATGCTTCAAAGATTATACGTTGGGGTGTGTGCTTTCCAAAATGTGGTCATTTTGTGGAAAATTCCATTGTCCTGGTGCTCCAGGGCCTTCAAAAGTGTAATAGGTGGTTGAGAAAGGATATGTGCGATTTATGCTTGTAGAACGCCTGAAAGTGCTACTTCAATGTTGGGTCTCTGTATGTGGCCAGGCTGTGTAAAAGTCTCACACATGTGGTATCGCTACACTCAGGAGGAGTAGCAGAATGTATTTTGGGGTGTAGTTGCAATTATGCATATGCTGTGTGAGAGAAAAAAACTGTTAATATGACCAGTTTGTGTAAAAAAAAAAAAAAAAAAAATTTTCCCAAGAATTGTGGGAAAAAAATACAACTTCAAAAAACTCACCACGCCTCTTAGTAAATACCTTGGACTGTCTACTTTCCAAAAAGGGGTAATTTTGGGGTATTTGTACTTTCCTCGCTTGTTAGTGTCTCAAGAAATGAGATATGCCTTCAGTACATCAGGCGTGATCAGATGTGATAAATTTTCAGTGATTGCCACCATAGTTTGTAGACTCTATAACTTTCACAAAGACCAAATAATATACACTAATTTGGGTTCATTTTACCAAAGATATGTAGCAGTATACATTTTGGCACAAATTTATGAAGAAAAATTACTTATTTGCAAAATTTTACAATAGAAACAAAAAAAAGTGTTTTTTTTTTTAAAAAATTGCTGTTTTTTTGCTTATATCGCAAAAAATAAAAAACCCAGTGGCGATTAAATACCACCAAAAGAAAGCTCTATTTGTGAGAAGAAAATGATAAAAATTTTGTTTGGATACAGTGTAGCATGACTAAGTAATTGTCATTCAAAGTGTGAGAGTACTGAAAGCTGAAAATTGGTCTGGGCGGGAAGGTGCATAAGTGCATGGTATTGAAGTGGTTAAAGAACTTTAACAAGTTAATCGTCAATATTAAAGATTACATGAGAGTTTCATGATTGGGTTTACATATACTTTAACTGACTGTAACTTACCGTATATACGAGTATAAGCCGACCCGAATATAAGCCGAGGCACCCAATTTTACCACAAAAAAATGGGAAAACTTATTGACTCGAGTATAAGCCTAGGGTGTCCATCTGCATGCCTCACTGTGCCTCACTTTGCCTCACTGTGTCCATGTGCATGCCTCACTGTGTCCATGCCTCACTGTGACCATGCCCCACTGTGCCCATGCCTCACTGTGTCCATGCCTCACTGTGCCCATGCCTCACTGTGTCCATGCCTCACTGTGTCCATGACTAGACTGACGTTTAACATGGGAGTCTATGGAAGGGGTGTCCGGGTTTGAAAAATCGGTGCTCCCCGGCTGTAGGTCCCACAGACAACATACTTTGCACACTTGTAGAGGAGAAATGGGGCTACATGTGTGCCAAGTTCTGGGTCCAGGTGACCTACGACCGGCCGGTACCGGGTCCCCAAATTTACCAGAGAAATTACCATTTAACATGGGAGTCTATGGAAGGGGTGCCTGGCTTTGAAAAATCGGTGCTCCCCGGCCAAAGGTCCTCCGGGCAACAAAATTTGCACACTTGTAGAGGAAGAGTAGGTCTCCAAAGTCCGAGAGTTCAGGCGCAAAAAGGTGACTCGAGTATAAGCCGAGGGGGGCATTTACAGCACAAAAAAATGTGCTGAAAAACTTGGCTTATACACAAGTATATACGGTATTCCAGGTACTACAATATACAAATGTGTTCAGTAAAGCTAGAGGAGGTCAATGTTGTAGATAGAAGGGATGATGTCCTCACAATGCATCTTCGATGATGTCAGCAGTTCTAGGTAGACATGTGCACAACCAAAAAATTAGTTTCCTATCGTTTCGTTTCGTCTCGTTCCGTAGGTTCGTAAAGATTCGTAATTTCGTAAGACGCGAGTTTTCCTATTCGGACTCGTTCGTATGTTCGTAACAGTTTAATTTTCGTTGATACTGAATGATTCGTAGTTCTGTCTAAGTTATTTTCGTTGATTTGAAATTCGTAATTTTGTTGATATTGAATGATTCGTATTTCTGTTTAAGTTATTTTCGTACTTTCGTAACAGTTTGATTTTCGTTGATACTGAACGATTCGTAATTCGTAATTTTGTTAGATAATAATTTTCGTTTTTCTGTACACTACTCTGCCGTTTCTGTTGATTCGTAACATTGTTTTGTTTTCCTTGATTCGTGTCTACTACCGTGCTTCGAATGGATTCGTAATTTTTTTATACTTTCGTAAATACATCTCGGCGCGGTCATTCGGAATCTCGCGTTACTATTTATTTTTATATAGCTATAGCCGCGTGTTGAAAATGAAACTAAAATACGTCCACGTGCTTCGAATGCATTCGTAGTCCCGTAAATACATCGCGGCCATTCGCAATCTCGTATTTTAGTTTCGTTTTCAACAAGCGGCTATAGCCTCCGCCCCTGTACGCCATTTTGAGAGGGTGTAAGTGGTGTGGTGAGGGAGGAGCAGAGAGCAGTGCAGAGAGTGATATTGTGGTTTTTGTAGTTGTTTTTGTGTGGTTTGGTGGTTTTATTGCAATTAGAATGTCTGGGAGTGAGAATGGACGTGTGAGTCTTGTAAGTGGGAATGTTGGTGTTAGTGAGTGTGTTGGTATGAGAGTTGGTGTTGGTGTGACTGAGAGTGGAGGGATTGAGGACTGGAGTATTCTTATTTTACCGGTCCATGCAAAAAAAAATATATACTAATCTACTTCTCCTACCATGAATACGTAGTATATGCTGCCTGGGCTGGCCTAGTAGTGGCACTGGCTAACACAACAAAAAAAATAGGTAGGGGCAGACAGACAGCAATATAATAAAACACAGTCCCAGAAAAGGGAAAAAAACTAACTTTAGAAAATCCTAGGAGTAATAGAAATAGTAAGAAATTTATAATTTCTATATCAATCTCTTTGAATGACTCACAAATCAAACACCACCCACACCCTGTCTAGAATGTAGTCTGACAAAGAAGAAAAATACAATATGTCAGAGATATTACATAAATAAAATTATAAATTAGAATGTAGACTCTAGAATCTCAATCTAATATCCTTAAGAAACAAAGAATTTCTCTCTCCCAAGTAAAAAATTTACTCACAAAATCCAACAGAACAGTGCAACCTACCCAACCACACCCTATCTGGACTCTGGATGGAATGCACTGCAGTCTAACACAGAAAAACACACATACACACACATTATAGCACATGTCTATAAGAAACAAGCTCATTGGGGGAAGAGACAACCTCTTCAGGGGAAGGGACAAGCTTATTGGCCATTGGCCAAAGTCCAGAACTAATTCAGAACTAACGAAATAGAATTTAAGTTTTTACGAATTGTCGTTGTTTTCATTTCCGTTTTCCGAAGATTCGTAATTTTTTTTCCGTTCATTTTGATATTCGTTAATATGGATCTTTGTTCGTTATTCGTTGTTTTGTTTTTCGAATATTCGTAATATCTCGTTTTCGTTCATTTTTATTTTCGTTATTTTTTATCTTTTTTCTGTGTTTTCGTTGTTTTTATGTTTTCGTTTTTCACTTTTTCGTTTTTTGTTTGTTTCAAATTTACTAAATTCGTATTTTTTTTGTTTTCCATATTCGTTCGTTTAGATTATTTGTTGTTCGTTTGTAATGGTATCGAACCGTTCGTTCATTCGTATGTTTACGAATCAACGAATATAACGAATTTTGACGGATAACGAATTCGTAACTAAACGAATTGCACATGTCTAGTTCTAGGCACTAAACAGCTAAAGGTATACTTCTCCCTCTGAATGTATGTGTTCTATTCTAAAGAATTCAAGTCTTTTCATTTTACAAAACTTTCATCATACATCTGCTGGAATCTTCACTTTAACTTCTCTCTTTTCACATTTTAATGTTTTTTAAGTTCACTGTCGTCTGAAATGATTCGTATTTCGCTCCCAGGATTTTGTGCTTCATCTATTCAGGAGTAATGTAAAATGAATAGTTTGATGCAGCCTTAATAGTTATAACTTTATGAAGCAATTACCCGAACGCTGCCATTTATCAGCATTATCGGATATTACTGGTCAGATCGCCTCAGTTTCTGCTATCACAGGGAGATTATCTTGTAGAATAAGAAAGTGATTCACGGAAACATTATAAAACTTTTTTTTTTTTTTTCCCAATTTGAAGAAATTACTTTTATGATATGAATGTGCATGATAGATCCATTTCATTGAGAATATTATTCCCTTGGAAAAGAAAGGGACATTATTAAAAATGTCACAGATTCATTCCAGTACGGGCAGATATTCTGGAGGTTGATGGCTGTTTAGATCATCGTTGAGGTAATGTGCTTTGTATCTGAAAGGGAAAGTAAAATCATGATAGTGTTGTCTGTGTTGGATTGTATAGGCAAGGGTGTTATAAAGGCGTAGAGTTTGATCCCCTCCTGGCTTTATAGGAGTCCCCAGAACAAGGCAATCTGACCAGTAGCATAGTGCTTTGTATTGTAATGCATTTGTGGCTGTTCCCTACCAAAAAATGTAATGTGTTCTCAACGGTGGCCAAGAATGTTTCAGGATTTATTAGCATAAATACTAGTTCAGAGTAAGTAAACTTAGTTAGCTCTTCTGTAAACAGTGGAGCACGGGTTGATTACTAAGGGCTATTTAGTGTCTCACAGACTGCTGTTCTGCAACTTCCCCCTGTCTTCTGGAGACTTCTGTGGGTATAATGGGAGAGAGAACAGAATATTCTGAATATTTATGGGCCTCCGTGAAGGTGTGCCCAAAAGGTGGATGGAAAGCTCATAAATATTCTGAGGCGTGGCAGCCAAGGGGCAGAGTTTCTTCAGAAGGAGACTCCTGTCCAGGGGCTCTGTCCATGGACCAGAGAGAGGGAGACTGAGAGGAAGCCAGGCAGCCTTTGAAGACATTGAGGTCCCAGCTAAGCTTAGCTGGGTGGTCTACTGAAAAGAGCCTGATCTACAGACTAAGCAGGGCCAGCAGAGTGTTGGTATGAGGAAGCCCAACCATTCTGGGATTGAGCGAGTAGTTGATCCTGCTATACAGAGGAAAAGGGACTGTGGGGTCGTTTATCTCACAAGCCAGCAGTGCAACCATGAGTTGCGCAAGACAGGTAGGAGTTGTACAAGTAAACCAGGAGAGTACAGTGCAGCCAGAGTTGTGCAACACAGCCTGCATCTCAGTACAAAGCAGCCAGAAGCCTAGGAGTCCTCAAATTTTGTATTTCCACAGTTCCGGGGAATCCCATGCTCCACAAGTTTCTGTTCCTAATTTAAAAAAATGTGTATGCACGTGGGGGTGCTAAAAACCAATTCAAATAATATACTATACCAGATACCAGTAAAATGAAAAAATTCATGAGCTGTACAGTGAAAAAATTTATAAAAATACAAAATTCATAAAGCTGTGGGACAGAATAAAGTGCAAAATTCAAATGCTTCAAAGCAATTTAAAGCAAAGTGCAAAGTGCTAGATTCCAATCATTAAAAACTGACAATAAGTGAAAGTCCTTTAAAAATGCAGTTCATAAATTCTACTTAATCAGTTTGATTAGCCTTCAATATGGTAAGTTGTTGGATTCCATCCCTGGTTTATTGTTTGTTCACCCGATAGAGCTCAATTGGAGGTACACTTACCAGAGAACCATGACCCCTTTAGTTAAAAAGAGGGTCAAATATTGCCTGTGTTTGTAAATATCCTTTAATTTCTTCTGGCACCTCTCAGGGATTCTACATACAGTATCTTACAAAAGTGAGTACACCCCTCACATTTTTGTAAATATTTTATTATATCTTTCATGTGACAACACTGAAGAACTGACACTTTGCTACAATGTAAAGTAGTGAGTGTACAGCTTGTATAACAGAGTCAATTTTCTGTCCCCTCACAATAACTGTGTGTCAATATTTTGTGTGGCCACCATTATTTTCCAGCACTGCCTTAACCCTCTTGGGCATGGAGTTCACACTTCACAGGTTGCTACTGGAGTCCTCTTCCACTCCTCCATGACGACATCACAGAGCTGGTGGATGTTAGAGACCTTGCGCTCCTCCACCTTCAGTTTGAGGATGCCCCACAGATGCTCAATAGGGTTTAGGTCTGGAGACATGCTTGGTCAGTCCATCACCTTTACCCTCAGCTTCTTTAGCAAGGCAGTGGTCGTCTTGGAGGTGTGTTTGGGGTCGTTATCATCAGTTATGTCACAGTACATGTTGTCATTCATGGTTCCCTTAATGAACTGTAGCTCCCCAGTGACGGCAGCACTCATGCAGCCCCAGACCATGACATTCCCACCACCATGCTTGACTGTAGGCAAGACACACTTGTCTTTGTACTCCTCACCTGGTTGCCGCCACACACGCTTGACACCATCTGAACCAGATAAGTTTATCTTGGTCTCATCAGACCACAGGACATGGTTCCAGTAATCCATGTCCTTAGTCTGCTTGTCTTCAGCAAACTGTTTGTGGGCTTTCTTGTGCATCATCTTTAGAAGAGGCTTTCTTCTGGAATGACAGCCATGCAGACCAATTTGATGCAGCGTGTGGTGTATGGTCTGAGCACTGACAGGCTGATTCCCCACCCCTTCAACCTCTGCAGCAAGGCTGGCAGCACTCATACGTCTATTTCCCAAAGACAACCTCTGGTTAGGACGCAGAGCATGTTCACTCAACTTCTTTGGTCGACCATGGCGAGGCCTGTTCTAAATGGAACCTGTCATGTTAAACTTTGGCTTCTTCTTATAGCCTAGGTCATCTTTATTAAGAGCAACAATTCTTTTTGCCATGAGGTGTCATGTTGAACTCCTAGTGACCAGTATGAGAGAGTGAGAGTGATAACATCAAATTCAACACACCTGCTCCCCCCACCTGAGACCTTGTAACACTAAGGGGTGCACTCACTTTTATTGCCAGTGGTTTAGACATTAGTGGCTGTGTGTTGAGTTATTTGGAGGGGATAGCAAATTTACACAAGCTGTACAATCACTACTTTACATTGTAGCAAAGTGTAATTTATTCATTGTTGTCACATGAAAAGATATAATAAAATATTTACAAAAATGTGAGGGGTGTACTCACTTTTGTGAGATACTGTAACTCTCCTCCTCTCCACCATGGCACTGCATAATACTAGAAAAGGGAACCAATATAGTGTAATACTGTTTTAATTTATCATAAGTACAAATCAGTTAAAAGCTGCTTACATTGTGGAGTGCCTTGGTCTGGCACTAGGAATACCCCTATAAAATATTTCAAAGACACCGCCGCTCTGCTCGTGCTCAAGAGCCGACGTGAGTTCCACTGGCCGATTAGTAGAAACCAAAGGCCTGGGACCTGGAAGTGACGTGACCGGATTACATCATCAGGAAGCGCTTGCTCTGGTTCTGTGACATCAGCCACAGCGGGTTACAGCCCACTGTCTGTTGAAAATGGGTCACAGGAGTGCAGAACAAACTGCACTGCTGTGATCCACAGGAGAAGTTCAGCCAAACGAGCAAACACTGGACTAGACATGTGTACTGCCAAAAAATGTGTTTGTTTTCGTTTCATTCATCTTTTTTATTTTTTCATTTTTCGGGTCATTTGTTATGATCGTAATTCGTACATTCCTAAATTTGTAAATTCGGAAATTCGCAAATTAGAAAATTTGTAAATTTGCAAATTTGTGAATTCGAAAATTTAAAACTCTGAAAATAAGAAGGAAAATCCAAAAATTCTAAATAATAACTAATTACCTAACTAATAATAACTAACAATTAAATTATAGGTATTGGAAATTCCTTTCAAATTTGGCTGTTAGTGAACGTAACGAATACAAATTTATTCGAAGTTACAAATTATCTGAAATAACGAATACCGCATTTAAACAAATGGAACGGAACAAAATGATATAAATATTGATAATAAAAAGGTTTTATTATTATTATTGTTATTTATTATTATTAATTCCTTACGTTCCATTCGTTTAGATACGGCATTCGTTATTTCGGATAATTCGTAACTTCAGATAAATTCGTATTCGTTACGTTCACTAACAGACAAATTAAAAAGGAAATTCCAATACCTATAATTTAAAAGTTAGTAATAGTTAAGTTATTATTAGTTAGTTATTTCAGAGAATTCGAAATTTGTAAATTCGTAAATTCAAAAACCTCTGTACCAATACAATATTCAGAAAAATCATTAAATGGGTTTTTGTTAATTAACAAATTTATCGAAATTTGTTAAAAAAAAATATTTGTAACAAAACGAATTGCACATGTCTACACTGGACTACAGATGGATTTGCACCCATGTGAACAAGGCCTTTCCATGCAGGAGATAACAGTAAATAGGAGGGTGGCGTCACTCAGAAAGTGCCATTGCAGGATCACCAGAATAATTTTAATTAAACAGGATTTAAAAAATATTGCAAATGCTTTTGAAATGACATCAACTTGTTAAATATTATATGAGATTTTAATGATTGGGTTTAGATACTCTATAAAATTAACCCCTCCACTATATTATTATCCTGTGCAGACATTTTTTCTATTCTAATTAGAACTTGCAGTTCCCCAGGGAATCATTCACAATTGATCTTTTGCTAGAATCTGAATATAACATTTTATATTATCATAGATGTAAAGGCTTACTTATGAATGATTTATATTTGCTCCCTTATTTATGTTAACATAGAGAAGCTGAATATAAGGGAAATAAATACTTTAAAGCTCTGGATTTTGATTGTTATGATTACTAAGGAGCTTGGAGACAGATTTTTTTTATCAGTAAGAGTTCAGGGGCACCTTGATTTCTGTCAAGAGACACAGTACAGTGGTTGCTTGTTGTCATGCTATGAAGTAGGAAGTGGGTCAGTAACAGGATCCTTAGGTGAACACAAGGGAGAAAACCCTGAAAAAATAAATGTAATGCAGCCATCATAGCTAAGGACTAACAAGTCACAATATACTACTGTAGCAGTACCCCCATGGGGGCTGCTGATTGACTCTATGCCCCACTGGCCACCCCGACTCTGCAGACCCTCTCTTACCTCTGACACCTTGGGTTCCATTGTAAAATACCACGTTAGTAATGAGAAACTCAGACAAAGTCACTGAACCACTCACAGAAATAGTACGGTTAACAATGAATGAACACAGGTTATGATTGGCAGAGGTATTTGTTCAATGCAATAATATCATACACTTGTACCCAATAGCAACCTGATGAGGGTATATGTGAACAGGTGCACAGATCCTCAACACTTTTAACACATGTATTTAACCACTTAACGACCGCTCACTGTATATATACGTCGGCAGAATGGCACCGACAGGCACAATCACGTAGAGTGTACGTGATTGCCTTTGTACAGTTGGGGGGTCCAATCGGACCCCCCTTCTATACAGTGAGCGGTGGCTAAGTGTCCGGGAGCGTTCCGGGATGAGGGGGCAGCCATTCGTTTCTGGCCACCCCCTCGCGATCGCTCCCGGCGAATAGAAATGCCCCCTCTGTCTGTGTCAGACAGAGGGAGCAGGAGGAAGTGATGTCATCTCTGGTGCGGCGCTCACATATACCGAGCGCCGTACAAGAGAAGATATCAGGTCAGTGCACACAACACTACACTGACACCAGGACACATAGGGACATAAATCGCCCCCCCCAGGCCCCCCCAGACACCCCAGATCACCCCCCAGATCACCCCCCAGCCCCCAGTCACAGTGTCACTGATTGCAGTGACCATTTATTTAGTGATCACTGCAATCAGTGACATTTGTGACTGTAAAAGTGTCACCAAAGTTTAGTCTTAGGTCCAGTGTAGCCCCCTAACCCCCCCTAATAAAGGTTTAACCCCCTGATCACCCCCCAGATAACCCTTTCACCCCTATCACCACTGTCGCTTAGCGATCATTTTTCTGATCGCTGTCTTAGCGTCAGTGATGCCGATCGGCAGCCAGTAATTTTTTTTAGGTTCGCCGCAGGTTTTTATAGCGTCAGGTACCCCAATATATTATCTAATAAAGGTTTAACCCCCTTGATCGCCCCCCAGGTAACCCTTTCACCCCCTATCACCACTATCACTAAGCGATCGTTTTTCTAAACGCTGTCTTAGTGTCTGTGATGCAGATCGGTAGCCGGTAATTTTTTTTAGGTTCGCCGCAGGTTTTTATAGCGTCAGGTACCCCAATATATTATCTAATAAAGGTTTAACCCCCTTGATCGCCCCCCAGGTAACCCTTTCACCCCCTATCACCACTGTCGCTAAGCAATTGTTTTTCTAAACGCTGTCTTAGTGTCGGTGATGCAGATCGTAGCCAGTATTTTTTTTTAGGTTCGCCGCATGTTTTTATAGCGTCAGGTACCCCAATATATTATCTAATAAAGGTTTAACCCCCTTGATCGCCCCCCCCAGGTAACCCTTTCACCCCCATCACCACTGTCGCTAAGCAATCGTTTTTCTAAACGCTGTCTTAGTGTCGGTGATGCAGATCGGTAGCTGGTAATTTTTTTTAGGTTCGCCGCAGGTTTTTATAGCGTCAGGTACCCCCATATATTATCTAATAAAGGTTTTAACCCCCTGATTGCCCCTAGTTAACCCTTTCACCAGTGATCACCATATAAGTGTTACGGGTGACGCTGGTTAGTTAGTTTGCTTTTTATAGTGTCAGGGCACCCGCCGTGTATATAACCCAATAAAGCTTTAACCCCCTGATCGCCCGGCGGGTGATATCAATTAGGTTTTAGCGTCAGAGAGGGTCTGAGCCACACCCCAGGCAGCGTCAGGTTAGTGCCAGTAACGCTAACACCCACGGGTGAAGCATACACCCCCCTTAGTGGTATAGTATCTGAACAGATCAATATCTGATCTGATCAGATCTATACTAGCGTCCCCAGCAGTTTAGGGTTCCCAAAAACGCAGTGTTAGCGGGATCAGCCCAGATACCTGCTGGCACCTGCGTTTTGCCCCTCCGTCCAGCCCAGGCCACCCAAGTGCAGTATCGATCGATCACTGTCACTTACAAAACAAAAACACACATAACTGCAGCGTTCGCAGAGACAGGCCTGATCCCTGCGACTCCAGTGCTGTAGGAGGTGATTTCACCACCACAGTTAAAAAAAAAAAGCAAATATGCCGAAGCATTGGGGCAGCAGGGGCGGAGGAGTGATTTTGCTCCTAATGCCGCGTACATACGGTCGAAATTCCGACGGAGGCTTGCCCGTGGAAAAGTCCGACCATGTGTGTGCGGCATAACTTTTTTGCGGGAGGATGCCCCCATGCTTCGGCATATATAAATGGTGCGTGTATGCCCATCATTGGAAGTGGGTGGATGAAGGGCGGTATTCTAATGGTGGGTATACCCACCGATCAATCTCTTTTTTCGTTCAGCCAACTGGCTGCATGAAATAAAAAGATTACAATACATGTCCAACAAGGACCAGCAACGTACTGGTATGTTGCTGGACTTTGAATGTTTATACCAGAATGATGCCTGCGGGTTTAGGTATCATCTTGGTATCATTCTTTTCAGCCTGCGGCCGGCTTTCATGTAAAAGCAATCCTAGTGGCTAATTAGCCTCTGGACTGCTTTTACAAGCAGTGGGAGGGAATGCCCCCCCCGGATATAAAAAGCGCCATTGGGAAATTGGGAAAGCATTTTATCACACCGATCTTGGTGTGGTCAGATGCTTTGAGGGCAGAGGAAAAATCTAGGGTCTAGAAGACCCCAGTTTTTTCAAAAAAAGAGTACCTGTCACTACCTATTGCTATCATAGGGGATATTTACATTCCCTGAGATAACAATAAAAATGATAAAAAAAAAAATACTTGGAAGGAACAATTTAAAAATAAAATATAAAAGCAAAATTAATAATAAAAAAAAAAAAAAAAAAAAAAAAGCACCCCTGTCCTGCCCTGCTCTTGCCCAATGGCGAACGCAAGCGTCGGTCTGGCGTCATATGTAAACAGCAATTGCACCATGCATGTGAGGTATCACCGCGAAGGTCAGATCAAGGGCAATCATTTTAGCAGTAGACCTCCTCTGTAAATCTACTGGGGTAACCTGTAAAGGCTTTTAAAGGCTTTTAAAAATGTATGTAGTTTGTCGCCAATGCGCGTTTGTGCGAAATTTTAAAGCATGTCGTGTTTGGTATCTATGTACTCGGCCTAAGATCATCTTTTTTATTTCATCAAACATTTGGGCAATATAGTGTGTTTTAGTGCATTAAAATTAAAAAAAGTGTATTTTTTAACCCAAAAAATGCGTTTGAAAAATCGCTGCGCAAATACTGTGTAGAAAAAAAAAATGCAACACCCACCATTTTAATCTGTAGGGCCTTTGCTTTAAAAATATATATATATAATGTTTGGGGGTTCAACATAATTTTCTTGCAAAAAAAATAAAATGTTTTCATGTAAACAAAAAGTGTCAAAAAGGGCTTTGTCTTCAAGTGGTTAGAAGAGTGGATGTAAGCTTCCTAATGTTGTGTATAAAATGCCAGAACAGTTCAAAACCCCCCCAAATGACCCCATTTTGGAAAGTAGACACCCCAAGCTATATACTGAGAGGCATGTCGAGTCCATGGAATATTTTATATGTTGACACAAGTTGCGGAAAAACGACAATTTTTTTTTTTTTTTTGCACAAAGTTGTCACTAAATGATATATTGCTCAAACATGCCATGGGCATATGTGGAATTACACCCCAAAATACATTCTGTTGCTTCTCCTGAGTACGGGGATACCACATGTGTGAGACTTTTTGGGAGCCTAGCCATGTACGGGACCCCCAAAACCAAGCACCGCCTTCAGGCTTTCTAAGGGTGTAAATTTTTGATTTCACTTCTCACTGCCTATCACAGTTTCGGAGGCCATGGAATGCCCAGATAGCACAAAACCCCCCCAAATGACCCCATTTTGGAAAGTAGACACCCCAAGCTATTTGCTGAGAGGTATTGTGAGTATTTTGCAGATCTCGCTTTTTGTCACAAAGTTTTGAAAATTGAAAAAAAAAAAATATATATATATATATATTTTCTTTCTTCATTTTCAAAAACAAATGAGAGCTGTAAAATACTCGCCATTCCTCTCAGCAAATAGCTTGGGGTGTCTATATTCCAAAATGGGGTCATTTGGGGGGGTTTTGTGCGATTTTGGCATTTTATGGCCTTCGAAACTGTGATAGGTAGTGAGGAGTGAAATCAAAAATTTGTGCCTAGAAATCCTGAAGGTGGTGCTTGGTTTTCGGGGTCCCGTACGCGGCTAGGCTCCTAAAAAGTCCCACACATGTGGTATCCCCGTACTCAGGAGAAGCAGAAAAATGTATTTTGGGGTGTAATTCCACATATAACCATGGCATGTGTGAGCAATATATCATTTAGTGACAACTTTTTGTAATATTTTTTTTTTGTCATTATTCAATCACTTGGGACAAAAAAAATTATATTCAATGGGCTCAACAGGCCTCTCAGCAATTTCCTTGGGGTGTCTACTTTCTAAAATGGGGTCATTTGGGGGGGTTTTGTGCTATTTTGGCATTTTATGGCCTTCGAAACTGTGATAGGTAGTGAGGAGTGAAATCAAAAATTTGCGCCCTTAGAAATCCTGAAGGCGGTGCTTGGTTTCCGGGGTCCCGTACGCGGCTAGGCTCCCAAAAAGTCCCACACATGTGGTATCCCCGTACTCAGGAGAAGCAGCAAAATGTATTTTGGGGTGAAATTCCACATATAACCATGGCATGTGTGAGCAATATATCATTTAGTGATAACTTTTTGTAATTTTTTTTTTTTTTTTTTAAGTCATTATTCAATCACTTGGGACAAAAAATAAAAAATTCAATGGGCTCAACATGCCTCTCAGCAATTTCCTTGGGGTGTCTACTTTACAAAATGGGGTCATTTGGGGGGGTTTTGTACTGCCCTGTCATTTTAGCACCTCAAGAAGTCATAAATTTAAAGCTGTGTAAATTTCAGAAAATGTACCCTAGTTTGTAAACTCTATAACTTTTGCGCAAACCAATAAATATACGCTTATTGACATTTTTTTTACTAAAAACATGTGGCTGAATACATTTTGGCCTAAATGTATGACTACAATTGAGTTTATTCGATTTTTCTTATAACAAAAAGTAGAAAATATCATTTTTTTTCAAAATTTTCGGTCTTTTTCCGTTTATATCGCAAAAAATAAAAATCGCAGAGGCAATCAAATACCATTAAAAGAAAGCTCTATTTGTGGGAAGAAAAGGACGCAAATTTCGTTTGGGTACAACATTGCATGTCCGCACAATTTACAGTTAAAGCAGCGCAGTGCAAAATTCTGAATTCACCTCTGGTCCTCTAGCTACCAAATGGTCCGGGGCTTAAGTGGTTAATACCTTCCCACTGAGGCCTCAACACGCAGACCAATGCAATAAGAGAATGCACAACCAGTCAATACAGTAATACAATACAAGTTCTAACTATATCTCACTAAATGGCTCCCTCTAGGTTGCAGTTCAGAGCAATTCTCCAACGTAGAGCAGTAAAGCTTTGTGAAGGATTAAAGCAGTGAATGTTCCTCAAGTTCCAGTTTTGTCTTCAGCTAGCTTATTTTATACTGCAGTGTTGAGTTGTGTGATTAATTGTAATCCAAAGAAACAGAGAAATAACAATAACTGTAGAATATGATGCTATGGATTCCTTAACTGAAGAACTATTCCCACTTGTAATTCCTTTTATGTGTGAGTAATACAGTACTGACCTTACAGCGCAGGGGAGAAAGACAAAGCCCCAAAGTCTGGTTGTAAGATGCTCAGGTGCAGCAGATCCACAGCCGTGGAACTACAGGTCTCAGCAGCAGTCTGTAGGAAAGAAACTCACTGCTTGGATAGGTGGGTGCCTTCTCACCACTGTGGATCCTCAGCGAAGATGGTGCCGCCGCGCTGCTCCTCCTGGTATACCGAAAGGCAGATGGCTTCAAATGCTCTGAAGCGCGGGCCGATCCACCTGCTCCACTAGCAGGGCCGTCCTCCAAAGATCCCTCTGGAACGGATGATCCTGCTCATTGCTGTAGGCCGCAGTCTCTCACTCCTGGTCACTAGGGATGAGCTTCGAGTTCGAGTCGAACTCATGTTTAACTCGAACATTGCCTGTTTGCCTGTTCGCCGGACAGCGAACAATTTGGGGTGTTCGCGGCAAATTCGAAAAGTCTATGGGAGAAATCTAAAGTGCTAATTATAAAGGCTTATATGCAAGTTATTGTCATAAAAAGTGTTTGGGGACCCGGGTCCTGCCCCAGGGGACATGTATCAATGCAAAAAATAAGTTTTAAAAACTGCAGTTTTTTTGGGAGCAGTGATTTTAATAATGCTTAAAGTGAAACAATAAAAGTGAAATATTCCTTAAAATTTCGTACCTGAGGGGGGTGTGTATAATATGCATGTAAAGTCGCGCTTGTTTCCCGTGCTTAGAACAGGTCCCTGCACAAAATGTAATTTCTTAAGGAAAAAAAGTCATATAAAACTCACTCGCGGCTATTAATGAATTATTGGCTCCTGGCAATACATAGAAAAGTCATCGATAAAAAAAAAAAAAAAAACGCGGGGGTCCCCCCAAATTCAATTACCAGGCCCTTCAGGTCTGGTATAGATATTAAGGGGAACCCCGCCGC
This sequence comes from Rana muscosa, assembly GCA_029206835.1. Lineage (NCBI taxonomy): Eukaryota > Metazoa > Chordata > Amphibia > Anura > Ranidae > Rana > Rana muscosa. The sequence goes on along the minus strand of CM055117.1, from coordinate 1,042,172,430 downwards.
AAATTTAAAAAAAAATGCGTGCGGTTCCCCCCAAATATCCATACCAGGCCCTTCAGGTCTGGCATGGATTTTAAGGGGAACTCCACCCCAAATTAAAAAAAAATGGCGTGGAGTCCCCCCAAAAATCCATACCAGACCCTTATCCGAGCACGCAACCTGGCAGGCCACAGGAAAAGAGGGGGGACGAGAGAGCCCCCCCCTCCTGAACCGCACCAGGCCACATGCCCTCAACATGGTGAGGATGTCCCCATGTTGATGGGGACAAGGGCCTCATCCCCACAACCCTTGCCCGGTGGTTGTGGGGGTCTGCGGGCAGGGGGCAAGGGGACCCCCAGATCCCGGCCCCCCCTATGTGAATTGGTAAGGGGTACATTGTACCCCTACCATTTCACGAAGAAAGTGTAAAAAAAAACAAAAAAAAAAAAAACACACACAAACACCTTGGAAAAGTCCTTTATTAAAAAAAAAAAAAAAAACCCAAAAAAAAACATTCCAGCGATGAAATCCAGTGTCCCGCGGCAATCCGATGTCCAGCGCTGTCCGTCATTGGCTGAGACTGAGCGGACCTGATGGAGAACTTCCTCCGCAGTCTATTAAATGTATAGACCCGCCCCTTCTAAAGTTCCCCATCAGGTCCGCTCAGCCAATGACTAGGTGTAAGGCTAAGCGGACCAGATGCGGAATGTGAGAAGGGGCGAGTCTATTCATGTATTACACAGTGAAGGAAGTTCCCCACCAGGTCCGCTCAGGCCAATGACGTAGGCGGGGTCTGACATACGAGGGGGCGGACCTGATGGGGAACTTCCTTCACTGTGTAATACATGAATAGACCCGCCCCTTCTCATGTTCCGTATCATGTTTTAAATGACTTTTTTTCCTTCAGAAATGACATTTTGTGCAGGGACAGTTCTAAGCACGGGAAACAAGCGCGACTTCACATGCATATCATACACACCCCCCAGGTACGAAATTTAAAGGAAAATTTCACTTTTATTTTTTCATTTTAAGCATTATTAAAATCACTGCTCCCGAAAAAACTGACGTTTTTAAAACTTTTTTTTGCATTGATACATGTCCCCTGGGGCAGGACCCCGGTCCCCAAACACTTTTTAGACAATAACTTGCATATAAGCCTTTATAATTAGCACTTTAGATTTTGAACGTTTGAGTCCATTGTATTTAATAGGGTTTTAAAGTTCACGTGAACATTCTGTCTGTTCGCAGATTCTGGTGCAAACCGAACAGGGGAGGTGTTCAGCTCATCCCTACTGGTCACACACACAGACCTCCTGCTGGCAGTTGAATGGCGTCCAAAGAGGCCGAAAGCAGGCCATGCCTGTCCTTTTATCTGTCCTCCCAGCAGGCTGTTCTGCGACTTGGCATTGTGGGTCTTGTAGTCCCCAGACTGATTTAAACAATATGAGTCACTTCCTCATTATACTATATATCCCACAATGCATAACGGTCTGCTTCTTAAATGAAGGTAAGATCCTGATAGAGTTTCAGTGGTCACTAGAGGGAGCCAAACACTTACTTAAGAACAATGAACTACTTAACATAATAACTTTAGTAGCAACCTGGCTACACTAAATTTTTGTAAATATCAAAACTTGCAGAGCCTCTCAGATGTTAATGTCAGCTGGTCAGGCATTGTTGTTTTTACTGCACAGCAAGAGTTCTGAATTGGTGTGGAAAAACAATATTCTTCAATATTACCCCCACACCCCACCCTTTTCCAAAAATACAGATATATGCCCTTATAAATCAAGCATGTCCTTTCTAAATTGCCATTATATACCCTAATAACATAGTAGTGTCCCACAAAGTGTAGTAAGACACAATAATACAGCCAGGAGACTTTCTGTGGGTGGGTAGCACTAGCACTGGTAATTTAACCACTTAAGCCCCGGACCATTTTGCAGCTAAAGGACCAGGCCACTTTTTGCGATTCGGCACTGCGTCGCTTTAACTGACCATTGCGCGGTCGTGCGACGTGGCTCCCAAACAAAATTGACGTCCTTTTTTCCCCCACAAATAGAGCTTTCTTTTTGTGGTATTTGATCACCTCTGCGGTTTTTATTTTTTGCTATAAACAAAAATAAAGCGACAATTTTGAAAAAAATTCAATATTTTTTACTTTTTGCTATCATAAATATCCCCCAAAAATATATAAAAAATAGTTTTTTTTCCTCAGTTTAGGCCGATACGTATTCTTCTACATATTTTTGGTAAAGAAAAACACAGTAAGCTTTTATTGATTGGTTTGCGCAAAAGTTATAGCGTTTACAAAATAGGGGATAGTTTTATGGTGATTTTTTTCGTGACTGCGACATTATGGCGGACACATCGGACACTTTTGACGCATTTTTGGGACCATTGTCATTTTCACAGCGATCAGTGCTATAAAAATGCACTGTTACTGTGAAAATGACACTGGCAGTGAAGGGGTTAACCACTAGGTGGCGCTGTAGGGGTTAAGTGTTCCCTGCATAGTGTTTCTTACTGTAGGGGGGATGGGCTCTGTGTCACATGACACTGATCTCCGCTCCGAGTACACGGAGCTGAGATCAGTGTCATTGTCATTAGTCAGAGCGGGGAGATGCTTGTTTACACGAGCATCTCCCCGCTCTATAACTCTGTGAGACGATCGCGGGGATCCCCGCGGCGATCGAGTCTGCGGGACCCTCGGTCCGACTAACGGGGATGGCGGCAGGGTCTCGAGCGCGCCACTGGCCACGCGTGCGCGACCCCACGAACAGGCATTTAAAGGGGACGTACAGGTATATTGATATGCCTGTCCGTGCCATTCTGCTGATGTATATGTACAGGCGGTCCTTAAGTGGTTAAGGTTGTGCTTCAACAGAAAAAGTGCAAAGAACTGCAGGGTAACTCTGAAGAGAGAGGGAGTTTTTTTTTCACATATGTGTCTGCTTGTAAAAATACCTGTAGCACCCTCTAGCGTTTCAGATTAGGTAGCAATTTTTTTTGTAAAGCCCTGTACACACGATCGGATTTCCTATGGTTTTTTAACCGATGGATTTTTCCATCGGAAAACCGATGAAGCTGACTTTCATCAGTCTTGCCTACACACCATCAGTCAAAAAACCGACTGTTCCAAACGCGGTGACGTAAAACACTCCGATGAGCCGAGAAAAATGAAGTTCAATGCTTCTGAGCATGCGTCGACTTGATTCTGAGCATGCGTGGGTTTTTTATCCGATGAAGTTCCCCACAGACAATAGTAATTTGCTATCGGTTTTTTAACCATCGGATACATTTAAAACATGTTCTATTTTTAAACACAGATGGAAAAAAGACCGATGGGGCCCATACACGATCGGTTTGTCCGATGAAAAAAGTCCATCGGACCTATCGTGTGTACAGGGCTTTAGTGTTAGTAAAATGTTTGGCTTGGCTGGCAGCCAAGCCTGTGATTGGATCTGGGTCAGGGTGAGTGACTCAAGGAGGCTGGTATGAGTCAGCAGGCAGCATCTCTGGGAACTTGCGAGAAATTTCCAGAAGAATGGGAGGGAGGTTAGGAGGAGCTGCCTGGAGTATTTATGAGGGCCCTGACCAATTCCCAACAGATGGGTTGGCAGGGGGCAGGCCACCCCATAAATACTCAGGGTCAGTCTAGCAGGGGCAAGAGAGTTCAGCTGGAAGCTGGAGATGGAGTGCTGTTGAAGACCTTTGAGGGTAACCCCCTAATTTGCTGGGGGTGGGGGGGACCTCGGGTCGGGGGCTCGGGTGCTTGAGGGACCCTCTACAACACATGGAGGAATCCTTTCTGGATGCATGAGAGCAGATGTGAGGAACCCTGGTGCTTATCAGTGCCACCTCATCGGTGCCCATCGGTGCCGCCTTATCAGTGCCCGTCAGTGCAGCCATATCAGTACCCGTCATTGAAGAAGAAAACGTGTTTATTTACAAAAAAAATTAACAGAAACAAATAAAAACGTTTTATTTTTCAAAATTTTCGGTCTTTTTTTATTTGTTGCGCAAAAAATAAAAATCGCAGAGGTGAGCAAATACCACCAAAAGAAAGCTCTATTTGTGGAAACAAAATGATCAAAAATTTGTTTGGGTACAGTGTTGCATGACCGCGCAATTGTCATTCAAATTGCAACCGTGCTGAAAGCTGAAAATTGGCTTGGGCAGGAAGGTGCGTAAGTGCCTGGTATTGAAGTGGTTAACAATGTTCCAGCTGGATCTGTGATTTGCTCTGCAAGCAATTTTTATGCAGGAGGCAGAAGAGGAGTGTATCTAGAGATTGTACATAGAGACTGTGTATAATGTCCCTGAAGAAGCTTTGCTAGTCAAATGGGCATCTCATAATACTCCTATCCCCATCCAAGTTTTATCCCCTTAATAAAAAAAAACAATAACCCAAAGCACTGGACTGTTTCCTAACTGCAGTGTGCTTGTGAAGATGTGGTGTGTCTGACTGTGCAGGGTGGGGGAACCCTTTTTACTTGCGGCTCCTTAGCGGGTGCGCTACACACCATATTTTTATATTTTTATTTCCTGGTTTGCTCTGAAATATCTGGTGATCTTGCCAATCCTTTGCCCATGGAAAGCATGGAAGCTTCCTTCTTTGAGATTCAGGCCACATCCACCACACAGTTGCGCTGTGTTAAAACAGAACTATTCTCACTTTCCAGCTCTGCAGTCTCCTGGAGCTCCCTGCCAGCCCCTGTCATCTTTGTCCGGATTGGCTTCTGAGTACAGTTAGTTTTTTATTTTTCATTCAGCCAGCCAATAGCGGAGAATGGATTTCGTTCAGCGAGGTGGTTGTAGTAATCCTCCCTGCTGCAACATTGTATTACACACTTCAGTGGTTGCAGCCACCATGGCTGATCTAGCAATCGACTCCTGTTTAACTGGGAGGGCCACACACAGATCAAAATTTGGTTGGTCCCTGCTGAACTAACTAAATGTTGATCCATCTGTACCCACCTTAACCACTTGCTTACCGTACAACTTACATATACAGCGGCAAGGTGGCACTGCTGCGCTGGATCATGTACTTAGTGCGCTGACACTTCTGGGTAGGGATGTGCATGTGTGCCACCGCCGGCCTGCTCCTGCTGTGAAAATACATAATGGAGGCTGATCTGCGGGCATTGTGGACTCGATGTCTGCCAGCACCCCTTGATCATCCAGCAGAGAGGCAGAACGGCGGTCTGTCTATGTAAACAAGGCAGATTGCCGTTCTGACAGGAGGGAAGCCATGTGTCTGCAAAACAGGGACATTGATCCATGCCTTTCCCTAGTAAAAGCACAGTTAAAGTGATTGTAAAGTCTCGTTAAAAACAAAAAAAACATGTTATACTTACCTTCTCTGTGCAGTTGGTTTTGCACAGAGCAGCCCGGATCCTCCTCTTCTCAGGTCCCTCTTTGCTGCTCCTGGCCCCTCCCTCCTATTGAGTGCCCCCACAGCCAGCAGCTTTCTATGGGGGCACACGAGCCGAGTCAGAGCTCCGTGTGTCCATTCAAACACGGAACTCCGGCCCCACCCCATCTCTCTCATGATTGGCTGACTGACCTTGATTGACAGCCATGGGAGTGTCTCAGCCTATCAGGAGGCATGTCCCGGATGGCTTAGACATTCATAGACATTGCTGGAGAGAGAAGAGGCTCAGGTAAGTAATTAGGGGGTGCTGGGAAGGCTGCTACACACAAAAGATGTGTTATCTTAATGCATACAATGCATTAAGATAAAAAAACCTTCTGCCTTTACAACTCCTTTAACCCTTTGATTGCCACTGATGTTAACCCCTTCCCAGCCAGTGACATTAGTACAGTGATAGTGCATATTTTTAGCACTGATCACTGTATTGGTGTCACTGGTTCCCAAAAAAGTGTCAGTGTCCGACTGTCCACTGCATTATCGCAGTCCAGCTTTGATCGCCGCCATTACTAGTAAAAAAAAAAAAAATATCCCATAGCTTGTAGATGCTATAACTTTTGCGCAAACCAATTAATATTTGCTTATTGGATTTCTTTTTTTACCAAAGACATGTAGCAGAATACATATTGGCCTAAATTAATGAAGAAATTAGATTTTTCAATTTTTTTTATTGGATATGTTTTATAGCTGAAAGAAAAAAAAATATATATATTTTTTAAATTGTCGGTCTTTTTTTGTTTATAGTGCAAAAAAAAAAACAAAACGCAGAGATGATCAAATACCACCAAAAGAAAACTCTATTTGTGGGGAAAAAAATCAATTTTGTTTGGGTACAGCGTCGCACGACCACGCAATTGTCAGTCAATGTAACACAGTGCAGTATCACAAAACATGGCCTGGTCAAGAAGGGGGGTAAATCTTTCAGAGGGCAAGTGGTTAAATATTCACATTTACCACTTGCAGACAGTAGTTGGCAAGCTCCATACAGTAACATTTTACAGACAAAAAACAGCTACTGGCGTAAAACAAACCTGAACAGCGAGAGATCAGATCACTGAGACTAGTGAATTAAAGTGGTTGTAAAGTCAGAAGTTTTTTTATCTTAACACATTCTATGCATTTAGATAAAAAGCCTTCTGTGTGCAGCAGCCCCCCTCAGCCCCCCTAATACTTACCTGAGCCCCATCTCTGTCCAGTGATGTGCACGAGTGCATCGACCGTCCGGGACTCTCTCTTCTGATTGGCTGAAGCACAGCAGCGGCACCATTGTCAATCAAACTCAGTTAGCCAATGAGGAGAGAGAAGGGGCGGGGCCGAACAGCAGCTCCGTGTCTGAATGGATACACTGAGCTGCAGCTCTGGCTTGGCCGCTTGCTGTGGGGTCACTCAACAGGAGGGAGGGGCCAGGAGCTTCAGCCAGGGCAGGGACCCGAGAAGAGGATGATCCGGGCTGCTCTGTGCAAAACCACCACACAGAGCAAAAATAAGACAGATATATGGACAGCCACACTCCAAAAAGACCGTTTAGGTTGCCTTTTATTGGTAAAAAGCGTGGAGCACTACAAATCACAGCAGACAATGGGGTACAGCTAACGCATTTCGCACTATAGTTTAGTGCTTAGTCTTAGCTAAGTTAGTCATAGCTAAGTTTTGCTAGAACAGACTGCTTGGCTTGGATAGTTATCCATAGACTGCCAAACAGCAGGCAGACAGTGCTGGGATTTGTTTTTTTCAAAGTCCTGCTTGCTTGACAAACTAATTATCATGGGTGCACCCTTTATTAAATGTCTGTTTGTAGAGTAAAATAAATGATTGGTTTGAAGTGCATAAATATAAAACAAAATATTGTTTGTTTTCCTTCTGAAAAATATATTTTTCTTTCCTGAGCAATATTCCATGTTCCAATATTCCAATATTCCATTGTTATTTGCGAAGAACGGTGTATGTAAACTCATTACACATGTATCTGTGTGATTTAGATGCAAATACAAGTTAAAAAAGTAAATGCGCTGTGAATGTTTGTTTAATGGTGCATAGGTCATTAAATCCCCACAAATAGCACAATTTGCATAATTAACGTTCAGAGGATATGAAACCCATTTAAAAGAAGTGTAGGAGTGAAGACAAACATGAACATCACCTTGACTGCAGCAAAGCTCATATCAGACTTAAATTAGAGCAATGAATTGATTAGAACATCAGTTAAAATGTTCCACAATATTGTTATTTCTGTTGCAATCATATTGAAGCTTTGCAGTGTATGGGGAAACATTTTTTAACAGATCTCTTTGGCTGATGTCGCTCAGGTAGACTGGAAATTGGTGTCCAGTGAACTATTCTTTTCTGATGCCGCGTACACACGACCGTTTTTAATGTCATTGAATAAAACTGCATTTTTCTCGACGTGATTCTTCTCAAGCCTGCCTTGCCTACACACTATCGTGGAAAAAAATGCTCAAGTAAAGCGTGGTGACGTACTGTACAACACGTACGACGGTACTATAAAGGGGAAGTTCTATTTGGATGGCGCCACCCTTCATGTTAGTAAAGTTTGTAGAGAGACGATTCGTGCTTTTCAGTCCGTTACAGTGTGACGAATGTGCTATCTCCATTACGAACGCTAGTTTTACCAGAACGAGCGCTCCCGTCTCATACTTGATTCTGAGCATGCGCATTTTTTTTCACGTCGTTAAAGCCTACACACGGCCGTTTTTTATGACGAGAAAAACAACGAGGTGAAAAACGACGAGAAAAATTAGAGCATGTTCCAATTTTTTCATGGCCATTTTTCACGTCGTGAAAAATGCTCGGAAGCCCACACACGATCATTTTTAATGATCATTTTAAAAAATTGCATTTTTCTCATCATTAAAAACGGTCATGTGTACGCGGCATAACAGATCACAGAGTATATATCGGCTCTTGGGGGCCCATAGAGCATGTTGCTCTAGAATTATAATTCGCCTGGCACCCCACCATCCAGTGCAGATACCCTTTTGTTAGTTAGAATTTCCGAATCCTTGAGTCAGTGCCAAAGAACAGAGCGCACCTATGTTGTGGGGCTCTTAGTTCACTCACATTTTGATGACACATTTTGATGACTGCAGTTTTGGAGGGTTTATTGGATATTTTTGGATAACATGAAAATATTATGGTTAACAGTGTGGCGCCCCTGGTCTTAGGCAGGGTTGCTGACAAATTTTGTTTGCTAGGTAGTAACCAGCCTGGCTGCTTGTTATGGAGATCCACTGACCTTTTTTAAAAATCTGGGTTTGATGCACCTCTTTCTTCTTTCACTAGGTGGCGTTGTTACCACGGGCGTCCGCTCCATAGGGCAAGGGAGGGCGTTTTCCCCCCTGGAATCCAGTGCCGTTATTCTCGGGGAGGAAAACAGGCAGTGGGCAGGAAGCAAGTCGGCGGCGCAGCAAATTCAATTAGAGCCGCTCTCTCTCTCTCTCTTTTCGGCTGACAGAAAGGGGGAGGGGGCGCTGTGACAGGGAGAGGAGGGCTGCGGGCTGTCTGTATATCTCCCCCGATCGCCCTCTTCCCCCTTTCTGTCAGCTGAAGCTAGAAGAGAGAAAGAGCGGCTCTAATTGGATTCGCCGTGCCGCCGCCCTGCTTCCTGCCTGCTGTTTTCCTCCCCATTATTGGCCACAGCAGAGGGCCAATCAGAAGACTCTGGGGACTGGGGGCATCATGGGAATTGTAGTCCCTGAAGAGTGGTGGCCCCAGCGTGTCCACAGACACCATGCTACAGCCCCCAGCATGCAAGCACTCTGCTGGGGGGTGTTACAAGAGGAGAAAAGAGAATATTGTGCTGGGGGAAGTCAGAGAGGGAGTCACGCTGTACCCACACCACCAGAGACCCACGCTGTACCCGCACCACCAGAGAGGGAGCCACGCTGTACCCGCACCATCAGAGAGGGAGCCACGCTGTACCTGCACCACCAGAGAGGGAGCCACGCTGTACCTGCACCACGAGAGAGGGAGCCACGCTGTACCCGCACCACCAGAGAGGGAGCCACGCTATAACCGCACCACCAGAGAGGGAGCCATGCTGTACCCGCACCACCAGAGAGGGAGCCACGCTGTACCCGCACCACCAGAGAGGGAGCCACACTGTAACCGCACCACCAGAGAGGGAGCCACTCTGTAATCGCACCAGCAGAGAGGGAGCCACGCTGTAACCGCACCACCAGAGAGGGAGCCCCGCTGTACCCGCACCACCAGTGAGGGAGCCCCGCTGTACCCGCATCACCAGAGAGGGAGCCACACTGTACCCGCACCACCAGAGAGGGAGCCACGCTGTACCCGCACCACCAGCATCATGGGAATTGTAGTCCCTGAAGAGTGGTGGCCCCAGCGTGTCCACAGACACCATGCTACAGCCCCCAGCATGCAAGCACTCTGCTGGGGGGTGTTACAAGAGGAGAAAAGAGAATATTGTGCTGGGGGAAGTCAGAGAGGGAGTCACGCTGTACCCACACCACCAGAGACCCACGCTGTACCCGCACCACCAGAGAGGGAGCCACGCTGTACCTGCACCATGAGAGAGGGAGCCACGCTGTACCCGCACCATCAGAGAGGGAGCCACGCTGTACCTGCACCACCAGAGAGGGAGCCACGCTGTACCTGCACCACGAGAGAGGGAGCCACGCTGTACCCGCACCACCAGAGAGGGAGCCATGCTGTACCCGCACCACCAGAGAGGGAGCCATGCTGTACCCGCACCACCAGAGAGGGAGCCACGCTGTACCCGCACCACCAGAGAGGGAGCCACACTGTAACCGCACCACCAGAGAGGGAGCCACTCTGTAATCGCACCACCAGAGAGGGAGCCACGCTGTAACCGCACCACCAGAGAGGGAGCCCCGCTGTACCCGCACCACCAGTGAGGGAGCCCCGCTGTACCCGCACCACCAGAGAGGGAGCCACGCTGTACCCGCACCACCAGAGAGGGAGCCACGCTGTACCCGCACCACCAGAGAGGGAGCCACGCTGTACCTGCAGCACCAGACAGGGAGCCACGCTGTACCCCACCACCAGAGAGGAAGCCACGCCATACCCGCACCACCAGAGAGGGAGAAAGACTGAGACTGAGCCACTGCCAGGGTACAGGCATGCTACACTACTGACTAGAGTCACCCCGGGCAACCCAGCGTGTGCGAACGTTCAGCCAGAGGGATCACTGTTGCGGTTTCACCAGGTCTGGTAAGAGGGCCTGTTGGCCATTAGCTATTACTGTTCCTAGGGACTGAGCCATTAGGAAGTGTCTAACCTGATATCCTCCCATCTATGCTGGGGGCAATTATTGCAGAAAATTACACCAAATGCTGGGAGTTTTTAGTGTGGAAACTGACACCAGTGCTGAGGGTCATTATTATGTACACTGGTACAGATGCTGAAGTTTTTATTCTAGAAATCTGCACCGATGTGGGGAGTTATTATTGTTGCTACTGACACCAATGCTGGTGATTTTTATTGCGGAAACTGACAGCAAAGCTGTGGATTGTTATTGCAGAAACTGGCACTGATCCTAGGAGTTGTTATTTCTTTGGGGGGAACTCCATTTTTTATGATATTGTTATTCAAAGTTGCTAGCTGCTTGATAGTTGCATCAGGTTTCTCAAACTTTTGCATGCCTGTGCTTTATGTGATAATGACTAAGCCACTCCCCTTCATGACATTGTCAAAAAGGGACCGAGCATGGATGACCTTAAAATGATGCCCCCCTTTGAAAAAAGTTCAGCGGATGCCCATGGTTGTTACCTGGGCATTTGATGGACAAGGGCATAGTAAATCCAGACTAGAAGTGGATGGGTTGTCTCAGCCAATTGGCAGCAGTTTCTTTGCCCTTGGCCTGCTGGGAGAGCCTACTTATTCGGGAAGAGTCAAATCAGAGTTGCCAACCTACCGCAGCATTTTTTTCCTTGCAAAACATGGAAAATTACAGAATTCCTATTGAAAACTAACACAGTGAATATTTGAACAGTATAAACATGATATGGAAACACTGACAATACCTAGAACAAAGTAGTTTGCTTGATTTAGACTTAAAAAGTCAACACAGCATGAAATTTTCAGCACCTGATATTTACTGGCAGTTGTAAAAAAAATCACAGATTTTTACAAACTGTCAGTAAATTTACTGGCGGTTGGCAACCCTGAGTCAGATGATTGGGGTTCTGTGCCACCTGGACGGCTGTCTGGCTGTTGGAAGCAAGCAGCGTGGGGCTGGGGCTTCAGGCTTGGAGCCCAACCAAGTTGCAGGGGTTCTACCGGCCAGGAAACTAAGTAATTGCCACAGGTGAAGGAAAGCAGGTTACAACAGCATATCAATTGGGGATTTTAGTACCTACTAAATTCACTAATGTTTGGTTTAAAGTATTTCCACTTGAAGGTCAAGCCTATTCTTATGCCGCGTACACACGGCCGTTTTTCTCGTCGAGAAAAACGACATTTTTCCCATTCGACGAGAAAAACGATAGTCTGTGGGCTTTCTGTCGTTTTTTTCCCCATAGGGAAACACTGCCGCGGAGCCCACAGATGGTCGTTTTTCTCGACAAGAGAAAAAACGACGTGAAAAACGACCGTTTGTGGGGAACAAGCCGTTCCCTCGTTTTTAATGACATTATTCATGGCGGTTTTTTAACCGCCGTGAATAATGATCGTGTGTACGCGGCATGACACTTGTTGTTTACAAGTAAAAATCTGCATTTTTTGCCTAGAAAATTACTTACGAGAAATTACTTAGAACCCGCAAACATTATACATATATATTTTTTTAAGTAGAGACCCTAGAGAATAAAATGGTGGTCGTTGCAATTTTTTACATTTTTTCACACAGTATTTGCGCGCCGTTTTTTCAAACACAATTTTTTGGGGGAAAAAATACACTTACGGTAAATACATTTTAATGCAAAAAGACTAAATATATAACCCAATTTTTGGTAGACTATAAAAAATACTGTTACGCCAAATAAATAGATACTTAACATGTCACACTTTAAAATTGCGTGTGCTCGTGGAATGCCAACAAAATACGATACTTAATAATCTCCATAGGTGACGCTTTAAACATTCTTACGGGTTAATAGTTTAAAGTTACAGAAAAGGTCTAGCGCAAGAATTATTGCTCTCGCTATAACGTTTGCGGTGATAACCACATGAGTGGTTATCACACTGTTTACATATGCGTCAGTGACATACATGTGCGTTTGCTTCACATGAGCATGGAGGGAGTGGGGTGCTTTAACCACTTGCCGACCGCTGCACGACAATATACCTGTATATCCCCTTTAAATCGCGGCATCGTGGACACGCGCGCGCCGCGTGCTCCGTGAGTGTGACCGCGGGTCCCGTGGACTTGATGTCCGCCGGGTGCCCGCGATCGTGTCACAGAGCTGCAGAACGGGGAGATGCCTATGTAAACACTGTTCTGCCTGGTGACAGGACACTGATCTACTGCTCCCTGTCATCGGTAGCAGTGATCAATGTTGTGTCATTTGTAGCCCATCCCCCCACAGTTAGAATCATTCCATAGGACACACTTAACCCCTTCATCGCCCCCTAGTGTTTAACCCCTTCCCTGCCAGTGTCATTTGCACAGTAATTAGTGCATTTTTATAGCACTGATCGCTGTATAAATGACAATGGTCCCAAAATAGTGTCAAAAGTTTCCGATGTGTCCGCCATAATGTCGCAGTCATGATAAAAATCGCAGATCGCTGCCCTTACTAATAAAAAAAATATATAAAAAAAGTTCCATAAATCTATCCCGTTTTATAGATAGACAAACCAATCAATATACGCTTATTGTGATTTTTTTTACCAAAACTATGTAGAAGAATACATATCTGCCTAAACTGAGAAAGAAATTTGTTTTTTTATATATTTTTTGGGGATATTTATTGTTTTTTTTCAAAATGGTCGCTCTCTTTTTTTGTTTATAGTGCAAAAAATAAAAACCGCAGAGGTCAAATACCACCAAAAGAAAGCTCTATTTGTGGGGACGTCAATTTTGTTTGGGTGCAATGTCGCACGACCGCACAATTGTCAGTTAATCGACGCAGTGCCAAATCGCAAAAAATGGCCCGGTCATTGGGCAGCCAAATCTTCCGGAGTTAAAGTGGTTACACAACACAGGTTCCAGAAGGCGATTTGGGGAAGGAGGAGGGCACAAACAAAACCGCGGAAGTGATGTACCTCACCGCGGCGCCGTGGGATGAAAGACCCGAAGAAACATACCAAAAAGGTATGAAAATAAGAAAATAAAAAATGAAATAAATATCCAAAAACAAGGGAGGTGGGGGTATATATGATTTCAAAGGAGTTACATTTTTGCCTGGAACTCCACTTTAATGTGTGGACTTTTAAAGCTTTGGAAAATTATATGGACTTATGAATCATCTTTTAATAAATAGATTTATAGATTTTATCTTTTATCATTTATTATCCGTTTGTGCTGCACTATTTGAGTTATGATATAGAATTAAGGTGTTGTGTTTTGACCTTGGAGTGTTCAGCTTGCAACGCATTCGTTTATACATAGGGATTTGCGCTGAATATATATTCTATTGTTGAATAAAAAGCAACAGTAACAAAAAAAAAAAGAAAGAAGGAAATTCAGAAGAAAGGAATTTCTCACGCTTTTGCCTACTTGCTTGGTCTGTGGTTCTGACAATGTAGCATAAGTCTGTTTCTGACAGTCACTGTTGGGGGGGACCGCTGATAGGGGGGGACCACCGATCTTCTTGTAGGGGGCCCGAGCACACAGGGGGGCCCACACAGGGAGGGGGATTAGTGATGGACGACAATTGTGTCTCTCTTCCTCCAGCAGCTGAAAGCTGGTCTCTCCCCCCCTCTCCCTGCAGACAGCTTTTATCTGCTGAGAAAGAGACACTCATCCCTTACTAATCCCCCTCCCTGGCTCTAATGTTAGCTCTGCTCCTGAGTTTGTTATTTCTGTAACTTTGTTTCTCTCCCTCTGTCTCTCTGTTCCCGGTGATCCAACTGCCCAGCCTGTATATATTTTTTTAATCTCATCTTAATTTTTATTTTTTTAACTCAGTTTTATCTTTTACATTTAGCAGGAATTTTGAGAGTTATGTTGTATTTGTGTATGCTAATAGTTTTATTGTATTTTTAGCAAAATATAGCTTTAACATTTTCTTGGGGGGGGGCCCTGCGATTTATATCAGCAAGCCCTGGTCACTGTGGGGATCTTCCTGGGGCTGCTGATCACACAGTGTTCTTTACCTGCAGCTGGGAAAATCAAGTCTCCTGCTCTTCCAGACAGGACTGCACTGTGTGGCAGAGCTGTGTAAATCTCAGCACTGGGAAGACAAGTACAAATCCTTTGACTGTTTGCCTGGATTTCAACACGGCATGATAAGAGTATATACAATAAAATTACTTTCTCATATTTAGAAATGCTTGTTCTCTTTTAATGGTTCCTACTTTGCCACTAAAAACTATCCAAGCTTATACTGGAGTTCTCCATTTTTCGGACCCGTTTCCTCAGCAGTAGAACTGACGTATTGTACAGCACTGCCCTGGGATTCTGCATATCAAACTGTTTAACCGCTCTCTCAATTATTAATCAAATATGTTCCCCCCCTCCTTCCCAGCTAACATTTATAAATGTAGTGATGACTTCTGTTCTATTAGAAATTCTTTATTCTCTTATCTATCCACACTCTCTGCTTCAGATGAGAAGGCTTTTTACACAGGTCCTATTATGTTTTTTCCCTTTCTTTCCTGGCCTTATGAATTTTTAAAAACATAATTTATGTATTTTTAATACAAAATAGTCCTCCTGTACTGGTGTGCTTTCTCTATCTCTCGGATAATGAAAGTATGAGTTGCCGCTTAGAGAAACTTTTCATTCATAATTTCTCTATTGTCTTTGCCAAGCAGACTTGTGATACGGGATAAATGTCCTTGTTTGTAATGCTTAAAGCCTTAGTTTACCTATAAAAAAAACAACTAAATCAGCACAAAGGACAGGACTAAAGGGGGAGTTCCAGGCATAAATACAACTAGGCAGTGGCAGCCGGTGGTAATTTTATTCTGGGGGGTGGCAAACAGTATGCCACCGACACCACCCGATCTCCTCCCACCCAAAGCCCCCCCCGGTCGGTCATTCAGTAGCACTTACCCCATTGCTTCACCAGTGTCCTCCCGTTCCCCTGCTCTCCATGGGTCATCACAGCAGTGGCGGCGGCGGCTTCAATTTCTTCCCTCCTCCTCGGTGGCCAATCAGGAGTCTTCTCTTTTCGGCCAATCAGAAAATGGGTCTCACACCCACTTCTGTTTGGCCAGATTGAGGATCAATATTCATTCGCTGTTGTAACACCTGGGTGGGCTCATAGCACAATGCTGTGCGCCATGAGCCTACCCTATTTTGAGGCCTATTAGAGTATCTAATCAGGTTTTTTTTAAAAACACCCCTGCCGCTGTAATTCAGGAGCCTGGCGCCCTGAAAGGGGACGGACGCATGACTAGGGGGTGGCTGCGGCGGTCGTGGATAGATTTCTGGTATACATGAATCTTTCTATTATACATATAGGGGGTGGCATAGATAGAGAGGGCGACGCCCGGTCGCCCCTAATGGACAGGCCGCCACTGCAACTAGGTCTTGAACAATAGACCACTCCACCCTCCTTGTTTTTGGATATAGTTTTTTTCCTATTTGTTTTGTACCTTTTTTAGTGTTTGGAAGATCTACTTCTGTCCTACCTCGCTGCGGTGAAGTACGTCATTTCCACATGTGCATCGGCTCACGGGATTGCTGTGTCATCAATCCCAGGAGTCATTTGGCATCCCCCGCTGCGTTATTTCAAAACCCGGAAATGACACAATGCTAGGCGGAGATCAGAGCCATCGCTATGGAAACCTGTCCGACATGCAGTGGGGTGCACTTCCCTCACTGGGAGGTACATGCTGGGTAGCCAGCATGCACCTAATCCCGGAAGAAAGACCCAGCAGGCTTCAAATGCCCACAGTCAGGATGGCCGCGCTGTGCAGAAGGAGAACAATGTGAGTAATCAATGCTGCACATCTACAAAAAAGGGGACACTTTTGAGTATTGGCAATTGTGAAAGAACGAGCGGTGACAATCATGGCGGTATTTTATCAAAAAAGAAACAAAACGGCCAGAATTCTGCTTTAAGCCAGATACACACTATGAGTTTTTTTTCCTGGTTGAATGAAAAAAAAACTGTCAGCTCCGGTCGGAGTCACTATACTAACTATTCGATGTTAGTTCAGCGATCTCCCCGGCTGAGCTGTTGTATTCTGACAGGGGGGCGGCCCCCCTGCCAGAACACTCCAATCAGCACTCTCAGCCATTGTTTGAGGAGCTGGTTGGCTGCTGGTTTTCCAGCATGCTTGTCCGACAGAAGCCAGCCAAATGGCCGGCTTCTGTCGAACCATCTGCCATACACATGGGTCAAATGTCAGCTGTTTTTTTTTGTTGAACCGGCCGATGTCGCCTAGCATTCAGCCCCTGTGTACGGGGCTTTGCCTTCAGTGTGATGTGCCTTTTGTCCTTCAGTCTTCTAGTTCAGTAGACATTTTCCATCCTCTGATGCCCCAAGCCCCGCAATCTTCATGACCAGAGGGGGGTAAATAGAACTGTGAGAGCTGACACAAGCTATCAACAAGAGTGCCCAAGTGTGCCCACTCTTTCTGCCCAGCGCCTACATTCATAGAAGTCAGGACTAGAGCTTTTATAAATGAAACAGGATCTACTGTATATATGGAGGACGCGGACCTTTCAATCATCTGCCCATCCTCCATTCATAGATCCTGTTTTATTCAAAGTAACTGTAGTACAGCTTCCTTAAACGGAGGAGCTGGGTGGAAAGGGCGGCATAATTGGGCACTCTTGTTGAGAGCCCGTGACAGCTCCCACAGGTCTATTAACCTCCACTGCACCGGAAGATTAAGGGGTTGGGTGGAGGGCATTGGAGGACAGAAGAAGCCACAAGGCACGCATCATGGTGAATGTAATGATCCTTATGCTGATTTTGTATTTTTTTTTTTTTTTAAGGTAAAGCTTTATAGGTGAAATCCCCCCCCAAAAAACAGCTGAATACATATAAGCTGGTTTAGCTTGCCATATATTTAATATTTCTGCATATCTCCCAACTTTTTGAGATGGGAACGAGGGACATCCATCAGCAAAAGCATGTAGGCATAGGACACGCCCCCTGCCACACCCCCTAAAGGAAAATTATACAAAAACAATGATTAGTTAAACACACACGTGCTCTTTTTTGCCACTACTACTCCTTTTTACTGAATTTTGACATTTACAAATGCAGCAATTTAGAAATTGGATGAAAGGTTTAGCACTGAGAAACACTTTTTGAAAGATAAAAAGTGAATTTTATACAAAACTATATAGATCAGACCAAAATGAGGGACAAATAAGAAGGAAAGAGGGTGTCGTGAAGATTCTGCCAGAAACAGGCGCCTCAGACTCCCCGATTCCCGATCACGGGTGTAACCGCACATGCGTGCTCACGTGCACACGCGGGCGCACATCTGTTGGTGCCAGGCGGGCTATTTAAGCTGTCTGCTCTACAGCGTTGTGTGCTTAAAACCTGATCTGATACCTTTACCTGTGTAGCGGGGTCTCCGTTGAGGCCCCATGGACTACGTTACCCAGAACCCCGTTTGGCACCGAGGGTGCATTGGGCTGCCGCAGAGACTCATGGGTGGGGTATAAAAAGGGAGGACGAGGCTAAGCCCGGCCTCTTTGGACACCGCGCGGCTGGCAAGAGGACTTCCTGTGCGGACCTGCTGCGAGTGCAAGGCCTGGGCCTTGCGCACTTCCAGAGAGCCTTCCACCACACTGCGGAGCCTGTGCGGCATCTGACATCTACCTGCTTCGCGGACGTCAGTTGGACCAGAGATCCGGCCGTTGCAGATCCTGTGTGCGGAGACACAGCGGTGGGAGTCCCGGACTGGGATCGAGTCCGGAGGGGTGAGAGAGCACCTGCTCACAACTATAACCAAGTACTTTGTTAGGCCTATTGACTGTCTTGGCCCATCGTGTTATACTTGCTTTCCTGACAGGAGACTAGTTGCAGAACTGAGTTATATAGTCTCCGGGGAGTTGCTTCTATTGCCATAGACCACTGTTGGATTACAAATCATTGTTCCTGTATGTGCACCACCGATCATCTTGCATGCGAAGATTCCTCACTTAAAGACTGAACTTTAACTGAGTTAGGCCTGACTGGGGGGGTTTATAGCATTGTTGAGCGCCATATTGCTTAAGAGGGAAAATAGCTATATGCATCAGTGTATGATAGAACTATATGTGCACTATAGTTGACTAGTGTTATTATTACTGCAGGGCTCTGCATGTATGTGTTACATGGTACTGACCGTTACCCTTTCTATACGAGTAAACATATTGCAGTTAATCATTCTGGTATTGGCGTCCATTACTATATTCCACAACTGTCTGGGTTATTGTGGGATTGTTCAGGAACTGGTATAGAGCCATACATATAGATACCACCCCTAGACTAACTGTGCCAGAGAAGGGTAGAGTAGATTGCCGGGGGTTGGCTGTGCTGTGTACAGGGCACAAAACAAAACCAGCGGCTCTCTTAGTTTGAGGGTATTGCTACACCTGTAATAAGACCTGGCTTGCCTGTGACCATCCAGTTATCTGCCTGCACCTGACCTTGGCCTGTTTGTGACAACTCTTTTGCCAGCATCTCTGTACCTCTGCTGCCCACCTGATATCCGACCTGGCCTGTCTGACTACTCCTGTATTGGTCCTATCTGTTCCTGGTTCCGATCCAGTCCGCTGTGCTGATCCAGTTTGCTGAGCTGATCCAGTCTGCTGTGCTGATCCAGTCTGCTGAGCTGTTCCTGATTCTGTCTGCTGGACAGTCAACTGCTTCAGTTCCTGTATCCCAGTTCCTGCAAGGAAGTGTTGGGCTTCGGATCCATCTCCTCCTCTGTTGATCCTACAGGCACCCGTGCCACTCCTTAATCCCGTGCCTTCTGTTACATCACCAGGGGCCATAAGTGGGAGCCGTAAGGGAGGCCTTCCTCTGCAATTCGGGCTCCAAACCATCAGGTACGTGACAGAGGAACAGAGAGACTTTGTTCCAAATCAAGGATAGTCCCTTGAAATCAGGGACAGTTGGGAGCTATGTTTCTGTCCATCTAGTCTCCTGAGATGTCCAGAACCCTGACAGACTTAAAGTGTTACTAAACCCACAACAGTAAAATCAGTCTGTATATGCAGTAAAGCATGGTTGTTATACTCACTGTGGAACCTAAGGGGTTAATCCTCTGCATTGTGCAAAAAGGCTGTTTGATTCTGTCTTTTCTGATCTTCCCTTTCTTCCACTGTCCCCATACCATCTCCCGATAGAACAGAGGCACTCTGAACATGTTTATTTGGTGTGTATTGCTAGATATAAAAAAAAAATCATGGGAGGGTGCGTGTCATCAGCACAGGGCCAATCAACACTGTCCAGACAGAGGGTCAGGGGTTCTACAGCCTCATAGGACAGTTAGAGGAAAAAGAAAACTCCTACAAGCTTTAACCAGACACTGATAGAAGTCATAAGACTGCTATATACTGCTGACGAGAAAAGGTATTTAGCAGTTTATATTTACTAAAATAATTGCATTTCCATGTTCTGTGTACTGTGGGAGACCCGATAGAGTGAATGCAGGTTCTGGGTTTAGTTACACTTTAAGCTAAGTTTAGACGTGTGGTTGGGGGGGGGGGGTTAAAATGTGCAGTTGAGACACGTTTTTCTGCTTCCCCCTTAAGCTGCAATCGGCGGCCGGGTGTGTTTACATGCTGCGGTCCCGATGCTTCACTCTGCGCTCGCGGCAGAATCAACCAAACATGTAGAGATTGGCGGGTGGCAAGCCTGCCGAACGTGACACATTCAGGTGGACAAAAAATTGTCCCGTATCCAGGTGCATTGCGTTTGCACCCCTCAACCACATTTTTCAGCAAAAATAGATTTTATATAGGCAGTGAGGAGGCATCACATTGCCTTCTCACCACCTGCCAATCAACTCTAAAGCACGATCCGACTGTGGATCGGACTTCAGGAGAGAGGTAGATTTAGACACATGTCTAAATCTACCCATACATAGAGTAAAGTCAGTGACATGAGTTTTCTCTGCTGCAGTTTAAGGGGTCTGTTTATAAAATAATTTGCTGGGCGAATATCACAAGCATTCTTCCATCAGTCATGAATTCTACTTTTTTTGCTTTTTATGTTGATTTCCTATGAAAGTCAGCTCCATCTAGTGAGCATAATGTGGCATTTTTCCTGAAACACCTCAATCAAGAAAATACCACTCATAATGACAATCATAGGAAATGACTTATGATTGCAAAGTTTTTTTTTTTTATTATAAAATAACAAACATACTTACGGTACCTGCTTTGTGCAGTTGGTTTTGCACAGAGCAGCCCAGATCCTTCTCTTCTTGGGTCCCTCTTCGGCGCCCCATGTCTCCTCCCTCCTGCCGGGTGCTCCCAGAGCAAGCAGCTTGCAATGAGGGCACCGTGACCCAAGCAGGTACACTCCCGACCTGCGGCTCTGTATGTCCGTTTACACACGGAGCTGCGGTTCGGCTCCGCCTGCTCCATCTCCTGATTGGCTCACTGGCTGTGATTGACAGCATCGGGAGCCAATGGCTCTCACTGCTGCCAAAGGCCAATCAGGAGTGCGAGTCCCTGAAGAGGCAAGGCTCTCGTGGACATTGCTGAATTGAGAGGGCTCTCAGGTAAGTATTTGGAGGGGAGGGGGGGTGCTGAACAAAGAAGATTTTTTTACCTTCATACATAGAATGCATGAAGGTAAAAAATCTTTGTGCCTTTACAACCACTTTAAGCTAAATTTGGACATTTGTGACAGCCGGTAGACTCGACTCGACTCGATTTTTATAAATAGATCCCTAAGTGTATCTCTTTGTAAAATAAAATGAAAAATAAACATATGCAGTTCGTACAGTATCTACATATTGCCTCTGATATGCATGCACATTAGACATGTGCGGTTTGTTGCGTTCCAAATGAAAATTCGGACAAATTTTTGTTTTTCGGAAATTCTGATGTTTTTAAATTCGAATTCGAAAACTTTTTTATTTCAAATCGTTTTCCAATTTCCAAAGAGAATAAAATAGAATAGAAATTAAAGGAGCAAAATAGAAAAATATATATATATATATTTATTCTATTTCTTTATTTCTATTCTATTTTATTCTCTTTTCTTTAATTCAAAATATTATAGGAACTGAATTTATTCTCTCTTGAGAAGAGTAGATTAAGGGGGGATATGATCAACATGTACATAAGGGGTCCATATAGTGAACTTGGTGTTGAGTTATTCACTTTACGGTCAACACAGAGGACAAGGGCGCACTCTTTACGTCTAGAGGAAAAGAGATTTCACCTCCAAATGCAGGAAGGTTTCTTCACAGTAGGAGCTGTGAAAATGTGGAATAGACTCCCTCCAGAGGTGGTTCTGGCCAGCTCAGTAGATTGCTTTAAGAAGGGCCTGGATTCTTTCCTAAATGTACAAAATATAACTGGGTACTGACATTTATAGGTTAAGATGATCCAGGAAAAATCTGATTGCCTCTCAGGGGATCAGGAAGGAATTTTTCCCCTGCTGTAGCAAATTGGATCATGCTCTTCTGGGGTTTTTCGCCTTTCTCTGGATCAACTGTGGGTATAGAATTGGGTATATGGGATTGTACAATATTTTTTATTTTATTTATTTTTATGGTTGAACTGGATGGACTTGTGTCTTTTTTCAACCTGACTAACTATGTAACTATATTCCAAATTTGAAAACTGTTGGAATCGACCTGAATTCGAATCGATTTGAAAACGAATAAACAAAAAAAATTCCGAAAACAAAGGAAATGAATGAAACAAATTTAACTAAACAAATTTATGTAAATAAGGAATCAAAACAAAACAATTTTTTTTTTCCGTTCTGCACATGTCTAATGGACATGCAATAATTTAGAGGTTGGATGAAAGGTTTAGTACAGAAAAACAAGTGATAAGGAACGAGGGACAGTGGGATTCCAAAAGTGGGACAGTCCCTCCAAATAATAGACAACGGGAAGCTATGCAGGGCCATGCGAGCGAAACAAAAAAAGTTGATTTGAGGCCAGGAATGAAAATTCCAGCACATTTCCATCACATTTCTGTGTATCAAAAAAAAAAAAGTCATCCCCAATCAATCACTAAATCAGTTGTTATAGAATATGTGTTAAGCCCCATACATGCAGGCTGAATATCGTCCAGAATCAGCCGGTACAGTTAAAACCGGCCATTCAGCCTGAGAGTACAGGTCCTTGTTTGACAGAAGCCGATCTCACAGCCGGCCTCTGTCAAATGAGCTTACTGGAAAACCAGCAGCCTATCAGCATCCAATCAGCGCTTGCAGCCAATGGCTGTGAGTGCTGACCGGTGTGTTCTCACATGGGGGGGTTCCCCCATCAGAACACAATACTGTAGGTCAGCGGGGAGATCTCTGTACTAACATCACATCCTTAGTACAGGACCTCCTTGTGAGCTCCTCAGTATTTTTTTTTTTTCGTTCAGCCCAGCGGGCCCAAACTTACCATGTGTACCAGGCACACGTATATGGTAATATACAGTATGCACGCTATGGAGTTGATTTACTAAAGCCAAATAGACTGTGCACTTTGCAAAGTGTAGTTCCTGTAGAATTTAGTAAATGATGTAAAGCTCCACTTTACAAAGAATACCCAATCACGTGCCAGAAAAATAAAAAAAACAGCATTTGTGCTTGCACATGATTGGATGATGGAAGTCATGAGAGCTTCTGCTCATTTACTAAGCTCTGGTGCAACTGCACTTTGCAAAGTGCATAGTCTATTTGCCATTAGTAAATCAAAAAGTGAAGTATGGGAATTTTTTTTTTTTTAGAATCATACTTACCTAGGTGGATGCAACATCACTCCGATGCTGCATCTGTCCCCCACTGGCTCCAACACTGAGAATTGAGCGATCAAACAACTCTGATCGCTCGGTTCTCAGAGCTACCTGAGCAGAGAGCCGTCGACTGTCAGTCACCAGCTCTCTGCTCTGTCCCCCCCCCCTGCATGCTCACTGAAGCGTTGGGCTTCGAAGGGGGCAGGAACGGCCGGCTCAGGCTCTCAGCGAATTGATGATGGGTGCTGGTCCAGGCATGTGGCCGGATCCCAATCTTAACCACTTAACGACCGCCCACTGTAAATATATGTCGGCAGAATGGCACCGACAGGCAGAATCACGTACATATACGTGATTGCCTTTGTATAGTTGGGGGGTCCGATCGGACCCCCCTTCTATACAGTGAGCGGTCGTTAGTTGTTCGAGAGCGATCCGGCATGAGGGGACGGCCGTTCGATTCCGGCCACCCCCTCTCGATCGCTCCCGGCGAATGAGAGAGCTTCCCCTGCCTGCCAGGCAGGAGGAAGTGATGTCATCTCTCCTGCGGCGCTCACATATACCGAGCGCCGTACAGGAGAAGATGCAGGTTAGTGCACACAACACTACACTGACACCAGGACACATAGGCACATAAATCGCCCCCCCAGGCCCCCCCAGACACCCCCAGATCACCCCCCAGATCACCCCCCAGCCCCCAGTCACAGTGTCACTGATTGCAGTGACCATTTATTTAGTGATCACTGCAATCAGTGACATTTGTGACTGTAAAAGTGTCACTACATTTAGTTTTAGGTCCAGTGTAGCCCCCTAACCCCCCCTAATAAAGGTTTAACCCCCTGATCACCCCCCCAGATAACCCTTTCACCCCCTAGCACCGCCGTCGCTAAGCAATCATTTTTCTGATCGATGTCTTAGCGTCGGTGATGCTGATCGGTAGCAAGTAATTTTTTTTAGGTTCGCCGCAGGTTTTTATAGCGTCGGGTACCCCCATATATTACCTAATAAAGGTTTAACCCCCTTGATCGCCCCCCAGGTAACCCTTTCACCCCCTATCACCACTGTCACTAAGCGATAATTTTTCTGATCGATGTCTTAGCGTCGGCGATGCTGATCGGTAGCCAGTAATTTTTTTTAGATTCGCCGCATGTTTTTATAGCGTCGGGTACCCCCATATATTACCTAATAAAGGTTTAACCCCCTTGATCACCCCCCAGGTAACCCTTTCACCCCCTAGCACCGCCGTCGCTATGCGATCATTTTTCTGATCGATGTCTTAGCGTCGGTGATGCTGATCGGTAGCCAGTAATTTTTTTTAGGTTTGCCGCAGGTTTTTATAGCGTCGGATACCCCCATATATTACCTAATAAAGGTTTAACCCCCTTGATCGCCCCCCAGGTAACCCTTTCACCCCCTATCACCACTGTCACTAAGCGATAATTTTTCTGATCGCTGTCTTAGCGTCGGTGATGCAGATCGGTAGCCAGTATTTTTTTTTAGGTTCGCCGCAGGTTTTTATAGCGTCAGGTACCCCCATATATTATCTAATAAAGGTTTAACCCCCTGATCGCCCCCCAGGTAACCCTTTGACCCCCTATCACCACTGTCGCTAAGCAATCGTTTTTATGATCGTTGTCTTAGTGTCGGTGATGCCGATAGGTAGCCAGTATTTTTTTTTTAGGTTCGCCGTCAGGTTTTTATATAGCGTCAGGTACCCCCATATATTACCTAATAAAGGTTTTAACCCCCTAATTGCCCCTAGTTAACCCTTTCACCAGTGATCATCATATAAGTGTTACGGGTGACGCTGGTTAGTTAGTTTGCTTTTTATAGTGTCAGGGCACCCGCCGTATATAACCCAATAAAGGTTTAACCCCCTGATCGCCCGGCGGGTGATATCAATTAGGTTTTAGCGTCAGAGAGGGTCTGCGTCACACCCCAGGCAGCGTCAGGTTAGTGCCAGTAGCGCTAACACCCACGCGTGAAGCATACACCCCCCTTAGTGGTATAGTATCTGATCAGCTCAATATCTGATCTGATCAGATCTATACTAGCGTCCCCAGCAGTTTAGGGTTCCCAAAAACGCAGTGTTAGCGGGATCAGCCCAGATACCTGCTAGCACCTGCGTTTTGCCCCTCCGTCCAGCCTAGGCCACCCAAGTGCAGTATCGATCGATCACTGTCACTTGCAAAACACAACACACATAACTGCAGCATTCGCAGAGACAGGCCTGATCCCTGCGACTCCAGTGCTGTAGGAGGTGATTTCACCACCACAGTTAAAAAAAAAAAGCATATATGCCGAATCATTGGGGCAGCAGGGGCGGAGGAGCGATTTTGCTTCTAATGCCGCGTACATACGGTCGAAATTCCGACGGAGGCTTGCCCGTGGAAAAGTCTGACCATGTGTACGCGGCATAACTTTTGCGAGAAGATGCCCCCATGCTTCGGCATATATAAATGGTGCATGTATGCCCATCATTAGAAGTGGGTGGATGAAGGGCGGTATTCTAATGGTGGGCATACCCACCGATCAATCTTTTTTTTTCGTTCAGCCAATAGGCTGCATGAAAAAAAAAGATTACAATACATGTCCAACAAGGACCAGCAACGTACTGGTATGTTGCTGGACTTTGAATGTTTATACCAGAATGATGCCTGCGGGTTTAGGTATCATCTTGGTATCATTCTTTTCAGCCAGCGGCCGGCTTTCATGTAAAAGCAATCCTAGTGGCTAATTAGCCTCTGGACTGCTTTTACAAGCAGTGGGAGGGAATGTCCCCCCCCGGATATAAAAAGCGCCATTGGGAAATTGGGAAAGCATTTTTATCACACCGATCTTGGTGTGGTCAGATGCTTTGAGGGCAGAGGAAAGATCTAGGGTCCAATAGACCCCAGTTTTTTCAAAAAAGAGTACCTGTCATTACCTATTGCTATCATAGGGGATATTTACATTCCCTGAGATAACAATAAAAATGATAAAAAAAAAAAAAATATGGAAGCAACAGTTTAAAAATAAAATAAAAAAGCAAAATTAATAATAAAAAAAAAAGCACCCCTGTCCTGCCCTGCTCTTGCCCAATGGCGAACGCAAGCGTCGGTCTGGCGTCATATGTAAACAGCAATTGCACCATGCATGTGAGGTATCACCGCGAAGGTCAGATCGAGGGCAGTAATTTTAGCAGTAGACCTCCTCTGTAAATCTAACAGGGTAACCTGTAAAGGCTTTTAAAGGCTTTTAAAAATGTATGTAGTTTGTCGCCAATGCGCGTTTGTGCGAAATTTTAAAGCATGTCGTGTTTGGTATCTATGTACTCGGCCTAAGATCATCTTTTTTATTTCATCAAACATTTGGGCAATATAGTGTGTTTTAGTGCATTCAAATTAAAAAAAGTGTATTTTTCCCCAAAAAATGCGTTTGAAAAATCGCTGCGCAAATACTGTGTAGAAAAAAAAAATGCAACACCCACCATTTTATTCTGTAGGGCCTTTGCTTTAAAAATATATATAATGTTTGGGGGTTCAACATAATTTTCTTGCAAAAAAAAATATGTTTTCATGTAAACAAAAAGTGTCAAAAAGGGCTTTGTCTTCAAGTGCTTAGAAGAGTGGATGTAAGCTTCCTAATGTTGTGTATAAAATGCCAGAACAGTTCAAAACCCCCCAAATGACCCCATTTTGGAAAGTAGACACCCCAAGCTATATACTGAGAGGCATGTCGAGTCCATGGAATATTTTATATGTTGACACAAGTTGCGGAAAAAATAATTTTTTTTTTTTGCACAAAGTTGTCACTAAATGATATATTGCTCAAACATGCCATGGGCATATGTGGAATTACACCCCAAAATACATTCTGTTGCTTCTCCTGAGTACGGGGATACCACATGTGTGAGACTTTTTGGGAGAATAGCCGCGTACGGGACCCCAAAAACCAATCACCGCCTTCAGGCTTTCTAAGGGTGTCAATTTTTGATTTCACTTCTCACTGCCTATCACAGTTTCGGAGGCCATGGAATGCCCAGATGGCACAAACCCCCCCCAAATGACCCCATTTTGGAAAGTAGACACCCCAAGCTATTTGCTTAGAGGTATTGTGAGTATTTTGCAGATCTCGCTTTTTGTCACAAAGTTTTAAAAATTGAAAAAAAAAAAGAAAAAAAAAAAATGTTCTTTCTTCATTTTCAAAAACAAATGAGAGCTGTAAAATACTCACCATGCCTCTCAGCAAACAGCTTGGGGTGTCTACTTTCCAAAATGGGGTCATTTGGGGGGTTTTGTGCTATTTTGGCATTTTATGGCCTTCAAAACTGTGATAGGTAATGAGGAGTGAAATCAAAAATTTGCGCCCTTAGAAATCCTGAAGGCGGTGCTTGGTTTCCGGGGTCCCGTACGTGGCTAGGCTCCTAAAAAGTCCCACACATGTGGTATCCCCGTAATCAGGAGAAGCAGCAGAATGTATTTTGGGGTGCAATTCCACATATAACCATGGCATGTGTGAGCAATATATCATTTAGTGACAACTTTTTGTAATTTTTTTTTTTTTTTGTCATTATTCAATCACTTGGGACAAAAAAAAAATATTCAATGGGCTCAACAGGCCTCTCAGCAATTTCCTTGGGGTGTCTACTTTCTAAAATGGGGTCATTTAGGGGGGTTTTGTGCTATTTTGGCATTTTATGGCCTTCAAAACTGTGATAGGTAGTGAGGAGTGAAATCAAAAATTTGCGCCCTTAGAAATCCTGAAGGCGGTGCTTGGTTTTCGGGGGCCCGTACGCGGCTAGGCTCCTAAAAAGTCCCACACATGTGGTATCCCCGTACTCAGGAGAAGCAGCAGAATGTATTTTGGGGTGCAATTCCACATATAACCATGGCATGTGTGAGCAATATATCATTTAGTGACAACTTTTTTTTTTTTTGTCATTATTCAATCACTTGGGACAAAAAAAAATATATTCAATGGGCTCAACATGCCTCTCAGCAATTTCCTTGGGGTGTCTACTTTCTAAAATGGGGTCATTTGGGGGGGTTTTGTACTGCCCTGCCATTTTAGCACCTCAAGAAATGAGATAGGCAGTCATAAATTTAAAGCTGTGTAAATTCCAGAAAATGTACCCTAGTTTGTAAACGCTATAACTTTTGCGCAAACCAATAAATATACGCTTATTGACATTTTTTTTACTAAAGACATGTGGCTGAATACATTTTGGCCTAAATGTATGACTAAAATTGAGTTTATTCGATTTTTCTTATAACAAAAAGTAGAAAATATCTTTTTTTTTCAAAATTTTCGGTCTTTTTCCATTTATATCGCAAAAAATAAAAATCGCAGAGGCAATCAAATACCATTAAAAGAAAGCTCTATTTGTGGGAAGAAAAGGACGCAAATTTCGTTTGGGTACAACATTGCATGTCCGCACAATTTACAGTTAAAGCAGCGCAGTGCAAAATTCTGAATTCACCTCTGGTCCTTTAGCTACCAAATGGTCCGGGGCTTAAGTGGTTAAATGACCACAAAGCTGTCCATGTATTGTACAAATTGTTTTTATATGTGTTTTTGTGACTTTAATAAACTGCGTTTTTATTGAAAATACATTATGTGATAGTACTAATTGCACCTATAAAGTCCTATCCCCTCTACTTTGTACTTGTTCTATGTTTTTATAGGGATGTTGGTGCTGTAATATAGCATTACATTGATTCTGGTGTTGACCACTTACCACAAACAGATCTACTTTTAGGGGGTGTGGCATGGGGTGTGTCTTATGCCTACATACTTTTACTATTAGGTTTTCCTCGTTCCCATTTGGTAGGTATGCTGTCTTACTTGCTGTTCATACTCATCACTATAGAATATATTTTCTGTATTCTGCAAAAATACTAGTTGATCCTACTGTTCTATATCTCCCCTTTTTAATCATGTCCCCAATGCAGTTTAGGATTTTGCAGAGCTGTGGTGGCAGTTCTGCACATGCTCAGTTTTCAGTCAGTTTCTAAGCTGAGCATTTTCTCCCTATCACATCTGAGCAGCCCATGTGACTATAGAGTCACACATGTGGGCATATACACAGTGGTAAATGACAGTTCACTCCCTCCCCCCTCCTCCATGCCCACTAACCAGCTAAACACAATGGGTGGCGAGCGATTACATGATTACATGTAGATTGATGGAGGCTTCACCTCCCTGTTATTCTAAGACACAGGCTGAAGGGGTATGACAGCCTGTGACTGCAGAAATCTGCACACACCATGTAAATGCCCAAAAAAAATAAAGATTGGATTTCAAATATATATTTGTATGATGATTTAAAACAGTTTATTGGTATTAATTCTGTATCCCAAAGGCTGTTTTTTTTTTTTTTTAAACATGTGGCCTAGAAGCTCCTCCTGCTTATGTTTCCCTACAGACAGGCTGGGAAATATCTGGGTCATGTGACAGCTGTAAATCGACTAGGTAAAAGGAACATAAATATTTTTTTATTAAAATAATTACAGTGGCATCATCCACATACAGAAATAGAAGGGACGATATTTTTTTAATATCTGCTATAAAACACATCCAATAAAAAAAATGAAAAAATCAAACTTCTGTGGCCAATCAGTGCACCCCCGCTGGCTATTGCACGAAATGATGTAAAGGTATGTGGTTTTGCGCAATAAAACCGACCGGCCGCAGTATATGTACTGCGGCCGGTCGGCAAGTGGTTAAATCACCTTTGGCTTAACTAATACAGCCTTTTTTCGAAATGTTACTCTAATAACACACACAGTCTTTGATTTCAGAAACATGTTTACAGTTTGACTTCGACTGGAATTCAATGTAAAGTTTAATTTGAATTTAAATTTGAATTTCGGAAATTCAAAAGAATTACGTTATTCGGAGCATTTGGTAAACGTTTGTTTATACTGTAATTCGGGTATCGGGATATATCCGAATAATGAAAAATGAGTCTGAATATTTATTCAGAGTGAAACGAACCACACATGTCTAGAAGATTAGAAGATCCTATTGGTTCTAAATCACCAATTTAAGTTGAGGTAAACTATACTTTTGATTTATTTCATCAAACTAATATTGGAGGTTTGTTTGAGCATGGTTTTCTTAACCAAGAGCAGTAGAAACAAACCCAAACCAAAACTTACATTTATTATATAATTTTTTTAGAATTTATTCTCTCTTCTAATGGTTGCATATATATGTCCCTCTCTGTAACCCAGGCTCTCATCTAGGAATCGGTAACACACTCTTGGGGAATTAAAGCATCTGGTAGGCACACATATTCAGTTTGTCATATATTGTAAAATACATATAAAAAAATTGTGATATGTAACTATTTCGATATTGTATCATAACAATCTACAAGTATAAGATTTTTTACAATTGTTTCTTTTGTAGTATATAAAACTTCTTGCAACACTGCCAAAAACTCCTGAGGAAGCTCTCTGAGCAAAACATGTAGAGTAAGAGGTGGTTGCACATGATATATAAGTGATACGCTTTTTGAACATTTATTGTTGTTTTAAAGAAACTATGTCTATCAATAAAATGTATATTTTTTTAAGATTTGCTCGTATACTATCTTGGTACCTTTAAAGTCCCCCCTGTTTCTTCGCAATTTAATTTGTTTCTATAAAGGGATGTGGTACCCATTAGTGACCTCTCATTGCCCAGTTAAAAAAACAAAAACACACGTCTAGTGTTTAGTATCACTTTAAATCAACAGGGAAATCCTATGGTTGAAGGAGCTGTAGCAGTCTACTGTAAATGGAAAGGCCCCAATAAAATAGGGGCGTGTTCTTGGAAATCCTTATTAACCACTTAAGGACCGCCCATCGCATATATACTGTGGCAGAGCAGCCCTATTGCGCGAAATGACGTACCCGTACCTCATTTCGTGCACAAGACACTGTGGCTGTGCGTGCATGTGCCCCCTGTACAGCGGGGGGAGCCGATGCGCTGGTTCGGTGGCCTCAATGTCCACCGACCACCCGCAATCGCTCCACAGAGAGGCAGAACGGGGATCTGCCAATGTAAACAAATCAGATCCCCGTTCTGTCAGGGGATTACAGAGTGATTGTCTGTTCCTAGTGATTAAAAACATCGATCTCTCTGTACTCCCAGTCAGTCCCCTCCCCCCACAGTTAGAAACACCTCCTTAGGGATCACTTAACCCCTTGATTGCCCCCTAGTGTTAACCCCTTTCCTGCCAGTGTCATTTACACAGCGATCAGTGGATATTTTTAGCTCTGATCACTGTAATAATGTCACTGGTCCCAAAAAAGTGTCAAAAGTGTCCGATCTGTCCACAGCAATGTCACAGTCCCGCTAAAAATTGTTGCTCACCGCCAATACTAGTAAATTAATAATAATAACAAAAATGCCATAAATCTTTCCCCTATTTTGCAGATGCTATAACTTTTGCGCAAACCAATCAATATACGCCTATTGCAAGTTTTTTTTTTACCAAAAATATGTAGCAGAATACATTTTGGCCTAAACTGATGAATAAATTCGTTTTTTATATATATATTTTTGGGATATGTATTATAGCAGAAAGTAAAAAATATAGGTTTTTTTTCAAAAATTACGGATTGTTTTTGTTTATAGCGCAAAAAATAAAAACCGCAGATGTGATCAAATACCACTTAAAGAAAGCTCTATTTGTGGAAAAAAAGGACATGAATTTTGTTTGGGTACAGCATCGCACGACCGCGCATTTGTCAGTTAAAGCGACGCAGTGCCATATCGCAAAAAACGACCTGGTCATTAAGGAGGTGAAACCTTCCGGGGCTTAAGTTGTTAAAAATTAAGTGCTAATCACAACAAAAAGAGGAAAACTGTTATATTTTCATTGTAAATTGCTCTGAATTTATCAAAGCATCAATGGACTCATTCATAAGCATACCATTTATTCTCTTATACACTTTTATCCCCTCAGGCAATGTTTACATAAAGTGCAAGCACATGTTAGAAAATGAGGAAAGTGCGGTTGTCAGCTTCCCTTGAATTTAGATAGGTGAAGATTGTACACTGTAATTTGTTACCTACGCATACATTTTTTTTCACTTATCTTAAAGGTTTTTTTCTCTATTTTGTTTTGCTTGAAAGACCCCGTGATTAATTATACTAACAGAGTGCCTAATGGAACAAGGTTGTTTGGTCACTCTTCACTAGTTTTCATTTTTTATAGTAATGTTTTTGTAGAGCTTTTGAAATGTAAATTCTTCTTTTTATACTAGAAAGGCATATTGTGCAAGTCTTTTTTGGTCCTACAAGCACAGATGGGATCAACATCATACATACACATAGGCAGTGGCGGCTGGTGCTCAAAATTTTTTGGGGGGTGCAAACAAACTGAAGAATTCAGAAAAAACTCCCTATCAATTGCAACCTTACTGTGCACATCAAACGCAGCCACTGTGCCCATCAAACGCAGCCACTGTACTAAACGCAGCCACTGTACCCATCAAACGCTGCCACTGTGCCCATCAAAAGCAGGCACTGTGCCCATAAAACGCAGCCACTGTACCCATCAAACGCAGCCACTGTACCCTTCAAACGCGCAGCCACTGTACCCATCAAATGCAGCCACTGTGCCCATCAAAACGCAGCCACTGTGCCCATCAAACGCAGCCACTGTGCCACCAAACACAGCCACTTTGCCCATTAAACGCAGCCACTTTGCCCATTAAACGCAGCCACTGTGCTATCAAACACAGCCACTGTGCCATCAAACGCAGCCACTTTGCCCATCAAACGTTGCCACTGTGCCCCAAATGTTGCCACTGTGCCCCAAATGTTGCCACTGTGCCCCAAGTGCTGCCACTGTGCCCCAAGTGCTGCCACTGTGCCGGTGACGGCAGCAGGTGGCGAGCAGTGTCCGGTGTCCTCTATTTCTTCCCCGACCCATATGCCTTCTCCCGCCCGCTCCTCCTCTCGTCCTCTGCTATGATTGGACGCCTGATAGGCGTCCAATCACAGCGCCTGTCGTTTCAGCCAATCAGGTAACACACCTGATTGGCTGAAAGGGGGTTCAATGTTAGCAAAGTGTATTCCTTCACTTTGCTAACATACAGCTGAGTGAGAAGTGAATGCACAGCTTCTCACATTTTTGAGAGCCTATTAGAGCCGGCGGCTCTAATCAGGTGCTTCCAAAAAACACCCCCACCGCTGTAATTCAGGTGATCAGTGCCCAAAAAGGGGCCGGACACCTGAATAGGGGGTGTCAGCAGAGACCATAGATAGATAGATTCATGCAATGCATGAATCTATCTATGGTAATTAGAGCGGTGCCAAGAGAGGGGGGGCGGCGCTCCTGCACCCTTTATGGACGCACCGCTGCTGCACATAGGCCCAAGTTAGATGGCAAGTATTGTCAGACAGAACTCAACCAGGGCTCCTAGGGTTCCTAGAGATTGCTGGAGCAGAGACAGAGGAATCTCCCACTTTGCGGTGTGTAGCGGTACACCCGAAAAGCGCCGCTGGCTGATGATGGTCAAAGGCACAGTCACTGTATACTTCCAGTACAGATGATGATGATGACCAGGGTTCTCCCTCACTATTGTAGAGGCTGCCACCCACAAAGTACAGTCTAGGCACACGGACACAAAGAGAAGTCTAGGGGATATATTTTTGCTGTTTTATTCTTAAATAACTTGGATGGGGTGTATGGTAGTATAGGATACTCCAGAACCACTAATGGAAACAAGAGGACACACTTCTCTATGTTGTAAACTTTGGGAACAGTTCTTCTGCTCAGCTCAGAATACAATCTTCCCATGAGTCTAGTAGAGGCGAGAGGTATGCACTCCACAGGCGGGGAACTACTTGACCCAGCTTCAAAAGACAGTCCTCCCACTAGAAAATAGAGGACACTAATGTATGAACCTTTAAAGTGGTTGTACACCCTGTACAACCACTTTTACCTACAGGTAAGCCTATATTAAGGCTTACCTGTAGGTGCTGGAAATATCTCCTAAACCTCCACGGTTTAGGAGATATTTACAATAAAGCCATGCACGAATGTCTACGGCGCATTCACACTTTAGAAAGGGCAGCGACTCTGGCCAGTCACAGAGCCGGAGTTCGCGGCCCCAGAAGGAAGAGGGGTGAGGATAGATGCTCGCTGCTAGTGGGGACAGCGGTGACATTGCAGGCTTCGATTTCAGGTAAGTGACACATAATGCGATGCATAGTAGCCCATTATGCTTTATCTTTGAAGGGAAATGAAGAGGAAGTAAAACCCATCAGGGTTTACTTCATCTTTAAGGAGAGGAAAACTTAACTCAACTTAGCGTAAAGTCTTTCCACTAAACTAAAGGGGACTGGTCAGTATAGTTACATAGCTACATAGTTAGTCAGGTTGAAAAAAGACACAAGTCCATCCAGTTCAACCAATGAAAAAAAATAAAATCATACAATCCCATATACACAATCCTTTACCCAAAGTTGATTCAGAGGAAGGCAAAAAACCCCAGCAGAGCATGATCCAATTTGCTACAGCAGGGGAAAAATATCCATCCTGATCCCCTGAGAGGCAATCGGATTTTCCCCGGATCAACTTTACCTATGTAGCACTCACCACCCTGTTTCTGCTTTTCTGTCATTTCTGCAGTCAGGGCACACCTGCTACTTTCCCGGTACCCCCCCCCCCCCGTGTAGAGAGAGGGGCAAGTGGTGTTAATGTTTTTGGGTCTTGCGGCGAGTTACCTCTCCAGAGTGGATCCCTGGTCTCCGTTGTCTAGGCGGAAGTCCCTTTGTAATAAAGCCAATGTCCACACAGGTGTAAAGCAGCAAGGTTTTATTATTTTCTTGAGGTAAAACTTGGAAGAGAGAGAGAGTAGAAACGACAGAGTAGGGGAAGGTTCAGGCACGCAACACTTAGAGAACACTTTCGTCGCCACTCAAGCCTGAGTGGGTATTGCTCACCCGGATAGTCCCTTTGAGAGCGGTCCTAGCAACCGGAGTGGAGCATGGATGTCAGAGATAATGGATCCCCCTTTAGGTAGGCCTCCAGGCCTCTCCCCGAGATAGCAGTACCGTCGCTATCTCCGCCGGGACTGATCTTCCCCTGAAACTCCTTCCCTAAAGATGGGCCCCGTTCAACTGGGCAGCCTGGGATCCTTCTCCGAAGCGTAGGCCCTCGATAGGAGAGCAGGGCCTACTATGCAGCAGCAGAGCCTCGGGCTAAAGGTGCCCGAGACCAAACACACGCATCCCGTGCCATGAGGGCCACGAGACACGCTCACTGGACCAGAGGTCCCCCCGAATGCCTTGGGGGTCCCCCTGGAATCGCCTCACGCCAAATGGCATCTGCCCCTTTTGTACCCTCTCCCAGCATGCACAGCGGGTAGACCACGCCCACTGCATGGCTGCCGAGAAAAGACACCCAAGGTGCTGTGATACCCCAGTGATCCAGCCTGTGCTGGCGGTGACAGTGCCACCTGCAGGCAAAGGAGAATAACACTGCCGGGCAGTATCACACCCAGAGCAGAAGCTAAACGCGAGCTACCGCATTTACATATGTTTACAAGCTGTTACAGGCATTTGCCATATCAAATGTCTCTGAACATCCCTCCTGAACGCATTTGTTTCCACTAAGACCCCCACGGGTAGCATTTAGGGGTAATTTTAGGGGGAGACCGGGTCCCTATCACAACCCGTACCGGGGGGGGGGTGGAGGGACTGGAAAGAACCCTATCGTATCCCACCCAGTATCTCACAGGCTCCCAAAGATCTTTCAGAAAAAGAGGCAGACGAGGAGGAGAGAGAAAGAAAAAGAAAAAGGAACAGATAAATCAGGGGATTTATAATTTAGCAGGGGTTCCTTTTACAGATCAGGAATTGAAAGTGCTAAATCAAGGGTTAAAATTTGCACCCGAAAAAAATGTGGATAAATTTGAGTTGTTTATAGATATCGAAAAATATATTCGTAAACTTAATATAAAAAAACACTATGCTAACCAGATACCTGTTATGGGTGCGTCAACCATTGATCAACAGTATGTACATAGTAGTTTAAAAAATAATTCTGTATTTAACCCTGGGAAAGGGAAAAATCATCACATAGAAGTTTTTAGAACAGTGGTGCAAGATGAAGCTAGGGAATTGGACATCAAAAAACATGTATCAAATCAAGCCATTTGGGAAGGAATTAAATCAATTGAGGAAAACAAACAAATAGTGGTAAGACCAGCAGACAAGGGGGGAGGATTGGTGGTGATGACTTGTGAATATTACTACCAATAAATGAAAAGACTGCTTAATGACACAGCCACATATAAAAAGTTAAAGGGGGATCCCACAGCAAGGTTACAAGTAGAACTCAATATTTGGGTAGAAGAGGGAGTTCACAAACTCTTGTTAAACCAAAAAGAAGCCAACTATATCAATATTCAAGCCCCTAAGGTTCCAGTGTTGTATATAGTACCTAAAATACATAAAAATAGGGACTTCCCACCAGGTCGACCCATAATAAGTGGGA
Organism: Rana muscosa; assembly: GCA_029206835.1. Classification (NCBI taxonomy): domain Eukaryota; kingdom Metazoa; phylum Chordata; class Amphibia; order Anura; family Ranidae; genus Rana; species Rana muscosa. The sequence continues at coordinate 1,042,135,563 of CM055117.1, read as the reverse complement.
TAGGTTCCCTATTTTCCAGATTGGGAGAGTACCTAGATGGGTTTTTTAAACCCCTAGTGTCACTTAGCCCTTCCTATTTGAAGAATAGCAAATATCTCATGGTACTTCTAGAAAAAATCCCAGCCACTGACAATACTATAATGGTAACAGTGGACATCGAGTCCCTGTATACAAATATAAAACATAAAGATGCCCTGGTAGCCCTAAAATGGGCACTTTTGAGGGAATCCAAGCTTAAGAAAATCCAAATCAATTTTCTAATCAGGGGCCTTGAGTTGGCCATGAGTAACAATTTTTTCTGGGTGAATGGTGAGTTCTACAAACAGACTGGGGGCATGGCTATGGGAACACGCTACGCCCCCAGTGTGGCAAATGTGGTTCTTAATAAGTGGGAGCAGGAGACCATCTTTAAAAATTAAAATAAATAATTGATCCTCTATAAAAGATACATTGATGATGTAATCCTGCTCTGGGAAGGGTCTATGGTCGATCTGACATATTTTATAGAACAAATGAACAACAATGATTATGGTCTGAAGTTCACAGCCGAGTGCAGTACCACTGGCGTGAACTATTTAGACCTAACCATAACAAAAAACCATGGGATCTATGAAACACAAACGTATTTTAAGGACACTGACAGAAACGGGTTTGTCCCAATCCGTAGCTGTCATCATCCACAATGGATAGGGGCAGTCCCTAAAGGACAATTCATGAGACTCAGGCGCAACTGTGCCAATGACACTGAATTCCATACTCAAGCTGAGGTACTCATGCAACGGTTTTTGGAGAAGGGGTACTCATTGGGGACACTCACCCAGGTTTTAACACAGGTGTCCGCAATGAATAGGAAATCCCTTTTGACCACCAAACCCAAACCTGAGTACAAAGGAGAAGTGGCATTTATATCTGGGTTTCATAGACAGTATAGACAGGTCGAAGCTATCATTAAAAAACACTGGGGCGCATGCGCGGCTCTTGGACATGGCGGATGTGTAGAGGCTGAGCTCTGGATCCCGCCCGCACTCCTGAACCCTGTAAAGCTTCCACGAAACAACGATCGCCACGGGGGTAAGCGCATTTCCATACGGTAAGCTTATAGCACCCCATGGGTAAAATCGGGCAGCAAAAACAGTTTTACAAACCGCAAACAGACCCACGCACGCTGACCGCGATGGACAGATTCGTCACTAGGCCGCAATCCCCGGCCTTGCCTGCACTAGCGGAACCGCTCGCGGCCACGGATCCCTCGCGGGGGATAGAGGACATGGAGAGTCATGCTGCACAAAGCTCACAGTCTGGGGGCACTCGGACACCCCCCGTAGTGTCTTCCCATACTGTTCAGAACATTCTAACCCCAGAACTCATGGATGAAAAGCTCCAGGCTCTCCTCATGCAGATGACACGCAATATGGCTGCTGAAATGGGAAAACTCTCACAGGAGTTAAGGAGTGAAATAGCTCAAATTGGGGACAGAACTGACGCTCTTGAGTATAAATTTGACGACTTGGTCAATTATGTGCAGGAATTGGAGGAGGAAACTTCCACATTGAAAAACTCTTTCTCACAACTCCAACTGCAACAGGAGGACCAGGAGAATAGGGAGAGGAGACAGAACCTGAGATTCCGAGGAATACCGGAGTCAGTGGGAGACAACAATCTTCGCCAGTACTTGCTGGGGTTGTTTAACACCTTAGCCCCCAGAATTGCAGATATTGATTGGCGCATGGACCGAGCACATCGATCCCTGGGTCCCAAACCGCCCGTTGATAACAGGCCAAGGGATGTCATAGTACGTTTTCATTACTATGAGAGCAAGGAGGCACTGACCCTTGCTACACGTAACAAATCAGCAACTGAATATAATGGGGCTAAAATACAGATCTACAATGATCTGTCTCCAGTGACCCTGGCGAAACGTAGGAACCTGCGCCCCATCACATCCCATCTGCAAAACCTGCGCGTCCCATACTTCTGGGGTTTCCCCTTTCGTTTGATTGTACCCCGAGATGGAAATCAACACTGTCTCCGTGATATGCATGAGGGTGAAGCATTCATTAAAAGTCTAGGCCTACCTCCCTTGCCTGAAGAGCTGATGCCGATTCCAGCAACCCAGCAAAATCGAATTGCACCAAATACGCCTTCCAGAGAATGGACCCCAGTCCGCAGAAAGCAGATGAAATCCTTCTCCACTCCCCATCGTGGCTCCAGACGCCCCCCTTGAAAGGTCAAGAAGTCAAGGCTGGCTCTAATCTTTTTGTGGCTGAAATAGCCTATACCCTGGTGTCAGATAATTGACCTGTGTTCTATTTGCTGTTTTTTTTTTTTTTTGTGTTGCAGCCACCAATCTGAACAACCAGTGGTCAAGATACCCGACATTTGGAGTTCCAACTCTGCTCACCCATGGGGTAAAGTTTTTTTTCTTTTTTGGAAGTTTTTGAAAGTCTCTTTCTATCTTTATTGAGATGACACTAGTGGGTTTGATAGCCCTATTAATCTTACTTTCATGAGAGTTTCCTTTTTGTTTTCTTTTTGCTGGAGAGCGGGGGGATCCCCCTCTTCACGTCTCCATGTGATGGGAGTTGCCAAGTGGCCCCAATTGGTCCCAGGCTTCGGTATGGGAATCCTGAGTGTTTTCTACTACTCAGGTGTAACAAATTTGACTCTTATGTTTTTTTTTGTTCAGAACCCCCCCTGGGTTCATTCGTTAATATTTTTATTTTGCTTTCTTCCAATACATCTCTACTACTACATACCAGTGCTGATTGCTTGTTAAGGTATAGGGCAACTTTATGTTCAAGAGTTATACAGGTGATATGTTTTCAAGGTTTACAATGCAGTAGTTTTAATGATTCATTATGGCTTTGAAGATAGTATCTCACAACGTTAAGGGACTGAACTCAATTTCAAAACGTTGGATTGCTCTTAAAGATTTTCGACGGTCAGGGGCGGACATAATACTAGTTCAGGAAACTCACTTCCGTACTGGGGGTTCGATGAAATTTGCATCTAAATTCTATCCCACATCCTATGTTGCATCTGCTCCTTCTGGCAAAGCTGGAGTGGCTATTTTGATAAAAAAATCATGCCCGGTAAAGGTCAGAGAAAAATACATCGACCCCCAGGGGAGGTTTGTCATCCTGATTTGTGAATACATGTCGTCTACATTTACTTTGGTCAATGTATATGCGCCCAATTCGGCCAAATGGTATTTCTGAACGATTTTTTTGATAGGCTTCAAAGGTACTCTAATCCATTCATGATATTAGGGGGAGATTTCAATCTGATTATGTCCCACAGGCGCGATCGTCATACGCTCTTTGGGGACACCCCTTCCCAACGGGTGATATCTCAATCCACCTCCTTTAGGAAACTGGTCAGAGCACACAGACTGCTGGATTCATGGAGAATCAGACATCTGATCCAAAGACAGTACACCTTCTATTCTATGGCACATAAGATGTACTCAAGACTGGATCATTTCTTTATTACGTCCCCTTTACTCCCTCTCCTAGTAGACTCCAACATTTCTCCTATTACATGGTCGGACCATGCTCCTATTTCACTAGAACTACTATTGCAGGACTCGCCCTCTAGGACTTGCCACTGGAGACTTAATGAACACTTACTCAGTTCACCCCCCATTAGGGATAGACTGACCAAAAGCTTGAATGAATATTTTGAACTAAATGTGGGTTCCGTACATAAGGTTTCTACCCTTTGGGAGGCTCACAAGGCTTGTTTCCGTGGTACATGTATTGCCGAGGGCTCTCGTCTGAAGAAGGATGGCGAGAGTCGTCGGATCTCCCTATTAGCTGACTTGAATCGGGCGGAGCGGGTTCTGCTGGGATCCCCAACAGTTGGGGCTCTCCGTAGGGTTGTAGCTCTTCGCAACCAACTGAAAACGTTAGAGTATAGTAAGGCAACAAAATCTCTTATGTGGGTGAAACAAAAATTCTACGAGTATTCTAACAAGCCACATAGGATGCTAGTGAACAAACTTAGACCACGTCCATTCCATTCCTTCCCTGAATTGTTGATCCAAAGAGATGGCACCCCCACTAAAACGGAAGTACTCCCCATACATGTCCCGCCAGATCTGTTGTTACAATTACAAAACATATACCCTTATAGGTGGTGTTCTCATGCCTTGACATATTTGGGCGTGAAGATTACCCCCTCGTACAGTACAATATACGCTGCAAATTTTCCCCCTCTGTTCCAGGACATCTATAAAAATTTACGTCAGTGGGCTGCATACCCTATTACTATGCTGGGCAGAATTAATGTACTAAATATGTCTGTATTGCCTAGACTTCTCTATCTTTTTGATACGCTCCCTGTAGCCATTCCTACCAGTCAGCTTAAAGCTCTTCAGAGAGGGTTTTTGAAGTTCATATGGAATAATAGCACACATCGGATAGCCAGCACGGTGGTATTTTCCTTGCGGTCACAGGGGGGAATGGGAGCACCTGACATCATTAGATATTACCTAGCCACTCATTTAAGGGCGGTTGTATCCTGGTCATGTCAGAGCAGCCCTAATAGGTGGTCGGAGATAGAGAAAGGTGCCATCTATCCGGTACATTTGTGCTCTTTAGTGTGGTCTAGACCCTTACACGGCGACCCCATACTGAAGAGAATGTGTCTTGCACCTATGCTATTCACCATTTCCATTTGGAATAAATGCAAATCAAAATTTCCGCTTGCATCATTGTGCCCTCCTCTTACTAACGTACTACTGAATCCAGTATTGCCTGATAGTTTGGTCTATGGCCGTCTGTTACCATGGATGCAGTCTCCATTGTTTCAGTTGCGAAATTTGGTTAACCCGGTCACTCGCAAATTTCTTGATTTCGCAACCCTTCAAAACAAATACTATATCCCCCAAAAGTTATTTTATTTCTATCTTCAGGTTAGGCACTTTTTTCAGTCCCTGTCCCCTAATCTTACCCTAGAAAGGCCGACTCCTTTTGAACGTGTGTGTGCGGAAGGCCCTCATCAATTACATCTTATATCATCCATATATCACATTTTACACGAATCTAAAGATTTAACGGCTGACACGCACCTATACATGCGCAAATGGAATCTGCTAATGGAGCGCCCTATCCCTTTGCAAATGTAGACCGCAATATGGTCTTCAACTTTTAAATCCTCTAAATGTGTAACTCAGAGGGAAACAGCAGTGAAGGTTCTGATGTTTTGGTATAAAACCCCTGATAGACTTCATCGAGTTAACCCTACCCTCCCCCCTACATGCTGGAGATGCAAAATTGAGATAGGTTCACACTTTCACATATTTTGGTCCTGTACACTTATACGGTCATTATGGACGGAGGTTATGCAAACTCTTCAGTCTGTAACAAGTCTATCTCTCCCTCTAGACCCTATTCACTATTTGCTTGGACTTCCCTTTCCGGGGGTCCCAAAATCTGTTAAACGTTTAATCTCATATATACTTTTGGCTGCTAAAAGGGCTATACCGATGTGTTGGTTGTCCACCACCCCCCCCCCCTCTCACCTGCAGTTTCTGCAATTAATTGCAGAGATTCGGAGAATGGAATCTCTTACAGCTAGAGTACATGACACAGTGATTCAATTTGACAGGGTTTGGGAACTTTGGGACTCCTCGAGTTACATTTAGGCCAAAATGTATTCAGCCACATGTTTTTAGTAAAAAAAATGTCAATAAGCGTATATTTATTGGTTTGCGCAAAAGTTATAGCGTCTACAAACTAGGGTACATTTTCTGGAATTTACACAGCTTTTAGTTTATGACTGCCTATCTCATTTCTTGAGGTGCTAAAATGGCAGGGCAGTACAAAACCCCCCCAAATGACCCCATTTTGGAAAGTAGACATCCCAAGGAAATTGCTGAGAGGCATGTTAAGCCCATTGAATATTTTTATTTTTTTGTCTCAAGTGATTGAATAATGACAAAAAAAAAAAAAAACTACAAAAACTTGTCACTAAATGATATATTGCTCACACATGCCATGGTTATATGTGGAATTGCACCCCAAAATACATTTTGCTGCTTCTCCTGAGTACGGGGATACCACATGTGTGGGACTTTTTGGGAGCCTAGCCGCGTACGGGCCCCCGGAAACCAAGCACCGCCTTCAGGATTTCTAAGGGCGCAAATTTTTGATTTCACTCCTCACTACTTATCACAGTTTTGAAGGCCATAAAATGCCAAAATAGCACAACCCCCCCCCCCCAAATGACCCCATTTTAGAAAGTAGACACCCCAAGGAAATTGCTGAGAGGCCTGTTGAGCCCATTGAATATTTTTTTTTTGTCCCAAGTGATTGAATAATGACAAAAAATAAAATAAAAATTACAAAAAGTTGTCACTAAATGATATATTGCTCACACATGCCATGGTTATATGTGGAATTACACCCCAAAATACATTTTGCTGCTTCTCCTGAGTATGGGGATACCACATGTGTGGGACTTTTTAGGAGCCTAGCCGCGTACGGGACCCCGAAAACCAAGCACCGCCTTCAGGATTTCTAGGCACAAATTTTTGATTTCACTCCTCACTACCTATCACAGTTTCGAAGGCCATAAAATGCCAAAATAGCACAAAACCCCCCCAAATTACCACATTTTGGAAAGTAGACACCCCAAGCTATTTGCTGAGAGGCATGGTGAGTATTTTACAGCTCTCATTTGTTTTTGAAAATGAAGAAAGAACGAGGGGCGGAGCCGGCAAGAGAGGAGAATGGCCGCATAAGAACACAGCTCCCGGCCATCTGAACTTTCCGGACCTTCTAACAACGACCCAGGGAACTCAGGAACGGCGGTTTTTGAACATATCAGGTCGGGGACACCAGCAGAGCATGCGGAGGAAGAGAAGGGAGAGAACAGCGCCGGGTAAGATGACGGACTTCTTCTCACTGTCAGACCGCCACAGCCGCCAAGATGGCGCCGGCAGCGTGCAGGGACCTGCACACACACACAGCCACAACTCGACCAGAGGGCGGGTGACAAGCGCTTCTCCCCATTCCTTCCCTATTCAGACGCAGCCAAGTTCCCAGTCATCATCCACAGCTAATAGCCCTGTAAAAAATAAGCAGAAGCTCTCTCAGCCTGCTTTCATGACAGTTAATGAAGGAGAGAGCAGCATGAGGATTGATGATACAATAGAATTTCAGGATGCCATAGCGGCTTTCCCTACAAACAACCAGCCTGTCATGGACTCCACTTTAAAAGAAATGCTGGTGTCCCTTAGAGGAGCTATTCATACAGATATGCTGCAGCTGGTGACCCAATGTAAATCTGAAGTGACTGAAGTCAGGGACAGGGTGACCCATATAGAGAACAAGATGGGGGACTTCTCTGAGACCTTTAACACTATGGTGGATGCACACAATGAACATGAGGAGGACATTGTATGGCTCAAGGCGAAGGTCGCTGACCTCGAGGACCGTTCCAGAAGGAACAATATTAAAATAAGAGGAATCCCCGAATCAGTAAAGAACCCAGACCTAACAGCTTTCCTTACCAATATCATGAAGGAGGCCCTCCCTGACCTGCCCCTGGAAGAAATCATCATAGACAGAATACATAGGCTGCCTAAGCCAAAACACATCCCTGAGAAATTACCCAGGGACACCATTGCTAAGATTCACTACTACACAGTTAAAGAAAAACTGATGTCTGTGACAAGGCGGGCTAATAATCTTCCTGAGGGCATGCGGGGACTGTCATTCTTTGCTGATCTGTCTGCACATACAATGCAAAGGAGACGTAATCTCATGACCATAACCAAACCTCTTAGAAATCACCAGATTCCCTACCGCTGGAACTACCCTGCTAACCTACTAATTACCAAAGGTGAAAAGGAGTTTCTGGTGACTACCTTAGAGGATGGCATCAAGCTGCTGGAGAGATGGAAGATTCTCCCTATTGAGACAGCAGAGGACCATCAACCTTCTGACTCCTCATATATACACACTAAATGACTATGAAGCAAAGCTGCATATAGTGCCCTATCACAATTGCTCAACTCAACCTGGTCCGGAAGTTCTACCGGCGTTAAATTTTTTTTTTGTTTCTTTAAACCCCAATATCAGCAGGTTAACCCCTGCCCAGATTTCATTAGAAATCATGCATTTTTAAAGTGCGCCTAGTTCTGCGCAAATTAGTTTCTTTATTAGTACTTTTTTAGATATCTCTAAGTTCGACCTGTTCTCTGTTTTATCTCACCATTTTTCTCTCAGACTGTAGACTTGTACTGCCAGTGTGAATTGCTTTCCTTGTTTCCGGCCGGAAAAAAAAAAAAAAAAAAACTACCACATCGCAGAAGAAAACACATCTAAACCAGCTAAAACTACTGCAGGTACGCCAGCGTATACGTGCCGCACCACTTCCTATCTCAGGTCCTTTCTCTTTCAGTGACATTGATTCTTATACGGTTCTACCTTTTTCACTATAAATACTCACTTGATAATGGCATTTAAAATTACATCTTTGAATGTGAATAGCTTGAATAGCCCACAAAAGAGACATATGCTATGGAGGGAGGCTCGGGATCAAGATTGTGATATGTTCTGTATCCAGGAAACACATTTTAAAGCGAACAATCACCCTACTCTAAAACATAATCTGTATACATATATTTGTGTGGCATGTGCCCCTTCTAAAAAGAGGGGGGTGGCTATCTTGGTGAGGAACACGATGGAGTTCAAGCTACTCTCTAGTCACAGTGATGAAGAGGGTAGATACATTATTCTAACCTGCGAAATCAATGGAGTACCATATACAATTGTAAACATTTATGTACCAAATTCTAGACAAGTGCATTTCCTGAATAGACTCTGGAAAAAAATTAAACAACTGGGCTCAGGGCACATCATACTTTGTGGTGACTTGAACTCCATAACTGATATTCACCTGGATAACTCTAATGCCTCTATCAGGAAGAGCATCAGGCATACATTATCGAACTTCCTCAGCTCAAACAACCTTTATGATATTTGGAGATGTCAGCACTCCAACGAGAAAGATTTTACTTTCTTCTCCCGGGTCCACTTATCCTACTCAAGGATTGATATGTTTCTGATGGACAAATTTTTGTTACAAAAAGTATCACACTCGGACATTGGTCACATCACGTGGTCTGACCATGCCCCAGTGTCTATCATTGTGGGGAACCGGGGACTATCTACACGGGCGAATAGATGGAAAAATGATGTCCAATTATTCTCAGATCCAGTCATTGCAAAAAATATTGAGAACTCATTGATAGAATTCTTTGCTAATAATGACACCACAGAGGTTAACCCATTCACTTTGTGGAATACCCATAAAGCTTTTATAAGAGGGTTACTAATGAAGCAAAGTGCTTCACTGAGGGGAAGGAGGAGGCAGCGCATGGATTCCATTCTGAGGGACATCTCGGGCTTGGAAGCTCAGAACAAATCTACCCCTAATGTTGAAATTAGCAATAAATTGGCGGCAGCTCGAGATGACCTCCGAACCTTGCTTATATCACAACATGTACGTAATACCCACAAATTTAGGTCTGACTTTTACACACATGGTAACAAGGCCGGTAAACTACTAGCAAATCAAATTAAGGAAAAGATCCTGAAACAGAAAATCTCACACTTATACCACCCCAAAAGTGGATCCAAATTGACCAACCCTAAAGATATAGCAGATGCGTTTAGCAGCTACTACGGTACCCTGTATAACCTACAGGAAGATACTGGGATACCACAACCTACCCCGACACTCATAGACGGTTTTTTACAAGATATATCTCTTCCTCAGCTGTCCCAAGACGATTTAGATTCCCTGAATTCTCCAATATCCATTCTAGAAATTACAAACACGATTTCAAACCTCCCAAACAACAAATCACCTGGACCTGACGGGTATTCTTCGGAATACTATAAAAAATTTGCTGGTACACTATCACCTATATTACTTCGGGTATTCCATGCTGCTGCCTCCTCTGCCTCATTCCCCTCGGAAATGTTACAAGCCACGGTGGTGATGCTACCTAAACCAGGGAGGGAGCCGGATAGAGCACAGAGTTTCAGACCTATCTCACTTCTGAACGTCGACCTAAAGGTATATGCCAAGATTTTGGCTAATAGAATTGCAGACCTGCTCCCCACGTTAATTAAACCCGACCAGGTTGGGTTTGTGGTGGGCAGGCAAACTACAGATGCCACAAGGCGGATCTTAAACTTAATACATTCATCACATACTACTAAGAGACCCTCAGTTCTGTCATTGGACGCGGAGAAGGCCTTTGACAGGATCCACTGGGGCTACCTGTCAAGGGTCCTTGCAAAATTCGGTTTCTCAGGCAACATATGTTCGGCCATATCGGCTTTATACTCAAACCCATCAGCTATGGTCTTCACGGAAGGTTTATTCTCTGAACAATTCTCGATCACGAATGGTACAAGGCAGGGGTGCCCTCTGTCACCCCTGATCTTTGCCCTTGTGATGGAGCCTTTGGCTGAAAAAATTTGGACCAATCCCCAAATTAGTGCCATTCGTCTAGGTAAAGAATAGGGATGAGCTTCGAGTTCGAGTCGAACTCATGTTCGACTCGAACATTGCCTGTTCGCCCGTTCGCCGAACAGCGAACAAATTGGGGTGTTCGCGGCAAATTCGAAAAATCTATGGGAGAAATCTAAAGTGCTAATTATAAAGGCTTATATGCAAGTTATTGTCCTAAAAAGTGTTTGGGGACCCGGGTCCTGCCCCAGGGGACATGTATCAATGCAAAAAGAAGTTTTAAAAACGGCCGTTTTTTCGGGAGCAGTGATTTTAATAATGCTTAAAATGAAAAAATAAAAGTGAAATATTCCTTTAAATTTCGTACCTGGGGGGTGTGTATGATATGCATGTGAAGTGGCGCATGTTTCCCGTGCTTAGAACTGTCCCTGCAAAAAGTGTCATTTTTGAAAGAAAAAAAATGCATTTAAAACTGACTCGCGGCTATTAATGAATTGTCGGCTCCCGGCAATACATACAAAAGTCATTGATAAAAAAAAAAAAAAAAAGCATGGGGGTCCCCAGAATTCAATTACCAGGCCCTTCAGGTCTGGAATGGATATTAAGGGGAACCCCGCCGCAAATAAAAAAAAATTGACGTGGGGTTCCCCCAAATATCCATTCCAGGCCCTTCAGATCTGGCATGGATTTTAAGGGGAACTCCACCCCAAATTAAAAAAAAAATGGCGTGGAGTCCCCCTAAAAATCCATACCAGACCCCTTATCCGAGCATGCAACCTGGCCGGCCGCAGGGGAAAAGGGGGGGACGAGAGAGCGGCCCCCCCTCCCTCCTGAACCGTACCAAGCCACATGCCCTCAACATGGGGAGGATGTCCCCATGTTGATGGGGACAAGGGCCTCATCCCCACAACCCTTGCCCGGTGGTTGTGGGGGTCTGCGGGCGGGGGGCTTATCGGAATCTGGAAGACCCCTTTAACAAAGAGGACCCCCAGATCCCGGCCCCCCCCCCTATGTGAATTGGTAAGGGGTACATTGTACCCCTACCATTTCACGAAGAAAGCGTAAAAAAATGTTTAAAAAAACACACAAACACCTTGAAAAAGTCCTTTATTTAAAAAAAAAAAAAAAAAAACATTCCAGCGGTGAAATCCAGTGTCCCGCGGCGATCCCGATGTCCAGCGCTGTCCGTCATTGGTTGTGCCTGAGCGGACCTGATGGGGAACTCCCTCTCAGTATTTTAAATGTATAGACCCGCCCCTTCTAAAGTTCCCCATCAGGTCCGCTCAGCGGACCAGATGCGGAACATGAGAAGGGGCGGGTCTATACATGTATTACCAAAGTGAGAGCAGTTCCCCATCAGGTCCGCTTCCTCGGTATGTCAGACCCGCCTACGTCATTGGCTTGAGCGGGGAACTTCCTTCACTATGTAAATTTAAATTTACATAGTGAAGGAAGTTCCCCGCTCAAGCCAATGACGTAGGCGGGTCTGACATACCGAGGGGGCGGACCTGATGGGGAACTGCTCTCACTTTGGTAATACATGTATAGACCCGCCCCTTCTCATGTTCCGCATCTCGTCCGCCCGGCGGACCTGATGGGGAACTTTAGAAGGGGCGGGTCTATACATTTAAAATACTGAGAGGGAGTTCCCCATCAGGTCCGCTCAGGCACAACCAATGAAGGACAGCGCTGGACATCGGGATCGCCGCGGGACACTGGATTTCACCGCTGGAATGTTTATTTATTTATTTTTTTAAATAAAGGACTTTTTCAAGGTGTTTGTGTGTTTTTTTAAACATTTTTTTACGCTTTCTTCGTGAAATGGTAGAGGTACAATGTACCCGTTACCAATTCACATAGGGGGGGGGCGGGATCTGGGGGTCCCCTTTGTTAAAGGGGTCTTCCAGATTCCGATAAGCCCCCCGCCCGCAGACCCCCACAACCACCGGGCAAGGGTTGTGGGGATGAGGCCCTTGTCCCCATCAACATGGGGACATCCTCCCCATGTTGAGGGCATGTGGCTTGGTACGGTTCAGGAGGGAGGGGGGGCCGCTCTCTCGTCCCCCCCTTTTCCCCTGCGGCCGGCCAGGTTGCATGCTCGGATAAGGGGTCTGGTATGGATTTTTAGGGGGACTCCACGCCATTTTTTTTTAAACTTGGGGTGGAGTTCCCCTTAAAATCCATGCCAGATCTGAAGGGCCTGGTAATTGAATTCTGGGGAACCCCCACGCTTTTTTTTTTTTTTTTTCTCAATGACTTTTGTATGTATTGCCGGGAGCCGACAATTCATTAATAGCCGCGAGTCAGTTTTAAATGCATTTTTTTTCTTTCAAAAATGACATTTTTTGCAGGGACAGTTCTAAGCACGGGAAACATGCGCCACTTCACATGCATATCATACACACCCCCCAGGTACGAAATTTAAAGGAATATTTCACTTTTATTTTTTCATTTTAAGCATTATTAAAATCACTGCTCCCGAAAAAACGGCCGTTTTTAAAACTTCTTTTTGCATTGATACATGTCCCCTGGGGCAGGACCCGGGTCCCCAAACACTTTTTAGGACAATAACTTGCATATTAGCCTTTATAATTAACACTTTAGATTTTGAACGTTCGAGTCCATTGTATTTAATAGGGTTCTAAAGTTTACACGAACATTTTGTCTGTTCGCAGGTTCTGGTGCGAACCGAACAGGGGGGTGTTCGGCTCATCCCTGGTAAAGAAGATCACACAATTACACTATTTGCGGATGACGTGATTCTGTCGCTCTCCAATCCGGCTCAATCCCTGCCAATAGTACACGAAATATTGGAACTATTTAATGCAGTGTCATATTACCAGGTGAATGCTACTAAGTCAAGCATATTGAGCTTAGGTGTCGATAGTAAAACAAAATCTCTTATACAAGACAAGCTACCATATCCCTGGGCGAAGGAAGGAATTCAATACCTAGGTATTACATTGACTCCCTCAATTTCCCAACTATATAACTCTAATTTTGAACCCCTGATAAGTAAATTTATGCAAGAAATGCTTAGATTCAAAAAATTCTATCTTACCTGGTCGGGTAGATTAGCAGCATACAAAATGATCTTACTTCCCAAACTGCTTTATTATTTTAGAGCTCTCCCGATCCAAATACCTAACTCATTTTATGCGGCTATGCAACGAGCCTTGTCTCAGTTCATTTGGGAAGGGAAAAGAGCCAGATGCTCTCATAACATTCTCATGAAACACAGAAAAACAGGGGGGATGGGGGTCCCCAATATTAAGGACTACCATATGGCAGCGATTCTAGATCAGACCAAGTCGTGGTTCAATACCGCGGATCCAATTCATTGGTGTAGAGCAGAACAGGCACAAGTCAATCAAGGTGACCTCCAAAACCTATTGCTAATTACACCCCTAGCAAAAATTTCAACATGTAAAATGATCCCAACTGTGGCGGCCACACTACTGGCATGGGAATATTTTTTAACGAATAAGAACCCCCATACTAAGCACAAAAAGATACCAATCCCAGTGACAGCACTCTCATTCCTCTCTCCAAATCTAGACACACGACATTGGGAGCGATATGATATCAAACATATACCAGATATGTTAAATCAAGGCCGTATCAAACCCTTCTCGGAACTACAGAGTAAACACTCTGTCCCTGAGAGGGAATTTATGACTTATGCTAGGATAACCAATATCATTTCTACCCTTAAGACACAACACATAGAAATCCCTGAAACCATTTACGAAGTATGGCACTCTTTTCCCAAGCCCAAAAAAGGTATAACGGAATTTTACAATCTCTTACACAGTAAACTCCATTTTGTAGTTCCGAAACAACTCCTGAAATGGGAAACAGATTTAGATATATCTATTTCCCAGGCACAGTGGAAGCGAGCAGTTACAACAAACTATACTCATACTAAATGTTCAAACTACAGGGAAATAGCACAGAAGATACACTTGAGATGGTATAGAACCCCCTATATATTATCAAAATTTCAAGGACACCCGTCCAACCTATGCTGGAGGGAGTGTGGTCAGGTAGGCACCTTGGCTCATATGCTGTGGTTCTGTGTATCTCTACGTAGTTTCTGGGCTGCAATAGCTCGGCTGATAGCTACTTTGACAGGAATACTCAACAAATTGAGAGTGGAACAAGCTTTACTGAGTGTTAATATGGATATATACCCAACACCTTACCGATCATTAGTAATGCAAATACTATATGCTGCTAGGCTGGTGCTGGCCCGTAAATGGAAATCATCGGACCCTCCCACAGTAGGGGAAGTACTGAAATTAGTAGATGACTCCTATTCATACGAGAAATCCATTGCATTTAGAGAAGGGAAACTAACAGATTTCACGAATAACTGGCACATATGGGGAAGTTACAAGTCTGATAGATAATGCAAAACAAATATGACTGCAGAGCTACGCTTAGTACCATGTAGGTACTCTTACTTCTAATTTTATATTTTCTTTTGAAAGACAGCAGAACAGAAACTGGTCAATGTTTATCAAAGTTAACAAATGTTTAATCAGAATATAATACCTCAGCTATATCTTAAAGAGGGACAGTTATATAACGTTTTTGAATACAATGTAACTTGATCGGCTACGTAAAATACGATTAGTTTTGATCAACGGCATTGATTAAATCTGTAGTTGAAAACAGGAATAACTTTACTGATATGTCAATTGCATTACCATGTTTAACAATATGTGGAAACTGTACTCTATGGATCTGTACTTGATATATGTTTATAACCCAATAAAAATTATTTTCGAAAATGAAGAAAGAACATTTTTTTTTATTTTTTTATTTTTTTTCAATTTTCAAAACTTTGTGACAAGAAGCGAGATCTGCAAAATACTCACCATACCTCTCATCAAATAGCTTGGGTTGTCTACTTTCCAAAATAGGGTCATTTGGGGGGTTTTGTGCTATCTGGGCATTCCATGGCCTCCGAAACTGTGATAGGCAGTGAGAAGTGAAGTCAAAAATTTACACCCTTAGAAAGCCTGAAGGCGGTGCTTGGTTTTGGGGTCCCGTACGCGGCTAGGCTCCCAAAAAGTCTCACACATGTATCCCCGTACTCAGGAGAAGCAACAGAATGTATTTTGGGGTGTAATTCCACATATGCCCATGGCATGTTTGAGCAATATATCATTTAGTGACAACTTTGTGCAAAAAAAAAAAAAAAAATTGTCTTTTTTCCGCAACTTGTGTCAACATATAAAATATTCCATGGACTCGACATGCCTCTCAGTATATAGCTTGGGGTGTCTACTTTCCAAAATGGGGTAATTTGGGGGGGTTTTGAACTGTTCTGGCATTTTATACACAACATTAGGAAGCTTACATCCACTCTTCTAACCACTTGAAGACAAAGCCCTTTTTGACACTTTTTGTTTACATGAAAACATTTTTTTTTTTTGCAAGAAAATTATGTTGAACCCCCAAACATTATATATATTTTTAAAGCAAAGGCCCTACAGATTAAAATGGTGGGTGTTGCATTTTTTTTTCTACACAGTATTTGCGCAGCGATTTTTCAAACGCATTTTTTGGGGAAAAAAATACACTTTTTTTAATTTTAATGCACTAAAACACACTATATTGCCCAAATGTTTGATGAAATAAAAAAGATGATCTTAGGCCGAGTACATAGATGCCAAACACGACATGCTTTAAAATTTCGCACAAACGCGCATTGGCGACAAACTACATACATTTTTAAAAGCCTTTAAAAGCCTTTACAGGTTACGCCGTTAGATTTACAGAGGAGGTCTACTGCTAAAATTATTGCCCTCGATCTGACCTTCGCGGTGATACCTCACATGCATGGTGCAATTTCTGTTTACATATGACGCCAGACCGACGCTTGCGTTCGCCATTGGGCAAGAGCAGGGCAGGACAGGGGTGCTTTTTTTATTTATTTTTTTTATTATTAATTTAGCTTTTTTATTTTATTTTTAAACTGTTGCTTCCATATTTTTTTTTTTTATCATTTTTATTGTTATCTCAGGGAATGTAAATATCCCCTATGATAGCAATAGGTAGTGACAGGTACTCTTTTTTTGAAAAAACTGGGGTCTATTGGACCCTAGATCTTTCTTTCCCAATTTCCCAATGGCGCTTTTTATATCCGGGGGGGGGCATTCCCTCCCACTGCTTGTAAAAGCAGTCCAGAGGCTAATTAGCCCCTAGGATTGCTTTTACATGAAAGCCGGCCGCTGGCTGAAAAGAATGATACCAAGATGATACCTAAACCCGCAGGCATCATTCTGGTATAAACATTCAAAGTCCAGCAACATACCAGTACGTCGGAATTTCGACCGTATGTACGCGGCATTAGGAGCAAAATCGCTCCTCCGCTCCTCCGCCCCTGCTGCCCCAATGCTTCGGCATATATGCTTTTTTTTTTAACTGTGGTGGTGAAATCACCTCCTACAGCACTGGAGTCGCAGGGATCAGGCCTGTCTCTGCGAACGCTGCAGTTATGTGTGTTGTGTTTTGTAAGTGACAGTGATCGATCGATACTGCACTTGGGTGGCCTGGGCTGGACGGAGGGGCAAAACACAGGTGCTAGCAGGTATCTGGGCTGATCCCGCTAACACTGCGTTTTTGGGAACCCTAAACTGCTGGGGACGCTAGTATAGATCTGATCAGATCAGATATTGATCTGTTCAGATACTATACCACTAAGGGAGGTGTATGCTTCACGCGTGGGTGTTAGCGCTACTGGCACTAACCTGACGCTGCCTGGGGTGTGACGCAGACCCTCTCTGACGCTAAAACCTAATTGATATCACCCGCCGGGCGATCAGGGGGTTAAACCTTTATTGGGTTATATACGGCGGGTGCCCTGACACTATAAAAAGCAAACTACTGTAACTAACCAGCGTCACCCGTAACACTTATATGGTGATCACTGGTGAAAGGGTTAACTAGGGGCAATTAGGGGGTTAAAACCTTTATTAGGTAATATATGGGGGTACCTGACGCTATATAAAAACCTGACGGCGAACCTAAAAAAATTACTGGCTACCTATCGGCATCACCGATACTAAGACAGCGATCAGAAAAACTATCGCTTAGCGACAGTGGTGATAGGGGGTGAAAGGGTTACCTGGGGGGCGATCAAGGGGGTTAAACCTTTATTAGGTAATATATGGGGGTACCCGACGCTATAAAAACCTGCGGCGAACCTAAAAAAAATTACTGGCTACCGATCGGCATCACCGACGCTAAGACAGCGATCAGAAAAACGATCGCTTAGCGACAGTGGTGATAGAGGGTGAAAAGGTTACCTGGGGGGCGATCAAGGGGGTTAAACCTTTATTAGGTAATATATGGGGGTACCCAACGCTATAAAAACCTGCGGCGAACCTAAAAAAAATAACTGGCTACCGATCGGCATCACCGACGCTAAGACAGCGATCAGAAAAATGATCGCTTAGCGACAGTGGTGATAGGGGGTGAAAGGGTTATCTGGGGGGCGATCAGGGGGTTAAACCTTTATTAGGGGGGGGTTAGGGGGCTACACTGGACCTAAAACTAACTTTAGTGACACTTTTACAGTCACAAATGTCACTGATTGCAGTGATCAGTAAATAAATGGTCACTGCAATCAGTGACACTGTGACTGGGGGCTGGGGGCTGATCTGGGGGGTGATCTGGGGTGTCTGGGGGGGCCTGGGGGGGCGATTTATGTGCCTATGTGTCCTGGTGTCAGTGTAGTGTTTTGTGCACTAACCTGGCATCTTCTCCTGTGCGGCGCTCGGTATATGTGAGCGCCGCAGGAGAGATGACATCACTTCCTCTGCCTGTGTAAACATTACACAGGCAGGGAAGCTCTCTCATTCGCCAGGAGCGATCGCGAGGGGGTGGCCGAAATCGAACGGCCGTCCCCTCATCCCGGATCGCTCCCGAACACTTAACGGCCGCTCACTGTACAGAAGGGGGGTCCGATCGGACCCCCCAACTATACAAAGGCGATCACGTAAATATACGTGATTCTGCCTGTCGGTGCCATTCTGCCGACGTATTTTTACAGTGGGCGGTCGTTAAGTGGTTAAAAACGTATGTAAACAAAACACGGCTAAACGCGAGCTACCGCATTTACATACGTTTACAAGCTGTTACAGGCATTTAACATATCAAATGTCTCTGAACATCCCTCCTGAACGCATTTGTTTGCTTTCCAAAAAATGCTTCTAAACTCAACTGCCTACATGTGTACATGTACTAATAAGATAACATTGAGGGGAGTTCAGGGGCAGCTGAAAAAAACGCACAACTGCTCCTAAACGTCCGTTTACCAGCAGCAGTGTACACAAGACCTTAAGCTTAATGATCTACCAAAACCCCCAGATCCTTCTCCACTATGGATTCCCCCAGTTGAACTCCCCTCTAGTATGTATGATGCATGCATATTATTAGCCCCCAAGTGCATAACTTTACATTTATCAACATTAAACCTCATCTGCCACATAGTCGTCCAATTAGACAGAGCATATAGGTCGGCTTTAAATTGGAGACATCCTGTAAGGACGTTATTCCACTGCATAGCTTGGTGTCATCTGCAAAGACAGAAATGTTACTTTTGATCCCAGACCCAATATCATTTATAAACATGTTAAAGTGGAGTTCCACCCTGAATTTTTTTTTTTCCCCAAAAAGAAAAAAATTATTGGAAAAAATAAAAAATAAATACTCACCTTAAATAGCGGTTGCTGTGCGCAAGTCCCTAATCTTCCTCTCCATCGTCCACAGCAGGTCTCCTTCCTTCGTCCTATTCGTGGTGTATTCTGGTGAATGGGGTGCGCTGCCTTCTGGGAACTGTGTGTATCCCAGAGAGGAGCCGGCCCATTCACAAAACGCTGTGCGGCTCGCGCATGCGCAGTAGGAAATGGGCAGTGAAGCCGCACGGCTTCACTGCCTGTTTCGCTTACTGAGGATAGCGTCGCCGGGAGCTGCCAGCGCAGAGTGATCGGCCTGGGGGGGGGCTGACATTGCGGGCGAGTAGGACAGGTAAGTGTCCTTATTAAAAGTCAGCAGCTACAGTGTTTGTAGCTGCTGACTTTAAAAAAAATAAAATTGCGGGTGGAATCCCGCTTTAAAAAGTAAGGGTCCCAACACTGAATCTTGGGGTACACCACTGATAACCTTGGACCATTCAGAGTAAGAATCATTAACCACTACTCTCTGAATTCTGTCTTTTAGGCCGTTTTCTATCCATTTACAAATTGATATTTCCAAGCCTGTAGACTTTACTTTACACATTAGCCGTGTGTGGGGAACTGTATCGAACGCTTTTGCAAAAAAAGTTTACCACGTCCACCGCCACCCCTCTGTCCAAGGTTGTACTTACCTCCTCATAAAAATAAATCAGGTTTGTCTGACAACTTCTGTCTTTCATAAATCCATGGTGCCTGTTGCTCAGTGGCGGCTGGTGCTCAAATTTTTTGGGGGGGCGCAAACAAACTGAAAAAAAAATCATCAATTGCCGCCACTGTGCCCATTAAAACGCAGCCACTGTGCCCAAACGCCACTAGTTTGTCCCCAAATGCAGCCAGTTTCCCCCCAATAATACAGCCAGTTTGTCCCCCCATAATACAGCCAGTTTCTCCCCCATAATACAGCCAGTTTCTCCCCCATAATACAGCCAGTTTCTCCCCCAATAATACAGCCAGTTTCTCTCCCAATAATACAGCCAGTTTGTCCCCCAATAATACAGCCAGTTTGTCCCCCATAATGCAGCCAGTTTGTCCCCCATAATGCAGCCAGTTTCTCCCCCATATGCAGCCAGTTCCTCCCCCATATGCAGCCAGTTTCTCCCCCATATGCAGCCAGTTTCTCCCCCAAATGCAGCCAGTTTCTCCCCCATATGCAGCCAGTTTCTCCCCCATATGCAGCCAGTTTCTCCCCCAAATGCAGCCAGTTTCTCCCCCATATGCAGCCAGTTTCTCCCCCAAATGCAGCCAGTTTCTCCCCCAAATGCAGCCAGTTTCTCCCCCAAATGCAGTCAATTTCTCCCCCAAATGCAGCCAATTTCTCCCCCATATGCAGCCAGTTTCTCCCCCAAATGCGGCCAGTTTCTCCCCCAAATGCAGCCAGTTTCTCCCCCATATGCAGCCAGTTTCTCCCCCAAATGCAGCCAGTTTCTCCCCCATAATACAGCCAATTTCTCCCCCAAATGCAGCCAGTTTCTCCCCCAAATGCAGCCAATTTCTCCACCAAATGCAGCCAATTTCTCCCCCATATGCAGCCAGTTTCTCCCCGAAATGCAGCCAGTTTCTCCCCCAAATGCAGCCAGTTTCTCCCCCATATGCAGCCAGTTTCTCCCCCAAATGCAGCCAGTTTCTCCCCCATATGCAGCCAGTTTCTCCCCCAAATGCAGCCAGTTTCTCCCCCATATGCAGCCAGTTTGTCCTCATAATACAGCCAGCTTCCCCTCCCCCAGCCCTGCACTTACCTTCCTCGAGTCAGCGCCGTCCTTCTTCCGTCCTCGATGTCTTCTCCCGCCCTCGAAATCACTTCAGCCAATCAGGTTACCGGTAACCAGACCCGGTGAACCTGATTGGCCAGGGAACGCACCCCTGTGCGTCCTCTCATTAGGTATTTAGAAGCCGATTACAGCCCTCAGGCAGTGACCATTTATTTAGTGATCACTGCAATCAGTGACATTTGTGACTGTAAAAGTGTCACTACATTTAGTTTTAGGTTCAGTGTAGCCCCCTAACCCCCCCTAATAAAGGTTTAACCCCCTGATCACCCCCCAGATAACCCTTTCACCCCCTAGCACCGCCGTTGCTAAGCGATCATTTTTCTGATCGATGTCTTAGCGTCGGTGATGCTGATCGGTAGCCAGTAATTTTTTTTAGGTTCGCCGCAGGTTTTTATAGCGTCGGGTACCCCCATATATTACCTAATAAAGGTTTAACCCCCTTGATCGCCCCCCAGATAACCCTTTCACCCCCTATCACCACTGTCGCTAAGCGATCATTTTTCTGATCGCTGTCTTAGCGTCGGTGATGCAGATCGGTAGCCAGTAATTTTTTTTTAGGTTCGCCGTCAGGTTTTTATATAGCGTCAGGTACCCCCATATATTACCTAATAAAGGTTTTAACCCCCTAATTGCCCCTAGTTAACCCTTTCACCAGTAATCACCATATAAGTGTTACGGGTGACGCTGGTTAGTTAGTTTGCTTTTTATAGTGTCAGGGCACCCGCCATATATAACCCAATAAAGGTTTAACCCCCTGATCGCCCGGCGGGTGATATCAATTAGGTTTTAGCGTCAGAGAGGGTCTGCGTCACACCCCAGGCAGCGTCAGGTTAGTGCCAGTAGCGCTAACACCCACGCGTTAAGCATACACCCCCCTTAGTGGTATAGTATCTGAACAGATCAATATCTGATCTGATCAGATCTATACTAGCGTCCCCAGCAGTTTAGGGTTCCCAAAAACGCAGTGTTAGTGGGATCAGCCCAGATACCTGCTAGCACCTGCGTTTTGCCCCTCCGTCCAGCCCAGGCCACCCAAGTGCAGTATTGATCGATCACTGTCACTTGCAAAACACAACACACATAACTGCAGCGTTCGCAGAGACAGGCCTGATCCCTGCGACTCCAGTGCTGTAGGAGGTGATTTCACCACCACAGTTAAAAAAAAAAGCATATATGCCGAAGCATTGGGGCAGCAGGGGCGGAGGAGCGATTTTGCTCCTAATGCCGCGTACATACGGTCGAAATTCCGACGGAGGCTTGCCCGTGGAAAAGTCTGACCATGTGTAAGCGGCATAACTTTTGCGGGAAGATGCCCCCATGCTTCGGCATATATAAATGGTGCATGTATGCCCATCATTAGAAGTGGGTGGATGAAGGGCGGTATTCTAATGGTGGGCATACCCACCGATCAATCTTTTTTTTTCGTTCAGCCAACAGGCTGCATGAAAAAAAAGATTACAATACATGTCCAACAAGGACCAGCAACGTACTGGTATGTTGCTGGACTTTGAATGTTTATACCAGAATGATGCCTGTGGGTTTAGGTATCATCTTGGTATCATTCTTTTCAGCCAGCGGCCGGCTTTCATGTAAAAGCAATCCTAGGGGCTAATTAGCCTCTGGACTGCTTTTACAAGCAGTGGGAGGGAATGTCCCCCCCCCGGATATAAAAAGCGCCATTGGGAAATTGGGAAAGCATTTTATCACACCGATCTTGGTGTGGTCAGATGCTTTGAGGGCAGAGGAAAGATCTAGGGTCCAATAGACCCCAGTTTTTTTCAAAAAAGAGTGCCTGTCATTACCTATTGCTATCATAGGGGATATTTACATTCCCTGAGATAACAATAAAAATGATAAAAAAAATAAAAAATATGGAAGCAACAGTTTAAAAATAAAATAAAAAAGCTAAATTAATAATAAAAAAAAAAAAGCACCCCTGTCCTGCCCTGCTCTTGCCCAATGGCGAACGCAAGCGTCGGTCTGGCGTCATATGTAAACAGAAATTGCACCATGCATGTGAGGTATCACCGCGAAGGTCAGATCGAGGGCAGTAATTTTAGCAGTAGACCTCCTCTGTAAATCTAACGGCGTAACCTGTAAAGGCTTTTAAAGGCTTTTAAAAATGTATGTAGTTTGTCGCCAATGCGCGTTTGTGCAAAATTTTAAAGCTTGTCGTGTTTGGTATCTATGTACTCGGCCTAAGATCTTCTTTTTTATTTCATCAAACATTTGGGCAATATAGTGTGTTTTAGTGCATTAAAATTAAAAAAAGTGTATTTTTTCCCCAAAAAATGCGTTTGAAAAATCGCTGCGCAAATACTGTGTAGAAAAAAAATTGCAACACTCACCATTTTAATCTGTAGGGCCTTTGCTTTAAAAATATATATAATGTTTGGGGTTCAACATAATTTTCTTGCAAAAAAAAAAAAATGTTTTCATGTAAACAAAAAGTGTGAAAAAGGGCTTTGCCTTCAAGTGGTTAGAAGAGTGGATGTAAGCTTCCTAATGTTGTGTATAAAATGCCAGAACAGTTCAAAACCCCCCAAATGACCCCATTTTGGAAAGTAGACACCCCAAGCTATATACTGAGAGGCATGTCGAGTCCATGGAATATTTTATATGTTGACACAAGTTGCGGAAAATAGACAATTTATTTTTTTATTTTTTGCACAAAGTTGTCACTAAATGATATATTGTTCAAACATGTCATGGGCATATGTGGAATTACACCCCAAAATACATTCTGTTGCTTCTCCTGAGTACGGGAATACCACATGTGTGAGACTTTTTGGGAGCCTAGCCACGTACGGGACCCCAAAAACCAATCACCGCCTTCAGGCTTTCTAAGGGTGTAAATTTTTGATTTCACTTCTCACTGCCTATCACAGTTTCAGAGGCCATGGAATGCCCAGATGGCACAAAACCCCCCCAAATGACCCCATTTTGGAAAGTAGACACCCCAAGCTATTTGCTGAGAGGTATGGTGAGTATTTTGCAGATCTCGCTTTTTGTCACAAAGTTTTGAAAATTAAAAAAAAAAAAAAAAAAATTTTCTTCATTTTCAAAAACAAATGAGAGCTGTAAAATACTCACCATGCATCTCAGCAAATAGCTTGGGGTGTCTACTTTCCAAAATGGGGTCATTTGGGGGTGTTTTGTGCTATTTTGGCATTTTATGGCCTTCGAAACTGTGATAGGTAGTGAGGAGTGAAATCAAAAATTTGTGCCTAGAAATCCTGAAGGCGGTGCTTGGTTTTCGGGGTCCCGTACGCGGCTAGGCTCCCAAAAAGTCCCACACATGTGGTATCCCCGTACTCAGGAGAAGCAGCAAAATGTATTTTGGGGTGCAATTCCACATATAACCATGGCATGTGTGAGCAATATATCATTTAGTGACAACTTTTTTAAAAATTTTTTTTTTTTTTGTCATTATTCAATCACTTGGGACAAAAAATAAAAAATATTCAATGGGCTCAACAGGCCTCTCAGCAATTTCCTTGGGGTGTCTACTTTCTAAAATGGGGTCATTTGGGGGGGGGTTTGTGCTATTTTGGCATTTTATGGCCTTCGAAACTGCGATAGGTAGTGAGGAGTGAAATCAAAAATTTGCGCCCTTAGAAATCCTGAAGGCGGTGCTTGGTTTTTCGGGGGCCCGTACACGGCTAGGCTCCCAAAAAGTCCCACACATGTGGTATCCCCGTACTCAAGAGCAGCCGCAAAATGTATTTTGGGGTGCAATTCCACATATAACCATGGCATGTGTGAGCAATATATCATTTAGTGACAACTTTTTGTAATTTTTTTTTTTTTTTTAGTCATTATTCAATCACTTGCGACAAAAAAAAAAATATTCAATGGGCTCAACATGCCTCTCAGCAATTTCCTTGGCGTGTCTACCTTCCAAAATTGGGTAATTTGGGGGGGGGGGGTTTGTACTGCCCTGCCATTTTAGCACCTCAAGAAATGAGATAGGCAGTCATAAATTAAAAGCTGTGTAAATTCCAGAAAATGTACCCTAGTTTGTAGACGCTATAACTTTTGCGCAAACCAATAAATATACGCTTATTGACATTTTTTTTACTAAAGACATGTGGCTGAATACATTTTGGCCTAAATGTATGACTAAAATTGAGTTTATTCGATTTTTCTTATAACAAAAAGTAGAAAATATCATTTTTTTTCAATTTTCGGTCTTTTTCCATTTATATTGCAAAAAATAAAAATCGCAGAGGCAATCAAATACCATTAAAAGAAAGCTCTATTTGTTGGAAGAAAAGGACGCAAATTTCGTTTCGGTACAACATTGTATGTCCGCACAATTTCCAGTTAAAGCAGCGCAGTGCAAAATTCTGAGAAACAGCTCTGGTCCTTTAGCTACAAAATGGTCCGGGGCTTAAGTGGTTAAAAAAAAAAAACCTCTTAAAGGGCCCGTTTTTTTTTTCTTTTGGTGACCACAGGAGGGGGGGGGGGGGGCGGCGCCCGGGCGCCCCCTATGGACGGGCCGCCACTGCTGTTGCTTAAAATATTTTTTTCCAGCAAGAACTCCTATACGTGGTCTTTTATTAAAAGAGAAAACATTTTTTTCCCATCATACTTACCTAGATGGATGCAGCATCGGGCCGATGCTGCATCTGTCCCCCGGTCGCCACTGCACTGAGAACCGAGCAATCGAACATCGCCGATGGCTCGATTCTCTCAGCTCCACGAGCAGAGAGCTGCTGCCTGTCAGTCAGCAGCTCTCTGCTCTGCCCCCACCCCCACGCTCACTGGAGTGCTGAGCTGTGGAGGGGGGGGGGAGCGGCCGTCTCAGGCTCTCAGTGGCTCAATTTCGACATTTTCCCTTAGGGGTTTACTCACTTTTGTTGCCAGTGGTTTAGACATTAACCACTTAAGGACGGAGCCTCTTTCTGACACTTGTTGTTTATAAGTTAAAAACATTTTTGTTTTTGTTAGAAAATTACTCAGAACCCCCAAACATTATACTTTTTTTTCTAACACCCTAGAGAATAAAATGTTGCAATACCTTATGTCACACTGTATTTAAGCAGCGGTTTTTGGAAAAAATACACTTCTTTGAATTAAAAAATAAGACAACAGTAAAGTTAGCCCAATTTGTTTTTACATTTTTAAAGATAATGTTATGCCGAGTAAATTGATACCCAACATGTCACGCTTCAAAATTGCGTCCACTCGTGGAATGGCGACAAACTTTTAACTATTAAAAATCTCCATCGGCGTTGTTTAAAAAAATTCTACAGGTTGCATATTTTAAGTTACAGAGGAGGTCTAGGGCTAGAATTATTGCTCTCGCTCTACCGATCGTGGTGATACCTCACTTGTGCTGCTTGAACACCGTTTTCATATGTGGGCGCTGCACACGCGTCCGTTCGATTCTGCACGTGAGCTCGGCGGGACGGGGGCGGGTTTAAATTTTTATTTTATTTTATTTATTTTACCTTTTATTTTTATTTTTATTTTTTTTTTTAAAAATTGACACTTTTATTCCTATTACAAGGAATGTAAAGCATGACAGGACCTCTTAAATGTGAGATCTGGGGTCAAAAAGACCTCAGATCTCATATTAACACTAAAATGCAAAAAAAAAAAATGATACAATAAAATATTTACAAAAATGTGAGGGGTGTACTCACTTTTGTGAGATACTGTATATATACTGTATATCCCATAGTTTTTAGACGCTATAACTTTCACACAAGCCAATCAATATATACTTATTGGATTTTTTTTTTTATACCAAACACATGTAGCAGAATACATTTTGGCCAAAATTTATCAAGAGGTTTTATTTTTTTTATTTGTTTTATGGAGTAAGTTTTATAGCATAAAGAAAAAAAATATATTGTTTTCTTTTTCAAAATTGACAGTCTTTTTGTGTTTATATAATAAAAAATAAGAAACTCAGTGGTGATCAAATACCACCAAAAGAAAGCTATTTGTGTGAAAAAAAATTATATAAATTTCATTTGGGTACAGCATTATTGTCATTTAGGCTCCATGCACACTAGACGTTAAAATAACATTATAAAAACGCCAGTAGCTTTGCAGTGAGTCTTTCAATGGTTTTTAACATTTTTGCAATCGCGTTTATTTTGCGTTTTTCTGCGTTAGCGTTTTTTTTTTTGTTTTTTTGTTTAAGATTTTTTTTTTAATGGATCAAAAACGTTAAAAAATGCTGGTGAGCCATATTTTTGAGTGTTTATCAACGTTTATGAGCGTTTAACATTTTTAAGCATTTTTGGTGGTCAGAAAAACAGCTCCTGAAACACGATTTTAGGGCGTTCAGACAACAGCCCATAAACTTCACTGCTGATAAAGGTCCAAAAACTTCCATGTGTGCATGGACATAGAGGGGAGTTTATGGGCTGTTAAAAAAAAAACGCACAAACTCCCAAAAACGGACGTTTATGAGCTTCAGTGTGCATGGAGCCTTAAAATAGTACAGTGCCGCGTAGCAAAAAATGGCCTGGTCATGAAGTGCGTAAAACCTACCGAAGCTGAAGTGATTAAAAAAGATCTTTCTACTATTCTACAGATCTCTGCACTTTATTTCTGCCCATGGGGGATCTCCGCCGATTGGCATTCTGCCCTGTTCTGCCCTGTTGCCCCGCCCCCAGGGTGTACTTTTTGGACGTTTTATGATCCACCACAGTGGATGTTCTTATGACCTGTGTGGAATATTACATATATACTCTTTTGGGTTATTGTGAAATATGTATCTATACTTATACTTTCTTCTCTTTGTTCATAATACAGTGGAACCTCGGATTGCGAGTAACGCGGTTAACGAGCGTTTTGCAATATGAGCACTGTATTTTTAAAAATCCTGACTCGGTTTGCGAGTGTTGTCTCACAAAACGAGCAGGATTCAAGCCACAGCAGTGTGCAGTACCGCGTTTGGCCTGAGGTGGGGGAGCGCCGGAGCCGAGTGGAGCTGTTCGGAAATGCTCGGAAATACTCGGAAATACTCCGTTCCCGAGCCTTTCGGAGGTTTTCTGAGGTCAGCCGAGCTGTCCTCGGGCCTTTCCATGTGTTTCTGAGTCTTTCCGGCGCCTCCCCTTCACCTCTGGCCACATGCGGTATTGCATGCCATTGAAGTTAATGCGGAACAATTAATTTTTTTTTTATTGACTTCAATGGGGAAACTCGCTGTGATATGCGAGTACTTTGGATTACGAGAATTCTCCTGGAACAGATTATGCTCGTAATCCAACGTTCCACTGTATACAGTATTTAGTGTTGCTCTACCTTGCCATATTGGGTCCTGAAGAAGCCGTGTAATTGGCGAAACGTTGACCTGGCAGACCTGGCTACCATGATGAAGCCTCTAAAGTTTTGTGTTTTTAGGCTAGATCTGGTGTAGCCAGTCCTGCACTTTTTTGCATTCTCTGGTTCTGATGTGGCTCTATAATCAAAATGTACTTTCTATATTATTATTATTATTATTATACAGGTATTATATAGCGCAAACAGTTTGCATGTAATACATGCCACCCCTCCTTTCCCTGTTCCTCTTCCTTCGGTTGCCCGGGTCCCCCATGTGCTCCCTTGCTCTCCCTTCCTCCCATTGTTTCAGGATGGAGAGCGGGGAAGAGGCCGGTAAATATTTCAAATGCATATGTGTTGGAGCTTTGGGGTGCACACCCTAATGCAATCGGCTGTGCACACCTATGGTGGGAAAATCTAGCTGAGGTGAAATATAAGGGACAAAGCTGAAGAAAACACACATATTGGTAATTAAATAATATTTATATTGCATTTGGAACCTAAAACTCTTTACTGATGAGCAAATCCATAAAGCCCACAGAGGTAACAAGCAGATAATTAGGATTACCACAGACAACCAGTAGAAACACAGACCAACCAATCGCAGGCATAATCAAAGGACAAAAAAATAGAAGTCAGGCAGACTTTAACCTAGATCAGACTGACCTGATGTTCAGGCACAGGCTCAATGTCCAGCAATCTACGTAAGTTTAGTTTAGGGCAGGTGTGCACTGCAGAGACCTGAGCTACAGTGCTGAATAACAGCCAGCAGTTGGCAAAGGCTTGAGGCTGGTATTTAGAATTTCTGACAATGTTCAAATTGCTTTAGTGCTTTTCTGTTCCAAGCTTAAAGTGTTACTAAACCCACAACAGTAAAGTCTGGGGGGCATGGCCAGCGCGGCATGTGAGCAGACGCTTCTACAAATTACCCTGATATAATCCGGTTTCCAGCACAGCGAGACGCCCGACTTTGCCCCAGTACTTGCGAGGAACACCCACTGCATTTCCCACATGTTTGTTCGGCCGCAAAATAGCAATGCTAACCCGGGGAAACAAAGGAGATGGCCTCCGTCCTCTGCACAGAAGGTTCGTGGGGGAGACAAATCTAAGGAGGGGGGTGAGTAAACAACTCAAGTACCCCAAAGACTGGACCAGAGATCCCCCCAAAGACATGCACTACTATGCGCTGAAAATTACAGAAAAATCTGACCGGACGAACCGGCCTGTCCTGGATGCTGATGCAGGGCACAGTAATTAGGACATGGAAGATGGTGAGCTGGAGCAGGGAACGGCGGCCATCTTAGCTCAGGCAGACAGTTACACTGCTGAGCTGGAAGAGACAGAGGACCCCTGGGAGGAGGAAGGTGAACGGCCGACCCTTGCAGCTATCCTGAGGGCTGTTAACAAGTTCACAGCCTCTGTTAACAACTTACAAGCCCGCTTTGGGGGTTTGAAAGAGGAGGTCAGCCTGATCAGACAGTTTTTTTCAAAAATAAGAGAGTGAATGACAGGTACTGAGAGCAGAATCAGTGACATGGAGGATAAACTTCCTGCTATGCTCAGAGAATCCCAAGCCACTACCGTCTAGCTAAAGCCACAGAAATGTGTGTCGAGGAATTTGAGAATTGTCTGAGGCGCAATAATGTGCGGATAGTGGGGTTACCCG
Source organism: Rana muscosa (assembly GCA_029206835.1). Taxonomy (NCBI): domain Eukaryota; kingdom Metazoa; phylum Chordata; class Amphibia; order Anura; family Ranidae; genus Rana; species Rana muscosa. The sequence continues at coordinate 1,042,105,603 of CM055117.1, read as the reverse complement.
AGAAGGCGGAAGGCCGGCATCTCACTCAATTTGTGGAGCAGTGGCTACAGGAGGCTATAGGAGGCCTTTATACATCTGTACGCAGTGGAAAGGGCTCATAGAGTCCCTACTAGGCCAGAGAACGAAGAAACATACTGTTTAATGGAACAAGAGTTTCCTTCTGCCCTGATTTTTCGGCCGAGGTACAGAGGAGCAGATCACGTTTTTCTGATGTTAAAAAACGCCTGCAGAACCAGTACGGTATTTGTACATTGATATCACATCCCCTCTCAAGCGTCTCCTCTCCAGAGAGAATAAGTTCAATGCTTGTAGTCTTTCTCCATAGCTGAGATCCTCCAGTCCCTTTATCAACTTTGTTGCCCTTCTCTGGACTCTCTCCAGCACCAGCACATTCTTCCTGAGGACTGGTGCCCAAAACTGGATGGCATACTCAAGATGTGGCCAGACTAGAGCCTCTCTAAGACAGGTTTCACAATGGTGCACTATTTGGCCGAAGCTTAGGTGTACTGACCTTTTTGTGCGGTTAACCCCGCAGTTCCCAATAGACTTTGTTTTAGATTGCAGGTTCCTGGTGTCTTTTCTGAAAGCGCACCAAAAGTCCTGCTACCTGCATCTTTGGTGCACTTCCAGAAAAGGCACCAAGAATGCTTGATCTAGCACAAACACATCACATCAGACGCAAACAGCAGAACACCCCTGTTTGGAGCTATTACCCCGCATTTTCACCTATTAGAGTCAGTGTCACTTACATTTTAGATAAAAACTATTTTTCTTAAATTTACCTTAGGCTGGTGTCACATTGTCAAACCGTAGCACAGGTGTACCTGTGGCTTTCATGCAGTTAGTGTGCAGTTTCCCACAGACTCTCTATTAGATCATGCGTTCTTGGTGTCTTTTTCTGAAAGTGCACCAAAAGCAGTGGCTGCTGGTGGTTTTTTGTTTGGGGGGGGGGCGGCAAACAATCAAACCCCCCCCCCGCTGTCTGCCGGTCGGCCCACCAGCACTAACCCCATCTAGGCAGCGGTGGGGATCGGACATCCGTGGAGCGGCGGCGGAGATTGGGCATCTGTGGAGCGGCGGCTCTTCTCCTCCTTGCTTCCGCCGTGCGTCTCCTCCCCTCCTCATAGGCATCCAATAGGATCGCCTGTCCTTTCATCCAATCAGGTGATGATTATCAGACCCGCTTCTCGATTGGCTGGGAGGAGGATCCATGTTGCAACAGCAAATTTTCATTCGTTGTTGCAACACAACTGGGTGAGCTCCGGTCGCACTTTCTGCGACCTAAGCCCACCCTATTTTGAAGCTTATTATAGCCTCTGGCTCTAATCAGGTGCTTCAAAAAAAAAAACTGGCCGCTGTAATTCATGCGCCCGGTGCCCTGTAAGTATGGTTGCCACATCATCCCTTTAATCCATGACACACATGAATTACACAGGTTCTGAGGCTGCTTTAATGCAGATAAGGCACCAAGTGAGTTTAATTACCACCTTAATCAGCCACAGAACCTGTGTAATTATGGTGTGTCCTGGATGCCCCTGACCAAAAGTCCTGCAACCTGCATCTCTGGTGCGCTTTCAGAAAACCCACCAAAAAAGATAAAACATTTATATCTGAAGTGTAAGCGACACTGACTCTGATAAGTGGAAATGTGGGGCAATAGCAAAGAGTCTGGGGCTCCAAACAGGGGTGTTCTGCTGTTTGCATCTGATTCTGTTGAAAAATGTAACATTTGTTTGTAGCACCATAACAATAATTCCATGCCATTTCTAATGTGTTCTTTAGAGCAGAAACATAGATATGTCAGCAAATAATCTTTGTGTTTATGGTATATAGATTTTTAATTATCTGATGAACTTCCAGCTCCACCCATTCTGATTATATGTGCTATAGAGAGAGGTCCATCTGTTTCCCACAATTTAAAGCACCATGAAACACGAGTAATTGCAACATATTCAATGGCAGCTGTTGAGCTTCCGCAATATGAGCGTGCCGTTTGTTGTTACGTTTTATCTTTGTGTGGTTCAGAGTTGAGGCCTTTCATTCCTGTATTAAAAGCTCCTTCTTATTCCAAGTCTCTCGTCTGCACTAGTTTAATCTTTGTATGCAGATGTTCTGTAACCTATAGAGGAATGAATGGTGCACTCTTACAGAATTGAGTAGTTAGCAACTTGGCAACATAGAGATTAGTTTAATAATAGAAACATAGAAGAGTGATGGCAGAAAAAAAGACCAAGTGGTCCATAGAGTCTGCCCCATTTTTAATCTATTGTATGTATGTTTTTTTTTTGCTTTTTTTTTAAAGAAATTGTCTGAGTATAGATCTATGTTTGTTCCAGACATGCTTGAATCCACTTCTGCAGGAAGTCTATTCCAAGCATTAACCACTTGCCTACTGGGCACTTTCACCCCCTTCCTGCCCAGGTAAATTTGGAGCTTCCGGCGTTGTCGCAATTTGAATGACAATTGCGTGGTTATGCTACACAAATAGAGCTTTCTTTTGGTGGTATTTAATCACTGCTAAGAATTTAATTTTTTACAAAAAAAAACACCCCGAAAATGTTGAAATAAAAAAAAGTTTTTCTTAGTTTCTGTCAGTAAATTTTCTAAATAAGTAATTTTTTCTCCTTCACTGATGGGCGCTGATAGGCTGCACTGAGGGGGCGCTGATAGGCTGCACTTATGAGCACTGATAGGTGGCACGGATAGGTGGCACTGATGGGCACTGATGGGCAGCACTGATAAGCACTGATGGGTGGCACTGATGGGCATTGATGGGCAGCAATGATGGGCATTGATGGGCAGCAATGATAGGCAGCACTGATAGGCAGCACTGACTGACATCACTAATGGGCACTTTTTGGTGGCACTTGTGGGCACGCATTGCTGGCACTGGTGGGCACTGATTGCTGGCACTGGTGGGCACTGATTGCTGGCGCTGGTGGCATGTTATTGTAATCAGGGTACTGATGATCAGTGCCCTGATTAAATGTCTTGATGTCCCCTGGGAGGAGATGCCGCTGATCGTCCCTCCTTGCCACACACTTTTTCATTGCAAGGTGATGAGAGCCGATTACCGGCATCTCCGTGCTTACATGTGACCGACTGTGATTGGACACAGCCAATCACATGGTTAAAGAGCGGGCGCGCAAGAGCAGCCGTTCTGGGATGAAATCATATGATGTCGTCACAGAACGAGAGCCGCACCGCCCCCAAGCGGTTACAGTAGTAGTAATCTCTCTTTTTTTATTTATACCTACAAGTAAGCTTATAAAAAGCCCCCCATCTGACAGGAGTACGCATTTCAGCTTTGGCACATGTGCCACAGGTAGCTGAACCCTGGTGCAAGGGCCAGCAGCACCAAGAGACTGGGACCAATAAAGCTTGTATTGCTATTTTAATGAGTTTGTGTCCAATAAACATCACCAGAAGCTGAAATTGAAAGCTTGGTAAGAAAGCCAAATGCATGGGCGTCCGCTGAACTTTTTTCAGGGGGGGGCATCATTTTAAGGTCATCCATGCTCGGTCCCTTTTTGACAATGTCATGAAGGGGAGGAGCTTAGTCATTATGACATAAAGCGCAGGCATGCAAAGGTTTGAGAATCCTGATGCAAAAGCTTAATGATCAAGCTGCCATTGTCTGATCAGCAATTTCTAATTTTTTTAAACCCCCCCTCTAGCAGCCGAATAGCGCCACTAAAACGATGGTGAAGCGCCGCAAAAACTAGCACTTTACCGATAACGTGGCCAGCTGGCAGTGTGAAATAGCTCTTGAGGATAATTCCGCTTCACTTCATGTCCATATAAATATAGTGTGTCTCCAGGGGGGGGGGGTCAATTGACCCCCCTTGCCCTATGGAGCGGACGCCCATGGCCAAATGTTTCAATATTTGGTTTATATGAGTCAGTTCACACTTCTCTAGTGATGCTCTCTAGCACCCCAGTGATTATTAGTGGGGTGGGGTGGTGATTTTGCTGAACTGCATGCTCTGAAAATGTTAGTCCCTTCTTTAGGCCATGATGTCTATAGCAGGAAAAGTGAATTATGTTACCTTTCATATCTTGAGCCTTGGAAAACATTTCTTATATATTTCTTTCAACTGTGTATTAAACTACATGGCTCAACTAAGCTAAAAACACTTGACTGTCATTACCCTAGGTAATCTAGGGAAAAATAATCCTTTGATGGAGTACAATATCGGGGGTGCCATGTTGGCCAGCACTACAGAAGAAAAGGATTTGGGGGTACTTATTTTAGACAATTGAAAAATGTGCAAACAGTGTTTACAATTCTAGGATGCATCAGTAGAGGGATCACTAGCAGGATGAAAGAGGTTCTGATTCCCGTATATAGATATTTAGTTAGAGCTCATTTAGAATATTGTGTATTGGGGGGCATGAATGCAAGGAGGACTATGAGGGGGGGGGCATGACTGCAAGGAGGACTATGAGAGGGGGGGCATGACTGCAAGGAGGACCGTGATGGGGGGCATGACTGCAGAGAGGACTGTGATGCAAGGAGGAAAATGACTGCATGGAGAACTGTAATTGGGGGGGGGGGGGCATGACTGCAAGGAGGATTTGATGAGGAGACGTGACTGCAGGGAGGACTGTGATGGGGATGGGGAGCATGACTGCAAGGAGGACTGTGATGGGGGGGCATGACTGCAGAGAGGACTGTGATGAGGAGGCATGACTGCAAGGAGGACTTGATGGGGGGGCATGACTGCAGGAGGACTGTGATAGGGGAGCCATGAGGGTCAATCCAGAAAACAGCTGTGGAGGTGGACGTCCTCATCAGAGGCCGCAGTATGGGAAAAATAAACATGGCTCCAAATGGTGCAGGTCAATCGATAAAATTTATTTAAGATCATAAATCAAATGAACAGATGTAGAAATGATAAAAAGTGATCACAATATAGTATAAAAGCAATGTGGGAGGCATAGGATAAGCAAGTCCAACGTGTTTCGACACCAGAGGTCATCAACTAGAGCATATTAGATATTTTTCCCATACTGCGGCCCCTGATAAGGACGTCCACCTCCACGGCTGTTTTCTGGATTAACCCTCTGGTTGGTCATTGCTGCTGTCCTGTCGTATGGTTCGGAGTCCAGGGATCTACCATCCATTTTCATCTGGTTTCTCCATCTACACTACATCAGAGCGCCAGGAACTAAGCGTTCAGAGCCCATTTGACTCACTGCCGTATGGTAGGTGCGTCCACCTCATCTGGTAAGAGTATTTTATCTTCTCCATTTGAAAATTGTTTCAAAGTCTTCACATGTATTCCAGTAATTTGATTTGAATACCAGCCATTCATCGCCTTTGGAAGTGGACCCTTCCCCTTCGTCACTTCTTGGACTTTAGTGTTCATTCAATTTCTTTGGAAACACATATCACCATTTGCCCTTTACTCCATAGAGACTTTTTCTTTTCTATACATTTGGGTACACAAATTTTTATGGATATAGCGATTAAGGTTTAACGCTTTTGATCTGTTTTGTGTATTAGCACTTCTGTATATACACTCAGAATTGAGTGGCTCATAATCACTTTTTTTATATTCACATTGTGATCTTCACCAATGTGCACCCCACAGCGCACAGATGCATTCACTTGAATAATTTTATTATTTAGCTCTACACACATTTTTTGCATAAGTAAGTATCTGACCTGGAGAGGGTTGCAGGGAGCTTCCTGAGAGTCAGTCATGGACATATTAGAACAATATGAGGGAGAAGAAGACAGGTGCACCAACAGAGAGGGGTACACAGGATTCCCACACCTGGGCAGCTGCCTCGAAAACATCATGTATTTGTTCCTTACCCCTGCACTATGTACATTACATGAACCTGACCCCTGCACCATGCATGTAATCTCGAGTGTTAGGCTATGCAAGCCACCTTATTTTTCTCCTCTAGGCACCCAAAGGGGTGACTTCAAATTTGCAAAAACCTTGGGATATCAGTTAAACTATCTTGCTATATATTTTGAGAGAGCTGAACATAAACTAGGAAAAAAAATATCTATGCCCCTGGCAGTGGCGGTGCGTCCATAAGGGCGCAGGAGCGCCGCCCCCATCTCCTTTCACTCTCTAATCCCCATAGATAGATTCATGCATTGCATGAATCTATCTATGGTCGCTGCTGACACCCCCTATTCAGGTGTCCGGCCCCTTTTCGGTCACCAGGCACCTGAATTACAGCGGTGGGGGTGTTTTTAGAAAGCACCTGATTAGAGCCTTTGGCTCTAATAGGCATCCAAAAAAGTGAGAAGCGGGCGCAACGCTGTGCGTTCCTTCTCACTCAGCTCAATGTTAGCAAAGCTGAAGGAATTTGCTTTGCTAACATTGACCTGCCTCTAAGCCAATCAGGTTGCCGGGTCTGTTACCGGTCGCCTGATTGGCTGAAATGTCAGGTGCTGTGATTGGATGTCTTTCAGGCGTCCAATCATAGGAGAGGAGGGAGGAGAGAAGGACGGGAGAAGACAAATGGAGAGGAGAAGATGAATGGAAGACACCGCTCGCCGTCACCCGCAGGGGCAGGGGGATGATCACAGTGGCAGCATTGGATGGCACAGTGGCAGCATTGGATGGCACGGTGGCAGCATTGGGAGCATTTGATGGCACAGTGGCAGCATTAAATGGTACACTGGGAGCATTGGATGGCACAGTGGGAGCATTGGATGGCACAGTGGGAGCACTGGATGGCATCGTGGCAGCATTGGGAGCATTTGATGGCACAGTGGGAGCATTGGATGGCACAGTGGCAGCATTGGGAGCATTTGATGGTGCAGTTGTGGTGTTTGATGGGCACAGTGGCTGCAATTGATGAGCACAGTGGCTGTGTTTGATGGCACATTGGCTGCATTTGATGGCACAGTTACAGTGGCTGCAATTGATGGGCACAGGGGCTGTGTTTGATAACACAGTGGCGGTATTTGATGGTACAGTGGCTGCGTTTGATGGCACAGTGAGGCTGAAATTAATGGTTTTTTTTTTAGAATTTTTCAATTTGTTTCCGCCCCCCCAAAAATTTTGAGCACCAGCCACCACTGGCCCCAGGTGAGTGGCAAACATTTCCTTTTCACGATTAACGGTATGAAGTATACAGTTTATTTTATATATTTGGTGGAACAATTTCTTACAAATGTTTTTCAGCACACTAGGATGAAATGGTTGCCTACCCCCGCTTTACACTGCCAATCCAAAATGTAATAACTGGACTAACGAGTTTTAGAACTCTTTTTGGCAGAGTTAATAGGCTACGAGAAATACAAAGCAGCGATTTAAAAGCTTTATTAACCACTTCCCATCCTGGCTATTGTAATATGACGGGCGAAAGGTGGCTCTGCCATCCTGGGTGGCCATCATATGACATCCTCGGGCCTCCCAGCCGCTAGGGGGAGCGCACGCGCCCCCCTGCCGCGTCACTCGGGTGCTGATGCGCGTGCCTGGTGGCCGCGATGTCCACCAGGTACCCACGATCAGCAGTTACAGAGCTAGGGACGTGGATCTGTGTGTGTAAACCAATGGTGTGTCCCTTGTACATAGGGACACCGATCGGTCACCTCCCCCAGTCAGTCTCCTCCCCCCACAAATAGAATCACTCCCTAGGGAACACATTTAACACATTTAACCCCTTGTTCGCCGCCTAGTGTTAACCCCTTCCTTGCCAGTCACATTTATACAGTAATCAGTGCATACACTGTTCGCTGTATAAATGTGAATGGTCCCAAAATAGTGTCAAAAGTGTCCGATTTGTCCGCCGCAATATCGCAGTCCTGACAAAAATCGCAGATAACCGCCATTACTAGTAAAAAATAAAATATTTTTTTTTTATCGAAAATATGTAGAAGAATACGTACCGGCCTAAACTTAGAAAAAAAAAATGGGATATTTATTATAGCAAAATGTAAAAAATATTGTGTTCTTTTCAAAATTGTCAGTCTTTTTTTGTTTATAGCGCAAAAAACAAACAAAAAAAAACGCAGAGATAATAAAATACCACCAAAAGAAAGCTCTATTTGTGGGAAAAAAGGACGTAAATTTTGTTTGGGAGCCACATTGCATGACCGCGCAATTGTCGTTCAAATCGTGACAGTGCTGAAGGCTGAAAATTGGCCTGTGCAGGAAGGGGGTGAAAATGCCCGGTATTGAAGTGGTAAATATATAAACAAGCAGCATAAGAAAAAAAAACAATATACTTTGGTGAAACCAAAGTAACAAGGTCTGCCTGTCACACAATGTAATCAGCCATTTATACTGTTTTAAACAATGAGCTCATGTTTTTTTTAACAACCTTAAGCCCCAAATCATACATGAGCGTGAGTGTATTCATGCGATTTTGAGCACCCTTTCACACTTGAGGTTTAGCGTATTCAGGCGCCTTTCAGGATTTTTTGCATGTTTTCCATGTGCAAATGTTTTTCAAACATGTAGTGCATGTGTTTTTCATGTATTGTCAAGCTTCAGGCATTTGTTTTGGCCAATGGAAAAAGGCATTTTCTGTGACATATTGTTTTTTTTTTTTCTAAAACTGAAGAGGGCAAAATCTGTTGCAGCTCTGCATAGAAATCAATCAGCTTCCAGGTTTTTCTTTTTGTCCAAGCATAAAATGAACAAGCTAAAGTTAAAAGCTGATTGGCTACCATGCACAGCTGCACCAGATTTTGCACTCTCCGGTCCAACCTCTTCAATCAATGTCTTCATCCTCCTTGTCATTGGTGGCCGCTCCATTAGGGGCGCAGGTGCACCGCCACCCTTATCTATGCGCCCCGCCCCTAATCTACACTCAGGGCGCCGGACGCATAGATTTTAATAGGGGTTTTTTTTTTTTTTCAAAGCACATGATCAGAGCCTGAGCCCTCGTACACACGGCCGAGATTCTCGTTGAAAAAAACATGTCGTTTTTTTCAACGAGATTCTTGGACAAGAAACTTGTCCCGGCCGAGTGTACACACGCTCGTTTCAAAGAACCCGCGGTTCTTTGAATGGAGCGTACGCGGTGACGTCATCGACTACGACGAGCATGCGCTCGTCACATTCGATGGCGTCGCCGCCATCTTGGTATACCCTACGTATGCCTAGGAAGCTACCGCACATGCGTCGAATTCATTTCGAACATGTGCGGGCTTCCGGAGGGACAGGTAAGTGTACACACACTCACTTTTCTCGTCGAGAAACATGCCGAGGAGAATCTCGACGAGAAAATAGAGAGCAGGTTCTCTATTTTCTCGTCAAAGTTTCTTGTCGGTTTTCTCGAAGAGAAACCCGATAGCCGCGTACACACGACCGATTTACTCGGCAAGACCTCTCTGCCAGCAAGTTTCTTGCTGGTTCTTGCCGAGAAAATCGCCCGTGTGTACGAGGCCTGAGGCTCTAATTGGCTTGAAAAAAAGGTTGGACTCTGGGCTCAGAACACTGCACCCTGACCCCATCCATTTGTGTGATAATAGCGAATTAATATTCGCTGTCTTCCTGCTTCTCCTCCCGGCCAATCAGAAAGCGTGTCTTAAGATCCAATTGGCCAAGAGGAGACGCGACCATATTGGCCGGGAGCAGGGGGGAGGATGTACGGAGGATGTACAGAGGATGGACGGGAGATGGCCATTCTCATCGGAGGGGTCGGGTGGTCTGCTTCTCTTTAGTCTGGATTCTCCATGATGAACCAATTCTGAGATTTGTGGCTGGGAGCCACCGATCTACGTGAATATCTGTGCTTCTCTTCCCATCAACCACTGCCGTCTCCCCGGGGCGTGAAGGGAAAGGATCGGCGATCTGGGAGAGGAGAGGGATCAGCTGCAGATCGGATCTGGAGAGGCGAGATCAGCACTGGTTCCGTGCAAGTGTTAGATGGAAAGCAGCTGTATCATCTCCCAACTGCAAAGAAGAGGCGCTTGGGGGGGACACAGCTTTGCAGCTTTGCACTGCTGCTGCCTTAAGGTAATGCACATTAACATTAGGGATGAGCTTCGAGTTCGAGTCGAACTCATGTTCGACTCGAACATTGCCTGTTCGCCCATTCGCCGAACAATTTGGGGTGTTTGCGGCAAATTCGAAAAGTCTATGGGAGAAATCTAAAGTGCTAATTATAAAGGCTTATATGCAAGTTATTGTCCTAAAAAGTGTTTGGGGACCTGGGTCCTGCCCCAGGGGACATGTATCAATGCAAAAAATGTTTTTAAAAATGGCCGTTTTTTTAGGAGCAGTGATTTTAATAATGCTTAAAATGAAAAAATAAAAGTGAAATATTCCTTTAAATTTTGTACCTGGGGGTGTGTATGATATGCATGTAAAGTGGCGCATGTTTCCCGTGCTTAGAACTGACCCTGCACAAAGTGTCATTTTTGAAGGAAAAACGGAAAATTTATATTAAATACTTACCGTAATTTTCCTTTCCTGATGGACTCCATGGCAGCCTACGTGTGGGTTAATCCCGCCCCTCATACCTCATAGGACCCTTCTCCCATAAATCTTTGCTCTGGGCCAGAGGCCGTGTTCCATAATTTAGCCTACTCCAGCCACTGGGAGGGAACTCCTGCTGCCATGGAGACCATCAGGAAAGGAAAATTACGGTAAGTATTTGATATAAATTTTCCGTTTTCCTGACAGACTCCATGGCAGCCTACGTGTGGGAAATAACTAGCCATACACACCCGGGTGGGCAGAGTGCTGGACAAAAGAAAAAAGGTTTAATTGGCACCATCAACAGACAAGATACGTAAACCACTACGCAGTAGTGTGCCATGAACGTGTTAATTGAAGACCACAAGGCCACCTTACAAATAACTTCTGGAGGCACGTGACGTGATGCCGCCCATGATGAAGACACTTCTAGTTGAGTGAGCAGTCACCGCTTCTGGAGGCGCCAAGCCCTTGGCTTTATAGGCCCACTGAATGGCCTGAACAATCCATGCTCCGATAGATCTGGAAGAGGCACGCATTCCCTTATACTTCCTGTGAAAAGAACGAGCAGATGGTCGGTCTGACGGAAAGAAGCTGTAGCTTCAAGATACTGACTCAGAGCTTTTCCAACATCTAAGGGATAAACACTGGAATCCTTGGTAGATCTGAACGTTGGAAGAGCAATCTCCTGATTGTCATGAAACACAGATGCCACTTTGGGGTTTGAACCCAACATAGGAATTAAAAGTTTAGAAATGGCTCCTTGCATCCCTGAGAGCTGATTTCAGAGACCCTCTTGGCCAATGTTATAGCCACCAAGAAGACAACTATTAGAGAGAGTCATTTGACAGAAGATTGATCTTCATGTTCCAACTCTCTACCCAAGAAAAAATCCAGGACAAGGGGAAGAAAAACTTGGCTCTGAGGTCTGAGCCTTATTGCTCCTCTGAAAAACTACTGAGTAAGAGTGTGTCTAGCCCAGGAAACACCCGTAAAGGCAGAGATTACAGCGATTTGGACTCGCAACGAGCTGACTGACAATGAGAGATCCAATCCTGATTGTAAGAAGCCCAGGATATCATGTATCTTTGGGTTATTGCAAGAACCTGCAGTGGAAGAGGTGTAGTCTGAAAACTTTTTCCAAATCCTCTGGTAGACCCTGTTGGTGCCTGTTCTTCTGGCATTTAATATTGTGGAGATGGCCCTACTTGGACAGCCTAGGGCCTCTAACCTTCCCCTCTCAAGAACCAGATCATCAGATGTAGATGGGGCCGGGCATGGATGTAGAAATGCCCCTTGTGATAGGAGATCTGGTCTGGAGGGTAGAGGAACTGGGTCCCGGAAGCTGAGTTGCATCAGCAGTGGAAACCATGGCTTGTTTGGCCAGTACGGGACTATTGCCACTATCTCTGCTTCTTCCATCCTGAGCCTCGACAAAAAACGGAGAATGACAGGAATCGGGGGAAAGGCATAGGCCCTGTGGAACCGCCAATGGTCTGTCAGAGCATCTACCCAAAAGCCTGGGGATACCAAGACCTCGTGTAGTATCTCTCTAGTCTGAAGTTGCATGGGGAGGCGAATAAGTCTACTTCTGGAATGACTCCCAGGGACAGGACCCACCTGAAGACTTCGGGGGGGAAGTCCACTCGTTGTCCAGAGAAACTCAACAGAAAATCTGTCTGAATGTTCGGGACTCCAGGGAGATAGACAGCTGTCAGGTTGGCCAGGTTTTTCTGGGCCCAGATCATGATGGGCTCTATTTCCTTTGACAGGGAGAGACTGCGAGTACCCCCCTGTCTCTTGATGTATGCGACTGCCGTTGTGTTTTTCAGTCTTAGGAGGACTGAGTCTCCTGCTGTTAAGTGGTGAAAGGCCTGCAGAGCGCAGAACGCTGCCCGGAGTTCCAGAACATTGGAGACTATCCTGTGAGAGGGAAAATTCCATATGCCTTGGGCTACTTCTGTCAGCCCCTGTTGCTGGCATCTGTAGTGATGGTGACCCAAGACACAGGTGCGATGGACTGACAATTGAGGAGGTTCCTCTGTTGTAGCCACCAAGGAAAGCTCTCCCGCATGGATGAGGTTATTTGGATAAAATGATCCCGAAGCCCTGGATTATACTGCTGGAGGAAACCCTTCTGGAAGGGCCGCATTTTCCACTGAGCCCACTTTACCATGGGTGTTGTTGCCACCATGGTGCCAATGAACTTTAGGCATTGAGAGGCTTGGAGATGAGAACGACATTGCAAGCCAAACTCTGTCCCGGATCACTGGGATTTTTCCAGGGGTAACAAGATGGTGCTCTTGATAGCGTTGAAGTGTGCCCCGAGGAATACCAGGGACTGCGTAGGATCCAGATGGCTCTTTTACAGATTCAGAAGCCAACCAAACTCGAGTAGAGTGGAGATGACCTGGGATCTGTGGATTAGCAACTGCTCCTTGTCCCGAGACAACAGCAGGTCGTCTAGATGGTGATACAAACGGATACCTCTGGTCCTGATCAGAGCCACGACAGCCAACAAGTTTTGAAAACACACGAGGCGATGTTGTAAGCCCGAAGGGGAGACAGGTAAACTGCAGATGGATTTGATCGACAGCAAAGCGAAGGTATTTCTGGAATTCTGACGCTATCGGAACATGGAAGTAGGCGTCCTTCCTGTCTATAGAGACAAACCAATCGCCTGGTTGGATTGCTTGACTGATCATGAGTAGTGTCTCCATCTTGAACTTCTCCTTCTAGATAAAAGAATTCAAGTGGGTTAGGTCTATAACTGGCCTCCAGGAGACGTTTTTCTTCAACACCATGAAGAGGGGCGAGTAGACCCCTTAAAACCTTTTGTCATCTGGAACTGGAATTGCAGCGCCCTGAGCCACAAGAGAGACAGGAGAATTCGCTTTTTCTCTTCCGAGAGAGGCAAGGATGCCGACTCGCTCTGTTTTAGGCAGGTGCGATATCATAAAGACTTAGGGGATTCTTGTCCACCGGAAGATGCCCCTTTTGAAAACTTCTGGCCTGAAGGCTGTTTTTTCTTCCAGGTCTTCTTGAACTCACGGCCAGGCCTATAGTAGCGAGCATTCCTTGCTCGATCTGAACTTTGCCTGGGCTGTGTTCTCTTCTGGTTTAGCAGACGGCGATCCTGGGGAAGGAACCCCGACTTGCCCCCTGTGGCACGGGTGATGGCACTGTCCGATATGTTCCCAAAGAGGGACGAACCCCCAAATGGAATCCTGCACCATGCCTGCTTGGAGGCAGGGTCAGCTACCCATGGGCGCAGCCACAAGGCACGCTTAGCCGTGACAGATGTCAGCATGATCCGAGCCACCAGGCGAATTATGTCTAGGGAAGCCCCACGAGAAAAGCCAACGTCAACCTTAGCCCATGAATAGGTGAGCTCCTGGCCAGTTCTTCCTAGATGCTCCTCAGAGAAGCATCTACGTCATCTGCCCAGACTTCCATCGCTTTAGAAAGGGCTGCGAGAGCTAGAGCTGGTTTGCAGGTCATACCCGCTGTAATGTAGATCCGCTTGAGGGCGGTATAAATTTTCCACTCCAGGCAATCCCTAAAGGAAACAGTATCCTACAATGGGAGTGTGACGTGCCTCACCATCCTCATTAGGGCTGAGTCAATGAGAGGAGCCGACTCTAGGTGTTTTACATCCTTGCTTTTAAATGGGTACATTTTTGATACCTTCATTAACAGGCAATTCTTCCTTTCAACACCACCCCATTCGTCGGTAATTATTGCGCTGAGTTCACCCAAAAAGGAGAAATTAGGGTGTTCTTTTTTGAGGTGTTTAAAATATTTCCTCTATTTGGAGGGTGCCTCTACTGGCTCTTCCATCTCAAAGCTTCTTTGACAGCTTTTGACCAGCTGTGGTACTAGGGCAAATTCAAAACCTGCACCAGGGTCATCTACCTCCACCTCACTGTCTGAGGCTTCAATTGAGGAATGGCTCGGCTGTGAAGGGCCTGGAGCCTTGAGATCATCCCTAATAGGGACTGACATAGTGTCGCCAGCAGGGTTGTGGGTATGACCAGAATCCCCTTTACTCAGGGACTCACGGACCACCTTTCTGACCAGTGCTTCCACTTGTTGGTCTCCACCCTCTCTTTCTTATGCGACTTTAGAAAAGCATCGCTTGCAGAGCGATTTGCCTTCAGGAACCTGGGCTCCGCATAACCAGCAGGCTTTCCTCACAGAGCGGCTGGAGTGGCGGTGAGAGTGACGCCCAGAGGTGGTTTTAGACTCCTATCTGTGGTACCTAGATCTAAAGGAAGATCTGACGTCTGGACCTTGAAGAGGAGTGACAACGTTGAGACCTAGGATGGTCTTTGCCGTGCTTTGGTGTTCAGACCTAGAAGAGCTGAGTGAAAAAGAAAGGGTTAAGAGCTCCTGAATAAGTGAACCCAAGCATCACAGGTAGAAAATAAATAAATCCTACCTGCAGCGCAAGGGTTGGCCACAAGAGGGCGGTGACAGATCCATGGCAAGGCAGTTTGAAAGTGAAATGAATCATTACAGCCTTATGAGAAACAGGAGTGACAACAGGCATGAGAGAGCACATAACGAAACATAGCCAGCACCCAGGGAGCCTGCAGCAAACAATTTACCTTGTAAACCAGAGCCCAGTGCCTGGGTAAATACCGCATAAGCCTGCAAGTCATCCCAAGTAATAGCTGCTTTGACAGCTATTTAAATCTGCCACCGTTAACGATGTCACCGCCTCATAGCGGTTGCCATCCGGTGGCGGCCAATCGCATGCGCGACCGCCGCCGCCATTTTGGCGAAACTGCGCCTGCACGAACCAAGCACGGAATCTTCGTTCGCAGCTTGCGGATGCGCAGCGACTTCCTGAAACGGCGAGCTGGAACGCAGCTGCGCTCCAGCCACCGTGGCCACTCACTGGAGCTTGATAGAAAATAAGGAGACACACAAAACACAGAGATACGGCTGCCATATAAAAGGAATATCTTTGTACATTACCACCACCACGGCACAATCCGGACCAGAACCTGGGACTGGGGAGCTGTTCGCTCGACCCACCGCACGATCGGGCGTTTACAAAGCCTCCCGCTAATAGCTGGGACGTTTGGCCATATTGCCGCTTGCCTGCCAATGGCCAGGTTAGTAAGCTCTTCATGGTATCACATCATATCGCCCATGTCCACCTGCTAATAGCTAGGATTGCTGGACTGCAGAGAGGATCACCGCTAACCACCAACGTATCGCCGTGCACAACGCCAGGCCTGGATTACAGGAAAACTTCATGAAAAGGTAAGACTATATCTTGGTCCTAGGAGGAGGACAAAAAAAGGAACACGGCCTCTGGCCCAGAGCAAATATTTATGGGAGAAGGGTCCTATGAGGTATGAGGGGCGGGATTAACCCACACGTAGGCTGCCACGGAGTCTGTCAGGAAAAAAGTCATTTAAAACTCACTCGCGGCTATTAATGAATTGTCGGCTTTTATCAATACATAGAAAAGTCATTGATAAAAAATAAAAAAAAAGCGTGGGGGTTCCCCCAAATTCAATTACCAGGCCCTTTAGGTCTGGAATGGATATTAAGGGGAACCCCGCCACAAATAAAAAAAAATGGCGTGTAGTCATCCATAAAAATAAAAATCCATACCAGACCCTTATCCGAGCACGCAACCTGGCCGGCCGCAGGGGAAGAGGGGGGGACGAGAGAGCGGCCCCCCTCCCTCCTGAACAGTACCAGGCCACATGCCCTCAACATGGGGAGGATGTCCCCATGTTGATGGGGACAAGGGCTTCATCCCCACAACCCTTGCCTGGTGGTTGTGGGGGTTTGCGGGCGGGGGGCTTATCGGAATCTGGAAGACCCCTTTAACAAAGGGGACCCCCAGATCCCGCCCCCCCTATGTGAATTGGTAAGGGGTACATTGTACCCCTACCATTTCACGAAGAAAGTGTCAAAAAATGTAAATAAAAACACACACACCTTGGAAAAGTCCTTTATTAAAAAAAAAAAAAATAATAATAAAAAAAAAACATTCCAGCGATGAAATCCAGTGTCCCGCGGCGATCCCGATGTCCAGCACTGTCCGTCATTGGTTGTGCCTGTGCGGACCTGATGGGGAACTTCCTCCGCTGTGTTTTAAATGTATAGACCCGCCCCTTCTAAAGTTCCCCATCAGGTCCGTTTAGCGGACCAGATGCGGAACATGAGAAGGGGTGGGTCTATACATGTATTACACAGCGAATGAAGTTCCCCATCAGGTCCGCCCCCTCGGTATGTCTGACCCCGCCTACGTCATTGGCCTGAGCGGGGAACTTCCTTCACTGTGTAATTTAAATTTACACAGTGAAGGAAGTTCCCCGCTCAGGCCAATGACGTAGGCGGGGTCGGACATACCGAGGGGGCGGACCTGATGGGGAACTTCATTCGCTGTGTAATACATGTATAGACCCGCCCCTTCTCATGTTCCGCATCTGGTCCGCTGAGCGGACCTGATGGGGAACGAGAGAAGGGGCGGGTCTATTCATGTATTACACAGCGAACAAAGTTCCCCATCAGGTCTGCCCCCTCGGTATGTCCGACCCCGCCTACGTCATTGGCCTGAGCGGGAAACTTCCTTCACTGTGTAAATTTAAATTACACAGTGAAGGAAGTTCCCCGCTCAGGCCAATGACGTAGGCGGGGTCGGACATACCGAGGGGGCGGACCTGATGGGGAACTTCATTCGCTGTGTAATACATGTATAGACCCGCCCCTTCTCATGGAGCGGACCTGATGGGGAACTTTAGAAGGGGCGGGTCTATACATTTAAAACACAGCGGAGGAAGTTCCCCATCAGGTCCGCACAGGCACAACCAATGACGGACAGCGCTGGACATCGGGATCGCCGCGGGACACTGGATTTCATCGCTGGAATGTTTTTTTTTATTATTTTTTTTTTTAACCACTTGACAACTGGGCACATAACCCCCTTCCTGCCCAGGCGAAATTTCAGGTTTCAGCGCCGTCACGCTTTGAATGACAATTGCGTGGTCGTGCGCCGTGGCTTCCAAACAAAATTTACGTCCTTTTTTTCCCACAAATAGAGCTTTCTTTTGGTGGTCTTTGATCATTTCTGCGGTTTTTATTTTTTGCGCTATAAACAAAAATAGAGCGACAATTTTGAAAAAAACACAATATTTTTTAATTTTTGCTATAATTAATATCCCATTTTTTTTTAAAAATAACTATTTTTTTCCTCAGTTTAGGCCGATACGTATTCTACATATTTTAGGTAAAAAAAAAAAATCACAATAAGCGTATAGTGATTGGTTTGCGCAAAAGTTATAGTGCCTACAAAATAGGGAATAGAATTATGATTTTTTTTAATTATTTTTTTATTTATTTTTTTACTAGTAATGGCGTCCATCTGCGATTTTTTTTTGCGACTGTGACATTACGGCGGACACATCGGACACTTTTGACACATTTTTGGGACCATTCACATTTATACAGCGAACAGTGCTAAAAATATGCACTGATTACTGTATAAATGTGACTGGCAGGGAAGGGGTTAACCACTAGGGGGCGATCAATGGGTTAATATGTTCCCTGCTAGATGTTCTTACTGTGGGGGGAAGGAGACTGACTGGGGGAGGTGACTGATGGTTGTCCCTATGTACAAGGGACACACCATCCGTCTCCTCTCCCTGACAGGACGTGGATCTCTGTGTTTACACACAGAGATCCACGTCCCTGGCTCTGAGACAGCCGATCGCTCGTACCTGGCGGACATCGCGGCCGCCAGGCACGCGCATCGGCACTCGCCTGACACGGCGGGCACAGTTTTTCCCTGGATGCGCGCCCGCGGTGGCGCGCATCGCGGAAGTAAATAAGAGGACGTCCATAGACGTCCTATCAGCAATTGACGACCGCTTTGCGGACGTCTTTTCCTTATAGCCCGGGCGCGAAGTGGTTAATAAAGGACTTTTCCAAGGTGTGTGTGTTTTTATTTACATTTTTTGACACTTTCTTCTTGAAATGGTAGGGGTACAATGTACCCCTTACCAATTCACATAGGGGGGGGCCGGGATCTGGGGGTCCCCTTTGTTAAAGGGGTCGTCCAGATTCCGATAAGTCCCCTGCCCGCAGACCCCCACAACCACCGGGTAAGGGTTGTGGGGATGAGGGCCTTGTCCCCATCAACATGGGGACATCCTCCCCATGTTGAGGGCATGTGGCCTGGTACGGTTCAGGAGGGAGGGGGGGGGCGCTCTCTCGTCCCCCCCTCTTCCCCTGCGGCCGGCCAGGTTGTGTGCTCGGATAAGGGTCTGGTATGGATTTTTGGGGGGACTCCACGGCATTTTTTTTAAATTTGGGGTGGAGTTCCCCTTAAAATCCATGCCAGATCTCAAGGGCCTGGTATGGATATTTAGGGGGAACCCCACGCCATTTTTTTTAAAATTTGCGGCGGGGTTCCCCTTAATATCCATTCTAGACCTAAAGGGCCTGGTAATTGAATTTGGGGGAACCCCCACGTTTTTTTTTTTTTTTTATCAATGACTTTTCTATGTATTGATAAAAGCCGACAATTCATTAATAGCCGCGAGTGAGTTTTAAATGACTTTTTTTCCTTCAAAAATGACACTTTGTGCAGGAACAGTTCTAAGCACGGGAAACATGCGCGACTTTACATGCATATCATACACACCCTCCGGGTACGAAATTTTTAAGGAATATTTCACTTTTATTTTTTCATTTTAAGCATTATTAAAATCACCGCTCCCGTAAAAACGTCTATTTTTTAAACCTTTTTTTGCATTGATACATGTCCCCTGGGGCAGGACCCGGGTCCCCAAACACTTTTTAGGACAATAAATTGCATATTAGCCTTTATAATTAGCACTTTAGATTTCTCACATTCAAGTTCATTGTATTTAATAGGGTTCTAAAGTTCACACGAACATTCTGTCTGTTCGCAGGTTCTGGTGCGAACCGAACAGGGGGGTGTTCGGCTCATCCCTGATTAACATGTGGCATAATGTATATAAAGTAATCCCGACGCTCCTAGATAGGCTGCTAGGGTGTTAGGTACATTTAGTTCTCTGTGGATCCTTTGCATGCCCGCCCCTGCCTGACACCCGCTGAGTCATGACTCGGGTGTTGGAAGCATCCCTTCAAGACCGCAGGAAGGATCTGGACAGGAGGCACAGAGAGAAGTCAGAGAGGAAAGCAGGAGCTGGGGCTGCCGGGCAAGTCTTCAGGAGGGAACCACCGGTGTGTGAGCAGCCAAGAGGGCTGGTGAGTGACATGTGCTATCGGGAGTGCTGGAGAGACATGCCAGAGAAGACTGAGAGGGGAAAGTCAGAGCTGGGTGTGGAGCAGTGAGGATTGCAATGTCACAGGCAGTGGAGTCGGGCAGCTGCAACCAAGAAGGCTGGCAGGGCCTGAAGAGGGATTGCTGGGAGCAGTAGTCCACCATAGGACAGCTAGCACTAAAGACTTCCTATTCTTTTTTTCTACAAATAAAAAGGGTCCGGCAGTCCCTGCCTGCAAATGGCAATCTCTAGGGCCTGACTCAGTCAGAGTTGGGCCTAACCATGTGCTAGCTGTGCCTGGCGTTAAAGTGGTTGTAAACCCTTGCAATCCACTTTTCACTACAGGTAAGCCTATAATAAGGCTTAACTGTAGCTACCCCAGATATCTCCTAAACCTGCACGGTTTAGGAGATATCCCCTGTATCAGCATGTGCTGATGTCATCGGCACATGTGCACTGAAGCAATGGCACGTTTGTGACGTTGCTCCAGTAAGTGTGCCGTTACCGGCGACTTCCGTGCGAATGCATGGGAGTGACGTCATTGCGGCTCCGGCCAATCACGGCGCAAGAGCCCACAATACCCAGAAGTAACTTCGGGAGCGATGTCGCCGGCTGCAGCTGTGTACTGGGTTTGCTGTGGGGGCTTCAATCTAAGGTGAGTATTTCATAATGAGCTAGTATGCTAGGCATACTAGCTCATTATGTCTTCGTCTTGCAGGTTTTTAAGTGTTGTGCAGGAGGAGTGTGAAGAAGTGTTATGTACAAAGAGTGTTCATAGTTCTGTCCCAAATTGACTGTTCTAAAATTCTATCGAGCATCCCATATATTCCCAACCCTAACCAAGTTCAAATCGACCGATAAAAATACAAAAACAAGCACATGGACTGTTCATTGTCTCCAAGGTGATTGGGAATTGAATGCCGGGCTGGGCAGGGTGACAGGTGGGCCATAACATTCAGAAGCCCCTACGAGGGTACCACTACATTAATAACAATGTAAGCAAACACCACCGCTGTGCACAGATAGATGTACCCTCATCTTAAAAATTGGACCTAACTGTGTTACACAGAGGTCAAAAAGCGACTATAATATGTCCCAACGCACACTCTCAATGTTTTTGTTAGGAAGTTTAACCTTCCGCTTCCATGTGCCCAGATGTTCCTTAATGTGGCACTCAGGGAACAAAAGTAGAGGGGAACTCCATAGTATAAAGCTATACAATGTTATTGAATTAAAAAAATGAATGCACTCACAGGATATCTGTTCAAAAAATCTCTCACTGAATAGCAGAGAAAATTACAAGCCAGCTATCAAAGATGGTGCCAAGGCTCCACCCAACATAATGATGTCTCAAAACTCCACATGATTGATACGTTTCGTCCATACTGGACTTTATCAAAGGCAACCTGGCAAAGGTACAATATGAATGGACCCTAATGCCACGTACACACGTACGGATTTTCCGTTGGAAAAAAATCGGATGGTTTTTCTGACGGAATTCCGCTCAAGCTTGGCTTGCCTACACACGGTCACACCAAATTCCAACCGTCAAGAATGCAGTGACGTACAACACTATGACGAGCCGAGAAAAATGAAATTCAATACTTTCCGAGCATGCGTCGACTTGATTCTGAGCATGCATGGTTTTTAGTGCGTCGGAATTGCATACAGACAAACGGATTTTCCAATAGGAATTTTTTTCCGTCTGAAAAATTGAGAACCTGCAATCTATCTAAGTCCGTTGGAAATTCCGAAGGGACATACACACGGTCGGAATATCCGATGAAAAGCTCCCATCAGACTTTTCCATTGGAAATTCCGACCGTGTGTACACGGTAGGGATGAGCTTCGAGTTCGAGTCGAACTCATGTTCGACTCGAACATTGCCTGTTCGCCCGTTCGCCGAACAGCGAACAAATTGGGGTGTTCGCGGCAAATTCGAAAAATCTATGGGAGAAATCTAAAGTGCTAATTATAAAGGCTTATATGCAAGTTATTGTCCTAAAAAGTGTTTGGGGACCGGGGTCCTGCCCCAGGGGACATGTATCAATGCAAAAAGAAGTTTTAAAAACGGCAGTTTTTTCGGGAGCAGTGATTTTAATAATGCTTAAAATGAAAAAATAAAAGTGAAATATTCCTTTAAATTTCATACCTGGGGGGTGTGTATGATATGCATGTGAAGTGGCGCATGTTTCCCGTGCTTAGAACTGTCCCTGCAAAAAAATTAATTTTTGAAAGAAAAAGTCTTTTAAAACTGACTCGCGGCTATTAATGAATTGTCGGCTCCCGGCAATACATACAAAAGTCATTGATAAACACCTTGAAAAAGTCCTTTATTTAAAATAAAAAAAAAAAAAAAACATTCCAGCGCTGAAATCCAGTGTCCCGCGGCGATCCCGATGTCCAGCGCTGTCCTTCATTGGTTGTGCCTGAGCGGACCTGATGGGGAACTCCCTCTCAGTATTTTAAATGTATAGACCCGCCCCTTCTAAAGTTCCCCATCAGGTCCGCTCCCTCGGTATGTCGGACCCGCCTACGTCATTGGCTTGAGCGGGGAACTTCCTTCACTGTGTAATTTAAATTTACATAGTGAAGGAAGTTCCCCGCTCAAGCCAATGACGTAGGCGGGTCCGACATACCGAGGGGGCGGACCTGATGGGGAACTGCTCTAAATTTGGCAATACATGTATAGACCCGCCCCTTCTCATGTTCCGCATCTGGTTCGCTGAGCGGACCTGATGGGGAACTTTAGAAGGGGCGGGTCTATACATTTAAAATACTGAGAGGGAGTTCCCCATCAGGTCCGCTCAGGCACAACCAATGAAGGACAGCGCTGGACATCGGGATCGCCGCGGGACACTGGATTTCACCGCTGGAATGTTTTTTGTTTTTTTTTTAAATAAAGGACTTTTTCAAGGTGTTTGTGTGTTTTTTTTAAACATTTTTTTACGCTTTCTTCGTGAAATGGTAGGGGTACAATGTACCCCTTACCAATTCACATAGGGGGGGCGGGATCTGGGGGTCCCCTTTGTTAAAGGGGTCTTCCAGATTCCGATAAGCCCCCCGCCCGCAGACCCCCACAACCACCGGGTAAGGGTTGTGGGGATGAGGGCCTTGGCCGCTCTCTCGTCCCCCCCTTTTCCCCTGCGGCCGGCCAGGTTGCGTGCTCGGATAAGGGGTCTGGTATGGATTTTTAGGGGGACTCCACGCCATTTTTTTTTAAATTTGGGGTGGAGTTCCCCTTAAAATCCATGCCAGATCTGAAGGGCCTGGAATGGATATTTGGGGGAACCCCACGTCAATTTTTTTTTAAATTTGCGGCAGGGTTCTCCTTAATATCCATTCCAGACCTGAAGGGCCTGGTAATTGAATTCTGGGGAACCCCCACGCTTTTTTTTTTATCAATGACTTTTGAATGTATTGCCGGGAGCCGACAATTCATTAATAGCCGCAAGTCAGTTTTAAATGACTTTTTTTCTTTCAAAAATGACATTTTTTGCAGGGACAGTTCTAAGCACGGGAAACATGCGCCACTTCACATGCATATCATACACACCCCCCCAGGTACGAAATTTAAAGGAATATTTCACTTTTATTTTTTCATTTTAAGCATTATTAAAATCACTGCTCCCGAAAAAACGGCCGTTTTTAAAACTTTTTTTTGCATTGATACATGTCCCCTGGGGCAGGACCCGGGTCCCCAAACACTTTTTAGGACAATAACTTGCATATCAGCCTTTATAATTAACACTTTAGATTTCGAACGTTCGAGTCCATTGTATTTAATAGGGTTCTAAAGTTTACACGAACATTTTGTCTGTTCGCAGGTTCTGGTGCGAACCGAACAGGGGGGTGTTCGGCTTATCCCTGGTACACGGCATAAGTGTTGTTGATTAATCACATATCACCTACAAAATGTAACCTCTTGCTATTACCAACTATAAAGAATAACAAAATAAGAAACATTTTGGGGGGAACAATTGTGTAAGTAAACTTTGTGCAGTAAAAGGTATTAGTTTTCAGTTCCAATCTCTTCAACAAATAATGAAATAGCAATACGGCCTCATTTTCTAACTGCTCTTACTGTCTGTTCCAGGGACAGACAATGTGCAGTGTTGCAGGAGCTCTGAGACGTAGCTCCAGTTGTAGTATATCACTATAACTAACAGATGGCACCATTTCATTAAAGCCCAAATCTGGGATAACAGAGTGTTGTGTCCAGCAACATGGAACACCTAGGATTGAGCTCAGCACCCCTCAGAGTTTAAAAATCTGAGAAATAAAAAGCATTCTCCTCATAATAATGATAAGGGCATTTCATTCTGGAACTGTGTAAAGACCATCTGTGCTAAATTTACGTTTCCTGAGAAATTCAATCAGGCACGTTGCCAATGTTAAAGCGCTAAACTGCAGTTTAATAACTTCACTCGTTTCAATCATTATTTAATTTAATTTGTTACTGCTTATAAATCTGTGACTGCCAGTCACCAATTTCTCAAGCATATTCCGCAACACGGAGCATCGGTTGTGATAAAATGGGCAGTGGAAAGTCTAAAGTATGACTTTCGGTGTTGGACGTTTTGGTTTGAAAAATTAACCTGAACAGTTTCCTTTTTTGTGCTACAGACATCTCTACATCACTAGAGAATTCTATAAAAGCAAGCTGATACTTAAATTGTTTAATGTCTGCTGTTAAAGACTTTAGGTCTCTGAACTATATGGTCAGGGTTTCCCAGATTTCTCTTGTAATTTAAAACTATTTTCGGGAATTGGCCATATTTTGTATGAAATACAGTATAGTATCACTTGCACCAATTTAGCGGAAAGTAGAGCCCACTATCCAGCCCCTTTCACACCTGAGCATTTTGTAGCTCTAAAACACTCAGCGTCCAAATCCCATGGTTTTTGATTGTGCCTGTCTGCACCTACGTGTAGCACCCTACTAGATAAGTGCTAGGATTAGATAAATTTAGTTCTGGCTCACTGTACCCAGTGGAGCTGCTGTTTGTTGTTAGACAAATGTAGTTTTGCCCCATTATAAACAGTGTGGCGGTGTTGATTGTTTTGGTCTGTTCTATGTTCCAGCAGTTGCAGGATTGACTGGATCTTCCTGGCTGGCTCAGAAAGGTCTGGAAGTTTGTGGGTAGGTTGAGTCTAATCAGCAGCTAAATATTCATACGTGTGGGGGGACGTTTGTAGGCATTCGCAGATTTTGGTATGAATCCGCAAAAGGGTGTCTCTTTTCTCACCTGCTTGCTCAGGGAAGTAATCGTGCCACTTCCAGAACAGGAAGGGGTCCTCAGCATTTAATCATACCTTCTTACGGTTCCACAACAGACGACTGCCCAATTTTTGGATTTGAAGAGTTTCAACAAACTTCTTAAAGTATAGCGGTTTCAAATGGCTTTGCTCCAGCCAGGAGATTTCCTTGCATCGGTTTACTTAAAGGATACCTACCTACATGCCCCGACCTCCTTCCTCATCGGAGTTTTTTTTGCAGTTTGCAATAGAAATTTGTAATTTTTCAGTTTGTCGTGCTGCTTGGTTCTGTGAGCATTTACAAAGATCCTAGTCCCATTTCTAGGCCTTTTGAGGGGCTAGGGGGTGCCCATTTTGGGATGCCTGGATAATTTGCTGATCGGAGTTAATGCCTTCATCAGTTGGAGCACAATTTACATCTTATGATTTGTAGTTTGCAGAGGTTGGATGGGTTCTTATTTTCCAGGCCTCTGCATCAGAATGTTCTGTCTAGGTGGAACACAAGGACTTGAATCTTAGATTCTCTAATGTCTTTACTTCCCAGGACTCTACAATATCTACAATGGTGGATGGCTCCAGTGAGGTGGGAGACAAGGAATTTTTTTCTCTTCTTTTTTTCCGGGAAGGTACTAAAAATGGACCCCAGCCAATCAGGATGGAGAGGAGACCAGGATCACCTGTCAGTGCAGGGGACCTGGTCGACACGGGAGAAGACTTGACAATTAATATGCTGGAACTTCCTGTGACCTTGGTAGTAGATTATGAACGCCGCTCAAGCTGGGGAAACCAAACTCTCGCAGTCACTAGGGAGAAAGGTGCAGGCTGCAAAAGGTGCTCATCTGAAGCGATGCAAACATAAAATCAAAGAAGCGCCGCACTCCCATCCAGCCAACCTAGTGTAGACTTAAAAATGGCCGCAGCCCATGAGTCTCCTCCAAAGCAACGCCCCCTGACATGTTTCTCTATGCCCGTTGGAGCTTAATCATAGGGTAGGCTAATGTAATGTACTATATGTGTATTTGGTTTCACATATTTGTTGTTATATTACAAACATGGATACTATAGCACACAGAAGTGATTCCCCCATTCACATTGTGTGTGGATGGAGAAATTGGATCTTTTTTTTCCTTTAACCACTGGTTAAATGATCAATGTATGGGATGACTTAGTCTTGTCCAGCAGATTTGTCAGACTTTTAAAAAACATTTTCCCCATTAAATGAGACACCTGTAGAAAAGCGGCAGACATGTGTGTACACTATAGGGTGAATGATGTACAAATTGATACCTATGTATCCAAGTTGACCCAGAATAGTCTCTATTACAAAAAATAATGTATAGTTTACTTAATATTAGGTCTACATATCATAACGAAAAAAGGTCATCCAGGTCGCATACAGTATATGTTGTGTAAGTGTTTCAGTTTAATTGTGATATTATACTAGGTGTAACAATTTAATTCCCAGAATCCCTGCGGCGTAGCACTAATGGTTGTGAGTAGGGTTGAGCGGACCCGAACTGACCCGAACCGTACCGAACATTTGGGTTTTTGGGTCCCGGACCCGAACCCGAACAATTGACTGTATGTTCGGGTTCGGGTCCGGTGTTCGGCAATATGCATGTAAAGCAGCGCTTGTTTCCCGTGCTTAGAACTGTCCCTGCACAAAGTGTAATTTCTGAAGGAAAAAAAGTAATTTAAAACTCACTCGTGGCTATAAGGAATTGTCGGCTCCCGGCAATACATAGAAAAGTCATTGATAGAAAAAAAAAGCGTTTTTCAATTACCAGGCCCTTCAGGTCTGGAAAGGATTTAAAGGGGAACTCCACCCCAAATTAAAAAAAATGGCGTGGAGTACCCCCAAAAATCCAGACCAGACCCTTTATCCGAGCACGCAACCTGGCAGGCCACAGGAAAAGAGGGGGGGCGAGAGAGCGCTCCCCCTCGTGAACCGTACCAGGCCACATGCCCTCAACATGGGGAGGATGTCCCCATGTTGATGGGGACAAGGGCCTCCTCCCCACAACCCTTGCCGGTGGTTGTGGGGGTCTGCGGGCAGGGGGCTTATCGGAATCTGGAAGACCCCTTTAACAAAGGGGACCCCCAGATCCCGCCCCCCTATGTAAATTGGTAATGGGGTACAAATGTACCCCTACCATTTCACAAAGAAAGTGTCAAAAATGTTAAAAATGACAATAGCCGGTTTTTGACAATTCCTTTATTAATGTCTTCTCCTTTCTTCCATCT
This sequence comes from Rana muscosa, assembly GCA_029206835.1. NCBI lineage: Eukaryota > Metazoa > Chordata > Amphibia > Anura > Ranidae > Rana > Rana muscosa. The sequence continues at coordinate 1,042,078,419 of CM055117.1, read as the reverse complement.
TCTTCTTTTCTCCATTCCGGTTTCTTCCTCCATCTCTTCCTTCTTCCTTCCTTCTTCTTCCTTCTGTGTTCTTGTCCGCATCTTGCTCCGGCTTCTTGTTCCCCTTCTTCTTTCTTCGGCTGCTCGGCTTGAATTGGAGGTTCCCGCTGTGTGACGCTTCAGTTCTTCAGTTCTCCTCTTGGTCAGTTGCCACCCGGTGACCCCGCCCCCCTCTGACACACATGGATTTCACCGGGACTTTCCCCGTGGTGTCAGAGGGGGGCGGGGCCACCGGGTGCCAGTGGACCCAGAGGAGAACTGAAGAACTGAGGCGTCACGCAGCGGGAACCTTCAATTCAAGCGGAGCGGCCGAAGAAAGAAGAAGGGGAACAAGAAGCCGGATCAAGATGCGGACGAGAACACCGAAGGAAGATGAAGAGGAAGAGGAAGATGAAGAACAAGATGGAGGAAGAAACCCAAATGGAGAAAAGAAGGAGATGGAAGAAGAAGATGGAAGAAGATGGAAGAAAGGAGAAGACATTAATAAATGAATTGTCAAAAACCGGCTATTGTCATTTTTAACATTTTTGACACTTTCTTTGTGAAATAGTAGGGGTACATTTGTACCCCATTACCATTTCACATAGAGGGGCAGGATCTGGGGGTCCCCTTTGTTAAAGGGGTCTTCCAGATCCGATAAGCCCCCCGCCCGCAGACCCCCACAACCACCGGCAAGGGTTGTGGGGATGAGGCCCTTGTCCCCATTAACATGGGGACATCCTCCCCATGTTGAGGGCATGTGGCCTGGTACGGTTCAGGAGGGGGGGCGCTCCCTCTTTTCCTGCGGCCTGCCAGGTTGCGTTCTCGGATAAAGGGTCTGGTCTGGATTTTTGGGGGTACTCCACGCCATTTTTTTTTATTTGGGGTGGAGTTCCCCTTAAAATCCTTTCCAGACCTGAAGGGCCTGGTAATTGAATTTGGGGGAACCCCCACACTTTTTTTTCTTTTTATCAATTACTTTTCTATGTATTGCCGGGAGCCGACAATTCATTATAGCCGCGAGTGAGTTTTAAATTACTTTTTTTCCTTCAGAAATGACACTTTGTGCTGAGACTGTTCTAAGCACGGGAAACAAGTTGACACCCATTAGCCCAAACCCGGTCTGTTGTCACCCCCGCCAGTATTTACATGTATAAACAATCATTATATTTTGATACTATACTAGCTACTTATCCTCCAACACATTTTTTATCCCAGTATTGCTGTATACCCTGGCTCCTTGTGCGATTCCTTGGTTGGCGCTAGCGTCTCTATCTCGCATAAGGAGCTGCGATGTGTATAAAGGGAGCCTTTTCTGTGTCTCCTGCTGTCCCCATCTGCTTTTGGGTGGATGGGGACACCTACACATCGGCGCCATGTTTAGGTGCCAGAGGCGTGGCGTCTGCGTTCCCGCAGATGTTGGCGCAGCTGGACGCACTATACCATCTGATGGCATGGGGGTGCGTCCGCATTTGCGTGCCTCCCTATGACAATGGGTGCCTCCTGCGCTCACATGTCAGCCATCCACACATGGTGTTGGGGGCGGAGCCTCCTGGGCTCTTCCGGGGTTAAATTGGAGGTCAGGCATGGCTTGGATTTAATTTCACTCTTCACTGAGGACATGCACAGCTGTGGAGATTGCCTGATGTGTCTCATTACCTTTATACTTGGGATATTCACCATACTCAGGTACTTGCTATATCCACCTTTGATACTTACTATATTTAGGCACACTTGCATTTCTTACACAGTTCATTTCTTGAGAACTCCTTTTTTTATTTTTGTGTCTGTTTTTTGCTATCACAGATTCCTCCACACAACCAAAGTTCACCTCTTTCTCCTCTCTCTCTTTCTCATCTTATCATTCGCTATTATCCCTTTGCTATCCTATGTTTTCCATCATCTTCAGGTCTCTACCATCCTTGACCCAGGCCTTTTATTGAGATATACACATCTTTATGCCAATACTCATTGATTTTACTTTACTACTTCAGATGCCTGATAAACATATTCATTCATGTTTATAGCTTATACTCTTTATGGACTAACAAGGTTTCTAGGGATACATCACTACACACACATTCACAGAATTGCAGTTCACCTCTCTTTCCTCTTTCCTATCTTGTCATGTGTTAGTATCCCTCTGCTATCCTATGTTTCTAATTATCTCCATGTCCTTACCATCTTTGGCCCAGGCCTTTCATTCATGCATACATATTCTTATGCCAATACTTATTGACTCTACTTGACTACTTTAGATGCCTGACAAACATACTTATGTTCACAGCCTATACTTATGGACTAACGAGGTCTCTATGGATACATCACTACACCTATGCCATGCCTGCTCTCTGTTTGGCCCCCGGTGGGGTCCCTTCTGACTCCGCCCCCTCAGCTCCCTGGTGAGGCACCTGCTGCCACAGTCTTGGGGCCGCACACCTGTAGCCATGGTCAAGCTCAGTGGTGAGTATGGGGATCCACGCACCCCCTCCCACCCTGGGCCTTTATAACCAATACTGTGTCATATTGCCAAACATATATATTTTTTCATCCTAGGTACATTGTTACACACATCCACCCCTGAAGAGCGAGCTGGATCTCGTGAAACTAGTCGGGTAGTATGATGCCCGTGTACTCTGACTATTACTACATTTATGTACCAATATTCCTTGTTTATGTATCTTTTTTAATTGGTAATTGTTGGTGTTATCCATGCATGTAAACAATTTTACTTGAATAAACCATATACTGCATTTACTACTGTTATGTTTACTGGCGGAAACGTTACCCACTTCATTTAAAGTCCCAGGGCGAATCCTTTGTTTTATTATATGTTACAGGGATGGAAGTGTGTTACAGGGGACACTAGACCTTTCCCTTTTCTTTGTAATCTGGAACAACGGATTAATGTAAAATTTTGTGTGAAAATTGGCAAAAAGTGCGAGTGAACCTTTAGCTCTGTTACAACAGGCTTATGGTAAACATTATAATGAAAAAATGCTTTGCTCCTTGGATACACAATTTTTTAAATATTTGAAATAGTGCATAAAAGGGGTGAAACTTAAGATGATTGTTGCAGTTAGAATGTGTACTATATAAGACACAGAAGCTTCCTGAGGATGACCAATCAGGTTGGAGTGCAGTGAAGCTTAGTCCACGTAACCGTGATGCAACTTCCACTGATGTAATGTCGGGGCCATGTCTCTCACCTCACTTCCGGTCTCGGGGCGAGTGGCGCCCATCATCCCCCGACATATATTGTATACAAAGCTGTTTACACCAGGGTCCGGGTTTTAAGGCACTGCAACACGTGAGTGTATTTCTGTATCTTTTTAACAATAAATTTATTGGATTGGTTTTACGCCATAAGATCTTCATCCTTTCATCATTTCCTCTGAGTGTTATTATCGGATATGCTGAGTATCATCTGGCAAAATCAAGTGGTGTCGATCAACTGGGGACTGCCCCACAAGCGATATAAACTGTAATAGTTGGTCAATTACACATGGTAAAGTGTTAGTCCATGTGGGGCACTAAAAGCACTGTGGAATGGAGCACAATGTTATGTTCATATGGAGCACTGGCACTTTATATTACATCAAAATGAGTCCATAAGGAGCACTGACACTTTACTGTATATTGTATCATCACAATGGAACTGTCAATATTGTACGCAATCCTTTTATTTGTGATATTTAATCAGAGCCATATATCACATTTTGTATGTTTATGATATGCACAGTTTATTTAGGGTTTTTTCAACTATGGTAAACATTCCATGAAGAAATCAAGTGTTTTTGAATGGCATAGGCGGTTTAAGGAGGGGTGGGAAAATGTCCATGATGACACAAGAATTGTTCAGCCAAAAACGCAAAGGACGGATGCGAATGAGGAAAATGAAACGTTTACGGGAATCTCTTCGGAGGAAAAAACAGGAACTCTGGCCACGACAATGCTCCTGCACAATATGCGTTAAGTGTTCACGGTTCCTGCCCCAGAAATCCATTCCAAAACTTGCCCAACGACCTTTTTCCCTTGACTTAGCACCTTGGGACTTTTGGCTGTTTCCAAAATAAAAAAAATGTCTTAAAAGGACACAGATTTGATGACACTCCAAACATCCAGCGTGCCACAACAAAGATGCTGCGCATCGTTCTGAAAAAACGAATTTCAGGAAAGGTTACGGCAGTGGTACATTCGTCTAGAAAAGTGTGTCGCTTCACAAGAGGACTACTCTGAAGGTGACAACAGCTGCTAGTGTTTTTTTTTTTTTTTTTTTTACAGTCCAATCCTGGAATTAAATTGTCTCACCTCGTACATACTGTATTTTGTTTCTGCATACATTCTTTGGTTTGTAAACCAACCCCCAAGGTACAGCGGACATCACCTGATGCCATAGCTTATCTTCAACATTGCTGCCTACCATACTAATGTGCTGCAGTAAATCTCCCAAAATTATATGTCGATACAGATTTTTAGAATTTGCATATAGTTGGGGACACAGACCACTCACCCCCATGTGACAGGGTTTGGTGCAGTGAATGGCCGCCTCAGACAGCAAATTCTACTTTGTGGAAGTGAGAGGGGTCAGAGGAAAGTGTTTATGTGCCCCATACCCAAAAAACTAACTGAGGGTTCAGCGGTGGACCAACGCAGCAAACATTACAAGAAAAACATGTTACTGGATTACAAGCATACAGTAATCATTTGCAAACACGAGTGACAGATGACGTGAAAGCACCAAATAGCTGCTGGCATTTTTCAAAATGAGCGCCAAGTGGAATATTCCTCATAAGCGCATAGCAAATACCAGAGCTGCATTAAATACTGCAGTATCTTTAAATATATTGTCATTCAACCCTTTAGGTATTATACACAATGGGGTTGATTTACTAAAGGCAAATAGACTGTCCGAGTGCAGTTGCTCCAGAGCTTAGTAAATTAGTTGAAGCTTCACTTTGCAAATACCCAATCACATGCATGGAAAAAAGAAAAACAGCATTGTTGCTTCCACATGATTGGATGATGGAAATCAGCAGAGCTTTCCCTCATTTACTAAGCTCTGGAGTAACTGCACAGTCTATTTATCTTTAGTAAATGCATCACAATGTGTTCCATTAGCCTGTTGAACCTTGTTACATAGGTGTGTTTGGTGTCTAACAGATTGTTAATTTCTTGTACATTAGTGTAACAATGTGAAATATGAATATGTAGCACCCTCTAGTGTGTGCTACTAGAAGAGTAGTGTAGAAAAATGCATAGCCTGGCTCTAGGATTAAACCTGAGTCATTGAATTGGGTCAGGGTTATTAGAGGCCAGGGCTGGATGACTCATTCTGGCAGCTCTATGGTGACTCACCCTGGTATCTGGAATATTGTAAAATGTTCTTGAACTAGAGGGTGGAGGTGAGGAAGAGCTGCCATGAATATTTATGGGACCTCAGCCAACCCCCAGAAGTGGGCAGGCAGGGGACTGAGAAAATCCCATAAATAGACATAGGCCATGCCAGCGGGGGAGCCGGGTGGAAGATGGAGATGGAGTGCTTAGGAAAGTCTGTCAGTGGCCCTTTAGGAACCCCTGCTATGGAGGGGTTTTACTCCAGGCTGGAGCTCGGGATAGCTGGCCTAGAAGCAAGGATCCCAGCATAGGAGGCAACTGGAGGGATTCATGCCAGAAGTGGCAGTGGAAAGAGCAAGCAAAGACAATGTGTAATATCAGCACAGTGCAGGGACAACACAAAAGGAGAGACTGTAATGGGCAGTTGATGAATCAACACAGAAGACTGTTAGTTCCCCTGGAGTGATCAGCAGGAGCTGCATATGTGAACCAAGTTTGTGCAGGAGGAAAAAAAAAGAGGACTTTGTGTAAATAGGGAGGGTGTTGTCCCCTTTGTTCATAGTTGGGAAAATTTTTCAAGTTGGGCATCCCATAAATTCCTTACCCCATCCAAGTTATCAACCCCTAATAAACAATACAGTAGTGTGTGCTACTAGAAGAGTAGTTCAGGTAAAAGCATAGCCTGGCTCTAGGATTAAACCTGAGTCAACTAATTAGGTCAGGGTTATTAGAGGCCAGGGCAGGATGACTCATCCTGGCAGCTCTCTGGTATCTGGAATATTGGAGAATGTTCTTCAACTAGAGGGCGTAGGTGAAGAGGAGCTGCCATGAAAATTTATGGGACCTCAGCCGATCCCCTGAAGTGAGCTGGCAGGAGACTGAGGAAATCTCATAACTAGACATGGGCCATGCCAGCAGGGGAGTTGGCTGGAAGATGGAGATCTGAGGAAAGGCTGTTGGTGGTCCTTGAGGGACCCCTGTCGGGGAGGGGTTTTACCTCGGGCTGGAGCTTGGGAGGATGGAAAAGAAAGGAGCCCTGGACTGCCGCACTCTGTATAAACGATTTATTTCCAAAATGTCAAAATAAAATCCAAAATTAATCCATAAATTCAAAAAATCCAAAAACAGGCAAAACAGAAAACTGACATGCAGGGATGGATGGCTGACGCGTTTCACATCAAAGTAGATGCTTACTCATAGCTGGAGTATGTGGAGCTTGGGAGGCAGGGAGGACTGGGGAAGCAAGCAGCTAGGTGGTCTAGTTTCTTCTGCAGTAGAACTGGGCTCAGAATCTACAAGAAGGCAGAAGGAAATGCTGTTCACTCAATGTTTTACTACTTTATCCACTAAGGAACAGGATATTCCCAGCCTGTAATATGCAGTTGCTGAATTAACACAAAAGACTGTTCGTTCCCCTGGAGTGATCAGCGGGAGCTGCATATGTGAACCAAGTTTGTGCAGGAGGAAGGAAAAATAGGACTTTGTGTAAATAAGGACGGAGTTGTCCCCTTTGTTCTGTGTTCTGGACATTTTTCAAGTTGGGCATCCCATAAATTCCTTACCCTATCCAAGTTATGAACCCCTAATAAACAAGAAAAATCAAGCCAAGGACTGATGGAATGCATGAAGAAAATGCTGTGCTCCTGGCTGTGTAGCAGTGGGGAATCCTAACTCAGCAGCTCCTATATGGGGTGTGCTACATATAGAATTTGATTATGGTAAAAAAAAAAAAAAGCCCAGCTCAGGATGTGTATGTGCTCAAACCATTCAACAGACTGTTATATGACTGTTTTTTGACAGGACCATTAAAAGGCTCGGTCTTAATGGAGGTCTTTGACACTACTGCATTTCTTTCTAGCTGATCTGCTTTGTGTCAATATGTACCTTCAGCTGGTTGTTTTCTTTTGTTTAGTGTATTACCTCCTATGAATGCCTAGCACAGAAATTAGATTTCCATCTGTCATTTCCCCCAGGTTATACAGACAGTGGTTTCAAACGAATTTTAAAAGAAGGTAAACTTTGCCTCGGCGATTACCTTGAATTACCAAGGCTGAAGACCAGGGCAGAAATACAGTCGATGCTTAATGAGGCATTGGACCTATGGTGAATGCAGCAACTTACCCACTTTCTTAGCTCTCTTCTCCGCAGAGACTGCTCAGACCATTCTAATACGTCTCTGGAAAATCTATGCCTGGTGAAAGCACCTTCTGCCCATGGGGTATCCAAGGTATATAAATTGTTCTGTTCCAGGATTTCTCCAGAAATGGGAAAGGGACCTAGACATTACACTCTCTGAAGAGCAGCGGGGCTATATTCTATACTTTGCCCACTACTCTTCAACGGCCAGTAAGTATCAAGAGCTGTGTTATAAAATTCTAACATGGTGTGTTGGCGCTGTGGAGAGACGGAGGGTAATATGCTTCATATTTTTTTGGCCTTGTCGGAAATTGAAGGAATTCTGGTCTAAAGTTTGAGATATTATAGGACAGATCACTGATCACGATTTGGGATCTGATCCTTTGAGCTACCTCCTCCATCTTTCAGACGTATCGAAGCGCAAATATAGAAATTCAATGATCGTTCATCTTCTGAACGCAGCTAAGGCATGTGTCCCAGCCCTATGGAAGCAGGAATCACCTCCCTCGATCTCGTTGTGGCTTAAAAAAAATAGCCGATTATATATGCTATGGAAAAGGGTAGAACAATTATGCAAGGTAGAGAGGAGAAATTAAATAAAAAATGGATACCATGGTCGCTTTTTGTCTGCTCTAGGGAAATTTTTGTTTTTTTGTTTGTTTTGTTTGTGTTTTCTTTTTTTTTTCTGAGAATACTTAAAGTGGAGCTCCACCCTAAAGTGGAACTTCTGCTCATCGGAACCCTCCCCCCCTCCAGTGTCCATTTGGCAGGGGTGAGGGGGTGCAGATACCTGTCTAAGACAGGTATTTGCACCCACTTCCGGGAGTCCTCTCTGCGGGTATTCTGCGGATAGTACGTCACTTCCCGCAGAAAAAACGTTGTGTTCTGGGAGACACTCGGCTCCCAGAACACAACAGGGACCAGTGAGAACGGCGCAGCGTGACTCGCGCATGCGCAGTAGGGAACCGGGCAGTGAAGCCGCAAGGATGGCGGTGGGGGCAGCAGAGTGACGAGCAATCGGAGCAATTGGACTCCAGGACAGGTAAGTGTCCTAATATCAGCAGATGCAGTATTTGTAGCTGCTGGCTTTTAATATTTTTTTTTCAGGGGAAACTCAGTTTTAAGACGGCAAAAGTCAAAGTTTATACCATTACTAGGACTTTAAAATATGAATCCTGATTCTAGAGACTTTGTATACTTATTCTAAATTAGAACCGAACTGTGGTATATTATTTTTTGAGATGCGCATGCAATTGAATTATGTTTGTATGTCTATATATATATATATATATATATATTGTTTAAAATAAAATATAGAATTAAAAAAAAAAGATTTCCATCTGACCATTTATGTTATGGGCTTGTGAATTGGGAGAAATGAGGGTGGCATTGTGTTCAGTAGCTCTCCTCCACTCCCTCCACACAGTTTGGAGGTTATTGTCAAACCCAGTAATACATTTTCTTTCTTTACCCAAATATTCTGGAGCCTCATTTTTGGATCAGTTTAATGTTTTGTAATCCAGGCTTGCATTTTCTTTAAATTGTGTCTGTCTTGTTGTATGCTACAGCCTTGACATTTCTGAATATCTATTTTCCGCTGCTGGACATAAAACTATGGTATCTATTTAGTATTGATGTAATTGTATCTATTGACGTCATTTTCACCCACCCAACAGAATTCATGTTTTTCCAGTTTTGTATTCTGTATGTATAAATTGCACCTTTTTATCAGTGTACGCATCCTGTGTCTGGAAACTGTGCACTATTGTATGGCATTAAATATATATCAGTATACAACAGATGTGGCTGTTTGCACCTTATTAAGATGACTGCTGTCAATTTGTGTTAACAGGTGGAAACCTCTGGGTCTTTTTTAGAAATGAATGTTGTGTTGGGTAACTGTTTCCAATTGCAGTAATGCAGAATAAGGGACTAGGTCATTTGGTAGTGTGGATTCTTTTGAAATAGTTATACTGAAGCCATCGGTTTGGACCCAGGGGGAGAACAAGCCCTGGATACAATAAAGACGTATAATGAGTAATTGTGGTCATTGCAAATACCCTGAATGAGGGACGTGGCAATTATTTTATCCCTTCTCATTCAATTCCCAGCAACCCCAACCTGAAATAAGGACAACATTATTGGACCTGGAATGGATTTACCTTGGTCACAGCAGCATTTTTTAACTATTGAATAGACCAAATCAAAAGGTAGATAGAAAAGACAGCGTGCACATATTTTACAATAAATTCATAGACAGTTGGAACATATTTATTAGGATGGTATGTACTTCAAAGACTATTTATTTGACTAGTCTTTGAAGTATATTAAATTTAAAGTGGTTGTAAACCCTTAAAAAAAAAACAAAAAAAAAACCTGCAGGAATTACTTACCTGAGATCGAAGCCCTCGCAGCTGTCCTCGTACCCCGCTCCGGCTGGTGACATCGCTCCCGGAGTTACTTCCGGGTATCGCGGGCTCCGGCGCTGTGATTGGCCGGAGCCGTAATGACATCACTCCTGCACAGGAGTCGCCTGTAATGGCACACTCACTGAAGCAACGGCACGTACGCAGTGCGCATGTGCCGATGACGTTGACACATGCAAATACAGGGGATATCTCCTAAATCGTGCAGGTTTAGGAGATATCCAGTGTAGCTAGAGTTAAGCCTTATTATAGGCTTACCTGTAGCAAAAAGTGGTTGAAAAAGGGTTTACAACCACTTTAAAGTTGTTGAATCATTTAAAGGATTTGTATTTTTGCTATCTTTTCCAGTGGTGGCTGGTGGTATATATCTGGTAGATATATACCCGCTTCTTGATTGGCCGGGAGGGGAAACAGTGTGACAATAGCGAATATTCATTCGCTATTGTCACACAACTGGGTGGGCTCAAGGCACTGTGATCTGCGCCCAGAGCATACCCTTTTTTAACCACTTCCCATCTGGGCCAATTCTGACACTTCGTTCCTAAATGTAAAAATCCTAATTTTTTTTGCTAGAAAATTACTCAGAACCCCCAAACACTATACTGTATATGTTTTTTTTAGCAGACACCCTAGGAAATAAAATAGCGGTCATTGCAACTTTTTATCTCGCACGATATTTGCGCAATAATTTTTCATGAATTAAAAAATATTAAAACATTAAAGTTAGACCAATTTTTTTGCATAATGTGAAAGATGAAGTTACGCCGAGTAAATAGATACCTAACATGTCACCATTCAAAATTTCACACGCTCGTGGAATGGCGCCAAACTTTGGTACTTAAAAATCCTCTTGGGCGACGCTTTAATTTTTTTTACTGGTTACATGTTTTGAGTTACAGAGGAGGTCTAGGGCTATAATTATTGCTCTCGCTCTAACATTCGCTGTGATACCTCACATGTGTGTTCTGAACACCGTTTTATGGTTCAATATTTTTTATTGTAATTTCAAAGTATTAACAAACAGATAGTAGTTACATACAATGCAAAATTCCAGATAGTTACCAAGTTATAACAATAGGTTCAATAAGTTCAGTAGTAGGAATTCAATACCAGGAGGTTAGGTAGTGCAGAATGACAATGCATTCAAAATAGAGTTGAGTAGAGTGGAATAGAGTATTATAGAGTATTAGGTGACTTTGTGATTTTCAGTCCATGATTTCCAATGGCTATCAAATTTTTTGCATGTCAGGGAGTTAATAGCCAACAGACGTTCAAAGGAGTGGTTTCTGTTAACTAGTGTAATCACCTCAGATGGGTTAATGGCCAAGGTATTTTTCCAATTTCTAAGTATGAGGGTACGAGTTGCCAGTAGTATGTGGGTGGTGACAGATCTATATTCTGGGGGGAATCTCTCTATACCAATGTGGAGGATTGCTAGTGCAGGGTTCAGGGGTTACTAAAATCCCTGTAGATGACGAGATCAGTTGAAAAGACTTGTTCCAGAGACTTGTAATGCTCGGGCATTCCCATAAGGTGTGTAACAGGTTACCTATTTGTCCACAGTTTCTCCAGTACATGGGAGATGTGTCTGGGAAAAAGGTGGCAATTCTATAGGACGTATAGTGCCATCTATTGGTGATTTTAAGCATCATTTCCCAATGACTCACGCAGTGTGAATTTTTACGTATTTCTTTAACATCATGTTTCCATTGTTCATCATGGAAGGTGATGCCCAGCTCTTTTTCCCACTTCCTAATGGCATCCGTTTTGCTAAAAGTATGTTTGTTGTGGATGAGATTGTAAAATAATGATATACCTTTAGCGGAATGGTACGTGTTTGTGTAAAAGCGCCAGGCTGTGGATGGTATTTTGAATTTGGGTATGGGGTGGGCCCTCAGGAAGTGGGAAATGCGTACGCAGGAGAACAGCAAATTGTTAGGTAGGTTGTATTCAGTCATCATTCGTTCTGCTGGTTTGGGTTTCAGTCCTGTAAAAAGGTCTTGTATGTGTTTTATTCCCTGTGTTTGGAGTTTTGTGGTGGAGAGCATAGGAATCTTTGCCCCTAAGAGGTCTGTAGGGAGGTCATAAGATATTTTGTGGGTTTCGCTACTGTCAAGTTTTTGGAGGAATCTCCATGCCTGTAAGGAAATTTGTACTGAGGGAGAGAGGCCCCCAGAGTCCCAGGGTTCTCAGATATCACTTATTAGGAATGTTATAGGGTCATTAATCGGGAGTGATGATCTTTCTATATCCACCCACAGTGGGCAGTCAGAGTCATGAAACCAGTATTTAAGTTGGTCTAGTCTTGTTGCCCATAAGTAGTCATGGATGTCTGCGAATCTTGTGCCCCTATGTTTGTATGTGGGATAAGGTTGTTGCGTGAGCATCTAGCTTTTTTGCCTCCCCATGTAAAGTTCCATATGGTTTTGGACATAGTGCGGAGGTAGTGGGGCGGTATGGGAATCGGCAGAGATCGGAAGATATATAAAATTTGTGGGAGGACAGACATTTTAAACGCCGCTATTTTGCCCAACCAAGACAGTTCTCTTCTAGCGATGTCTGTGAGTTGGTTTTCTAATTTGACTAAGAACGGTTTAAGGTTGGCATCTGCTAGGGATGAGGTTGTGTTTGTTAGGGTTATACCTAGGTATGAAATACCCTTTTTACTCCACGAGTATGGTAAAGTATCTTGTAGCGAGATTTTTGTGGATTGGGGGACTCCTACATCTAGTTTTAGGGATTTGTTAAAGTTGACTTTGTAGTAAGATATGTCTCCAAAGTCAGTTAAAATTTTGTGGGCCTGTGGAAGGGATGTTTTTGGGTGTGTTAGTAATAGTATAACATCATCTGCGAACAGGTTGATAACATGTTTGTTAGAGCCAAAGGTAAAACCTGTGACATTGGTGTTTGTTCTGATGGTTTCCGCTAAAGGTTCTATCATTAAATTAAATATTGTAGGGGAGAGGGGGCAACCCTGACGAGTGCCATTAGAAATGTGAAATGGTTTGGATAGAAACCCCGATGTATGCACTTGTGCTGATGGGCATGAGTAGAGAGCCAATATTGCTGCCAATATTGGACCTTTGAAGCCAAACTTGGTCAGCACCATTTCCATATAGGTCCAGTGTACTCGGTCGAACGCCTTCTCTGCGTCTATAGATAGCAGCAGAGAAGACGTTCATGTTTTAACAGCGTAGTGGATAACATTAATAATACGTCTAGTAGCATCTGAAGTTTGTCTCCCCTTCACGAATCCCATCTGGTCTCATTTGATTATAAAGGGAATTATATCCATCAGTCTCTTGGCTAGCAATTTTGATGTCCGAATTGAGAAGGGATATTGGTCTAAAGTTGGCTGGGGTAGTGGGATCTTTCCCTGGTCTGGGTAAGGTGACAATGTGGGCTCTCAGCATCTCCGGTGGGAATGAAGAAGATACTTCGACTTTAGTGAAAACTATTTGCATGTGTGGGGCAAGGATGCCTTTGAATGTTTTGTAATACTCATTTACGAAACCGTCCGGTCCCGGTGATTTACCATTAGGTAGTGTTAATGTGATTCTTTCTATTTCTGGGGCCGAGAATGGGGAGTTCAGCTGCTGAAGCTGAACTTCTGTCAGTGAGGGGTGATTAATTTTCTGTAAGAATTGTTGTATGTTAGCTGTAGTTGGTTGTGGGGTTGATTCGTCCCTGTTTAAGTTGTAAAGTGCACCGTAGTAGTCTGTGAACTGATTTGCTATCTCTTGTGGGTTGGTGATTTTGTGGTGTAGGGTGCTATGTGTTAAATACGCTATTCTGGTTTTTGTGCGGACGGCCTTGAGTCTGTTAGCTACGTATCTCCCTGCCCTATTAGCATTAGCGTAAGAATTCAGTTGTAGTCTTCTTAGGTGTTTGTCATATTGCTGTGTAAGGAGCTCCCTGCCACTCTGCCACTCTGTGCTGCTTCTGGTTCCTGGGTCCTCTTCTCCCAGAAACTCTGCTATGCGCGTCGGGACCCTTCGGGGTAAGACCGCGCTATATTAAGATACCTCTCAACTCAACTCAACTCAACTACCTCAGGTATTCTCTATGTTTTGAAAGTGTGTTTGTCATGGCCTTTGTTGGTGAAATTTTGTTTTGGGTTTCCATTTTGTGTATGTCAGATAGTATGCTGTTCAGTTTAGTGGAGTGACGTTTCTTTTCCTTGGCCCCGAGCTGTATCAGTATTCCTCTCATATACACTTTATGTGCGTTCCATAAAGTGAAAGGATCTATTGTAGGTGTGTAATTGTTCTGGAAGAAATCTTTGAGATGCTGAGAGTACACATGAGATGTTTGGGGTTCTTGTAGTAGCCTAACATTACAGCGCCAGATGGGGGGTGAAGGAGAGACGCCCTTCTCGGCAATGGATATCGATATTGCGGCATGGTCAGACCATGTGATATCATGTATTTGTGTGGAACAAATACGTTGCAGGAGCCACTTGTCTGTGAGAAACATATCTATACGGGAATATGAGCAATGTCTAGCGGAAAAAAAGGTATAGTCCCTTTTCGTTAGCATGGAGGCATCTCCATGCATCGAACAGTTCCTGCGTATGAAGAAGTTGATGGTGGGCTGAGGATCTGTTTGGCTTATCCGTGGTGGTATCAAGAACGGGGTCTACAATAAGGTTAAAGTCACCCCCTATGATGAGGCTGTCGTACTGCATGGTTTTGGTTTTCTTGAGTACTTTCTTAAGAAAACGAATTTGGTGGTTGTTTGGGGCGTATACTGTGACAAGCGTGTAGGGCTTGGAGTTGATGTCCCTGGTAATAATGATGAACCTGTCCCCTTCATCTATACAGGACTTGATTTGGAACGATAAGGAGCTCCTTGGCGCTAACATCACCAGTCCTTTTTTGCTGTCAGGCGTGCATGCCAAGAAGATGTGGGGATATTCTCTGTGTGTACACTTTGGTGTTTTTTGTGTTTGAAAGTGCGTCTCCTGTACACAGAGAATATCAGCGCCTTGTTTAAGGGCTTATTTCCACAAAGAGAGTCTTTTGGCTGGATGGTTCAGGCCTCTTGCGGTAATAGACAGACAGGTGATGGTCATTTATAGTGATGGGGGGAGTGTGATGGTTGGTAGTGTGGGTTAAGTACTCACTGTGTCCATGGATTCTTGTATTGGGGTCCTCCGTGGGTTGATGTGAGGTTTCAAGGGGCTCGTCTTCAAGCGCTGGTAACATTTCCATATGTCGAACATCACTGTGTGTAAAAAAAAGGTAACGAGAAAAACAAAAAAGACAGAACGGGAAAAGGGTGAACTGGTAATTCGTAAAAAAAGGATCTTACAACGAATCCGCGTGCAGACATAGCTGTTGAACGTAGAACGGGGGTTAAGGAGACTAAACTGTAGACTCCCTTGACCGGAGAGATGTGTGGTGAACCTTCTGGTGCTGTCATGAGCTGCCACCTGCATGTTTCTTGTTGGCCCGCTTGTGTGATACCACTTGCCATTCAGGTTGAAGCATCTGTGGCTGTGATGCAGAGTATGATGGTTCGGCTTGATCCGGAAGTATTCCCCATTGGCATAGGATTGCTATACCTTCTTCCATTGTTGTAATGGATTTTGTGATTCCATTGTGAGTGATGGATAGTGTTGCAGGATACTTCCATTTGTGAGGAACTTTGTGGTTTCTCAGTGCTTTTGTGATCGTCGCCAGGTTGCGGCGTCTCTGCAGTGTGTGCCTAGAGAGGTCTGGTAGCAATTGGATGTCAGCGTACTGAGGAGGAATAGCGTCGGGCCTGTGTGCTGCCTGAAGAATCTGTTCCTTTATGTGGTAGAAGTGAACTCTTAGAAGTACGTCTCTCGGAGTACCTTCTGGGAGGAAGGGCGGTTTGGGGATTCTGTGAATCCTGTCAACTATGAGGTCCTGCGTGGTCAGCGTAGGAACCAGGGTGGAAAACAGAGCATGGGCATATGGCAGGAGTTTAGTGACAGGGACTGACTCTGGGATACCCCTCAGCTTTATATTGTTCCTCCTGGACCTGTCCTCGAGGTCAGCGACCTTATCTTTCAGCCATGCTATATCCTCTCCCTGGGCTGTATGTGCATTTACCTTGGAGTTGTATGTGGTTGCATAGGCATCCATCTGATGTTCTACTCTGTCCACTCTAACCCCCAAATCCTGCACCTCTTTGTGGCATTGGTTAATCCCCTTTTCCAAGTCAGTTTGGAGGGAAGATCTGAGGGAGAGTAGCATCACTTTGAGCATGGTGTCAGAGATAGGTCTGTCTGCTGTTGGAAAGTCCGCTATGGGGTCAGTCAGGCGTGTAGCTGGTGCAGTAATGTGCTCTTGCGGCCCGCTTACCTCCATGTCATGGCTGCCATGCGGTCTAGCAGGGGATTCCATCCGCGGCTTTGATTTGCCCGGGCTCCGTGTGGATGGACTGGAGGTTCCAGAGGAGGACCCGCTGTGTGTCGGATCCTGTGCAGCCAGTTTATGGGACCCTCCGTGCCCGTTGTTTCGGATTGCGGCCTCCGTCTGTAGCGTGTGGGAGCCGGCGCCATTTTGTTGAAGCCCGCGGGACTTCATTGTGAAGAAGCTGGGCATCTTGCTCGGTTGTGGCTGCGGCGGGTTCTTTCGGCGCCTCGTCATTCCCAGGCCGTTTGGCAGGCTAATGAGGGTGGTTGTGGCCGTAGATAGGCTCTGTGGGCTCCGATGTTGGTGGATATCTCCGGGGGCTGAGTGGAGCTCCTAGGTCAGGCGTCCATCTTGGATCTCGGTCACCACGCCCCCCCTGAACACCGTTTTCATATGTGGGCGGGACTTACGTATGTGTTCGCTTCTGCGTACGAGCTATTGTAAACATCCCTTGTAATAGGAATAAGCATGACAGGTCCTCTTTACAGTGAGATATGGGGTAAATAAGACCCCACATCTCACCTCTAGGCTGGGAAGGCTGAAATAAAAAAAACTGTGATTGACAGCAGCGGGAGCCAATGGTTCCCGCTGATGTCTCTCAGCCAATGGGGAGGCAGAGACCCAGAAGAGATCTCGCTCTCATGCACATTGCTAAATCACGATCAGGCTCGGGTAAGTTTTAGGGGGGGACTGCGGTGGGCTGCATAATGAAGTTTTTTCTACCTTTATGCATAGAATGACCTTTAGAACCACTTTAAATGCACGTTTTAATTTACCCATCTGCTATATATATTTTTGTTTTCCTAAGACAATGATAGGAGACAAGTTTTAATGTTTAAAACAGATATTTAGTCATTTTAATTTGATTAAAATTATAATTTAATTAATTCTATTTTATATAACTTCAAATTTTGCATTAGCACCATTTAGTATTCATCCTGTTAGTTTTTGTGTGCCTCTGCTTTAAATAACAATATACTGTACAGTGCTGTGCAAAAGCTTTAGGCACATGTGAAAAAATGCTTTAAAGTGAGGATGCTTTAAAGAAAAATGCAACGAGGAACGCAAACATTTGGCAAAGGTGCCTGGATCTTTAAGTTATTTCAACAATATTCAGAACATCATAGGACAATAGCGTAGAAAGCACATGGCTGTTATTTTTATTCCAGACATTTGCTCTTACATAGTCTGGTTGAGAAAAGACACAAGTCCATCTAGTTAAATCTTTAAAAGGGAAAAAAATATATATCATACAATCCCATATACACAATCCCATATACACAATCCAGAGAAAGGCCAAAACCCCAGTAAAGCATGATCCAATTTGCTCCAGCAGGGGAAAAAATTCCTTCCTGATTCCCTGGATCAACTTTACCTATAAATGTTAGTATCAGTTATGTTATGTACATTGAGGAAAGAATCTACGGCTTTTTTAAAGCAATCTACTGATCTGGCCAGAACCACCTCTGGAGGGAGTATATTCCACATTTTCACAGCCCTCACTGTGAAGAAACTTTTCCTCTGTGATGACCTTAAAGTGAATAACTCAACACAGAGTTCCATATATGGACCACTTATGTATTTGTACATGTTGATCATATCCCCCTTCATCTCCTCTTCTCAAGAGAGAATAAATTCAGTTCCATAATTTTTCCTCATAGCTGAGCTCCTCCATGCCTCTTATCAGTTTGGTTGCCCTTCTCTGCACTTTCTCCAGTTCCCCAATATCCTTTTTGAGAACTGGTGTCCAAAACTGAACTGCATACTCCAGATGAGGTCTTACTAATGATTTGTACAGGGGCAAAATGATATCTCTCTCTCTCTGGAGTCCATATCTCTTATAATGCTAGAAAGGACTTTGCTCACTTTGGAAGACGCAGCTTGACATTGCATGCTATTATTAAGCTTATGATCTACCAAAACCCTTTAGACCCTTCTCCACCATGGATTTCCCCATCTGTTCTCCTCCTAGTATGTATGATGCATGCATATTCTTAGCACCCAACTGCATAACTTTACATTTACCAACATTAAACTCCATTTGCCACATAGTGGCCCAAAATTGCTCTGATACTTGTATTTTTTAACACATTTTTTCGTACTTCTTGTATATTATTGTCTAAAATGTTTCAATAATAAAAAATGAAAAAAATAAATAATGCAATTCATATTTTTCAATTATTAATTTATAGAGATGTCCCAAACTATTCGCCGGCGAATAGTTCCCGGCGAACATAGCTTGTTCGTGTTCGCCGCGGCGGGCGAACATATGCGATGTTCGGTCCGCCCCCTATTCGTCATCATTGAGCAAACTTTGACCCTGTACCTCACAGTCAGCAGACACATTCCAGCCAATCAGCAGCATACCCTCCCTCCCAGACCCTCCCACCTCCTGGACAGCATCCATTTTAGATTCATTCGGAAGCTGCAGTCTTAGTGAGAGGAGGGACAGTGTAGCTTCTGCTGATTTAATAGGAAAATCTATAGCTAGGCCAGTTTATTCAGTGTCCACTCCAGTCCTGAAAGACTCATCTGATCTCTGCTGTGAGGACAGCGTCCTGACAACACCACAAAAAGCCCTTTTTAGGGCTAGTACATAAGTCTGCTTTTTTTTTTTTCCCTGGACAGCATCCATTTTAGATTCATTCGGAAGCTGCAGTCTTAGTGAGAGGAGGGACAGTGTAGCTGCTGCTGATTTAATAGGGAAATCTATAGCTAGGCCAGTTTATTCAGTGTCCATTCCACTCCTGAAAGATTCATCTGATCTCTGCTGTAAGGACAGCATCCTGACAGCACCCCAAAAAGCCCTTTTTAGGGCTAGTACATCAGTCTGCTTTTTTTTTTCCCGGCACAGTAGCTTACATAAAAAAAAAAAACAACAGTTTTGACTGCAGTAGAATAGCAGTCAGTTGCCTGCCAGCGTGTGTGTCAGGCCTACAGCGTCTACTCTGCCAACTTCTGCCAGTGCACAGTGCCACTCATATCTGGTGTCACAGTAGCTTGCACACATAGTACAACTAAACTAATCTAAAAAAAATGACAGGCAGAGGCAGGCCACCCCGCAGGGGCCGTCGTGGTCGTGGTGCTGTGATTCCCTTTGGCCCTAGAATAATGCCCAGTGTTCAGAGGCCACGTACCCTGAACTCGAAAAGTTCTGAGTTGACTGGCTAACACAGGACACCCAATCTTCTACAGCTTCCGCTCGGAACCTTGATGCACCATCCTCCTCCAGCTCAGCTTCGGGCACCTCTCAAGTTACCACTCGCCCGCCTGCCGCCACCACCAACACTAGCACCACAGCTGCTTCACTTGATCTGTCAGAGGAGTTATTTACACATGAGTTGGAAGAAATGAGTGATGTGCAACCATTATTGCCAGAGGATGTAGATAAAAGGGATATGTCTCAGTCAGGCAGCATTACACACATGGATGTACGGTGTGATGATGATGATGTTGTACCCGCTGCTGCTTCCTTTGCTGAGTTGTCAGATACAAGTGAAGCAGTTGATGATGACGATGTGGATGTCACGTGGGTACCCGCTCGAAGAGAAGAAGAACAGGGGGAAAGTTTAGATGGGGAGACAGAGAGGAGGAGGAGACGAGTTGGAAGCAGGGGTAGGTCGTCGCAAGGAGCTAGTGGCACAGTCAGACAGCATGTATCGGCACCCGGGGTCAGCCAATCAACGCATGCTGTTGCCACCACCAGAATGCCATCATTGCAAAGCTCAGCAGTATGGCATTTTTTTTGTGTGTCTGCCTCTGATAACAGTGATGCCATTTGCAACCTGTGCCAAAAGAAACTGAGTCGTGGGAAATCCAACACCCACCTAGGTACAACTGCTTTGCGAAGGCACATGATCGCACATCACAAACGCCTATGGGATCAACACATGATGACGAGTACAAGCAGCACACAAGCTCAAAGCCACCATCCTCCTCCTGGTCCAGCATCTTCAGCCACGTCAACCACTGCTGTCCTCCTTGCCCCCTCTCAACCATCCGCCACTTCGTCTCTCGCCTTGAGCAGTTCCTGCTCATCTGCCCACAGTCAGGTGTCTGTCAAGGACATGTTTGAGCGTAAGAAGCCAATGTCACAGAGTCACCCCCTTGCCCGGCGTCTGACAGCTGGCTTGTCGGAACTCTTAGCCCGCCAGCTTTTACCATACAAGCTGGTGGAGTCTGAGGCCTTCAAAAAATTTGTAGCTATTGGGACACCGCAGTGGAAGGTACCTGGCTGAAATTTATTTTCACAAAAGGCAATCCCCAACCTGTACTCTATTGTGCAAAAGGAAGTCATGGCATGTCTGGCACACAGTGTTGGGGCAAGGGTCCATCTGACCACTGATACCTGGTCTGCAAAGCATGGTCAGGACAGGTATATCACCTACACTGCGCATTGGGTAAACCTGCTGACGGCTGCCAAGCATGTAATGCGTGGCTCTGCAGAGGAGTTGGTGGTGACACCGCCACGACTTGCAGGCAGGCCTGCTGCCACCTCCTCTACTCCTCCTACTCCATCCTCTTCGATAACCTCCTCGGCTGAGTCCTCTTCTGCTGCTGCATCTTGCTCCACATCAACTGTACCCTCCCAGCTCCCCAGGGGCTATTCCACATCCCGGATACGACAGTGTCACGCCATCTTGCGGTTAACTTGCCTGAAAGCAGAGAGTCACACCAGACCAGCACTCCTGTCCGCCCTGAATGCACAGGTGGATCAGTGGCTGACTCCGCACCAACTGGAGATCGGCAAAGTGGTGTGTGACAACGGAAGCAATTTGTTGGCGGCATTGAATTTGGGCAAGTTGACACATGTGCCGTGCATGGCACATGTGTTGAATCTGATTGTACAACGCTTTGTGCATAAGTACCCAGACTTACAGGACGTCCCCAAGCAGGCCAGGAAGGTGTGTGGCCATTTCAGGCGTTCCTACACGGCCATGGCGCACTTTTCAGATATCCAGCGGCGAAACAACATGCCAGTGAGGCGCTTGATTTTCGACAGCCCGACACGTTGGAATTCAACACTCCTAATGTTCGACCGCCTGCTCCAACAAGAAAAAGCCATCAACGAGTATTTGTATGACCGGGTGCTAGGACAGCCTCTGTGCAGCTGGGAATTTTTTTGCCACGTTACTGGACGCTCATGCGTCCTTTTGAGGAGGTGACAAACCTAGTCAGTCGCACTGAAGGCACCATCAGCGACATCATCCCATTTGTTTTATTCCTGGAGCGTGCCCTGCGAAGAGTGCTGGATCAGGCCGTAGATGAGCGTGAAGAGGAAGAGGAAGAGTTGTGGTCACCATCACCACCAGAAACAGCCTTATCAGCATCGCTTGCTGGACCTGCGGCAACGCTGGAAGAGGAGTCTGAGGAAGAGGAGTCAGAGGAGGAATGTGGCTTTGAGGAGGAGGAGGAAGACCAACCACAGCAGGCATCCCAGGGTGCTCGTTGTCACCTATCTGGTACCTGTGGTGTTGTACGTGGCTGGGGGGAAGAACAGACCTTCAGTGAGATCAGTGAGGACGAGGAACGGGACATGAGTAGCTCGGCATCCAACCTTGTGCAAATGGGGTCTTTCATGCTGTCGTGCCTGTTGAGGGACCCTCGTATAAAAAGGCTGAAGGAGAATGACCTGTACTGGGTGGCCACGCTACTAGACCCCGGTATAAGCAGAAAGTGACAGAAATGTTACCGAATTACCGGAAGTCGGAAAGGATGCAGCAGTTCCAAAATAAATTAAAAAGTATGCTTTACACAGCGTATAAGGGTGATGTCACAGCACAACGGGAATCTAACAGGGGAAGAGGTGAAAGTAATCCTCCTCCTACCACGACCACGCCGGCAAGGACAGGACGCTTTACAGACGTGTTGTTGATGGAGGACGTGCAGAGCTTTTTAAGTCCTACGCATCGCCACAGTCCTTTGAGGTCCACCCTCAGAGAACGACTCGACCGACAGGTAGCAGAATACCTCACCTTAACTGCAGATATCGACACTCTGAGGAGCGATGAACCCCTTGACTACTGGGTGTGCAGGCTTGACCTGTGGCCTGAGCTATCCCAATTTGCGATAGAACTTCTGGCCTGCCCCGCTTCAAGTGTCCTTTCAGAAAGGACCTTCAGTGCAGCAGGAGGTATTGTCACTGAGAAGAGAAGTCGCCTACGTCAAAAAAGTCTAGATTACCTCACCTTTATTAAGATGAATGAGGCATGGATCCCAAAGAGACTGACAGTGGGCGATATATTTGACTAAAAAAGGCCTAATGAGATGAGCTGCCTTGGGCTAAACATGGTCCACACACTGCTGTATTTTATCTCTGCATGCCGGATGACTTGCGTGACTTATCCGTCACCAACTAGGGTTCAAGCCGCAATGTTTTAGGGCACTTTCTGCCTGGAAAACATAAATTTTTCTGCCCGCTGTTACAATACCTAATTTTTCAGGCATGTGTACATGCCTAATTTTTCTGGCCTCTGGTGCTGCACTGTGGCTGCAAAAACAAAACAAAAAAAAATGCACATACATGTGTCAATTCCCCTTCGTGATCGTTACCTTGTTGTGGTGAAGGGGCTTGCGTATCACAATGAAGCGACCACCTCTATGAGTGTGTTGGCAATGGCAATGTTGGCACACCCCAGATGATAAGGTTGTTGCTTCATTGTGAATAGGGATGAGCTTCGTGTTCGAGTCGAACATACGTTCGACTCGAACATCGGCTGTTCGATCGTTCGACGAAGATCGAACGATTTGGGCCGTTCGCGCCAAATTCGAGTGACGCGAACGGCCCACAATGCACTACGCCATCGCAGTGTCATCCAGGCGCTGTGATTGGCCAAGCATGCACTGTGACCCCGCATGCTTGGCCAATCACAGCGCCGGCAGCAAGGAGAGCAATGATTGGCCACAGGCAGGATGCCTGTGGCCAATTATTGCTGAGGGTGTTTAGTACACGCCCCACACTATAAAAGGCCGCCAGCACGGCGGCCTAGTGTAGTGTGTTCCGGAGCAGGGATAGAGCAGCATAGGCAGGGACAGTGACTGTTATTTCTTTCTTGCTTAACCTGGATTCCTTTAGTTTAGGGAAAGAGAAGGATAGGTAGGGAGAGTGTCAGTGTGTTTTGTGCTTGTGCTATAGTGTGCTTAAAAAAAACATTTATTCTAGGGACAGAAAACTGTAGGTAGGGACAGTGTCAGTTTCTTTCACTCTGCAAGTCCTTGTTTCCAGGGACCTGGAAGGACAGTGAGTCAATTGTCCTTGTGCTATATTGTGCTTAAAAAAACATTTATTCTAGGGACAGAAAACTGTAGGTAGGGAGAGTGTCAGTTTCTTTCACTCTGCAAGTCCTTGTTTCCAGGGACCTGGAAGGACAGTGACTGAATTGTCCTTGTGCTATATTGTGATTAAAAAAAACATTTATTCTAGGGACAGAAAACTGTAGGTAGGGAGAGTGTCAGTTTATTTCACTCTGCAAGTCCTTGTTTCCAGGGACCTGGAAGGACAGTGACTGAATTGTCCTTGTGCTATAGTGTGCTTAAAAAAAACATTTATTCTAGGGACAGAAAACTGTAGGTAGGGACAGTGTCAGTTTCTTTCACTCTGCAAGTCCTTGTTTCCAGGGACCTGGAAGGACAGTGAGTGAATTGTCCTTGTGCTATATTGTGCTTAAAAAAACATTTATTCTAGGGACAGAAAACTGTAGGTAGGGAGAGTGTCAGTTTCTTTCACTCTGCAAGTCCTTGTTTCCAGGGACCTGGAAGGACAGTGACTGAATTGTCCTTGTGCTATATTGTGATTAAAAAAAACATTTATTCTAGGGACAGAAAACTGTAGGTAGGGACAGTGTCAGTTTCTTTCACTCTGCAAGTCCTTGTTTCCAGGGACCTGGAAGGACAGTGAGTGAATTGTCCTTGTGTTATATTGTGATTAAAAAAAACATTTTTTCTAGGGACAGAAAACTGTAGGTAGGGAGAGTGTTTTTTTTCTTTCACTCTGCAAGTCCTTGTTTCCAGGGACCTGGAAGGACAGTGACTGAATTGTCCTTGTGCTATATTGTGATTAAAAAAAACATTTATTCTAGGGACAGAAAACTGTAGGTAGGGAGAGTGTCAGTTTATTTCACTCTGCAAGTCCTTGTTTCCAGGGACCTGGAAGGACAGTGACTGAATTGTCCTTGTGCTATATTGTGATTAAAAAAAACATTTATTCTAGGGACAGAAAACTGTAGGTAGGGAGAGTGTCAGTTTATTTCACTCTGCAAGTCCTTGTTTCCAGGGACCTGGAAGGACAGTGACTGAATTGTCCTTGTGCTATATTGTGATTAAAAAAAACATTTATTCTAGGGACAGAAAACTGTAGGTAGGGAGAGTGTCAGTTTATTTCACTCTGCAAGTCCTTGTTTCCAGGGACCTGGAAGGACAGTGACTGAATTGTCCTTGTGCTATATTGTGATTAAAAAAAACATTTATTCTAGGGACAGAAAACTGTAGGTAGGGACAGTGTCAGTTTCTTTCACTCTGCAAGTCCTTGTTTCCAGGGACCTGGAAGGACAGTGAGTGAATTGTCCTTGTGTTATATTGTGATTAAAAAAAACATTTTTTCTAGGGACAGAAAACTGTAGGTAGGGAGAGTGTTTTTTTTCTTTCACTCTGCAAGTCCTTGTTTCCAGGGACCTGGAAGGACAGTGACTGAATTGTCCTTGTGCTATATTGTGATTAAAAAAAACATTTATTCTAGGGACAGAAAACTGTAGGTAGGGAGAGTGTCAGTTTATTTCACTCTGCAAGTCCTTGTTTCCAGGGACCTGGAAGGACAGTGACTGAATTGTCCTTGTGCTATATTGTGATTAAAAAAAACATTTATTCTAGGGACAGAAAACTGTAGGTAGGGAGAGTGTCAGTTTCTTTCACTCTGCAAGTCCTTGTTTCCAGGGACCTGGAAGGACAGTGACTGAATTGTCCTTGTGCTATATTGTGATTAAAAAAAACATTTATTCTAGGGACAGAAAACTGTAGGTAGGGAGAGTGTCAGTTTATTTCACTCTGCAAGTCCTTGTTTCCAGGGACCTGGAAGGACAGTGAGTGAATTGTCCTTGTGCTATATTGTGCTTAAAAAAACATTTATTCTAGGGACAGAAAACTGTAGGTAGGGAGAGTGTCAGTTTCTTTCACTCTGCAAGTCCTTGTTTCCAGGGACCTGGAAGGACAGTGACTGAATTGTCCTTGTGCTATATTGTGATTAAAAAAAACATTTATTCTAGGGACAGAAAACTGTAGGTAGGGAGAGTGTCAGTTTATTTCACTCTGCAAGTCCTTGTTTCCAGGGACCTGGAAGGACAGTGACTGAATTGTCCTTGTGCTATATTGTGA
Organism: Rana muscosa; assembly: GCA_029206835.1. Lineage (NCBI taxonomy): Eukaryota > Metazoa > Chordata > Amphibia > Anura > Ranidae > Rana > Rana muscosa. Next base: position 1,042,052,750 of record CM055117.1, on the reverse strand, counting down.
TTAAAAAAAACATTTATTCTAGGGACAGAAAACTGTAGGTAGGGAGAGTGTCAGTTTATTTCACTCTGCAAGTCCTTGTTTCCAGGGACCTGGAAGGACAGTGAGTGAATTGTCCTTGTGCTATATTGTGCTTAAAAAAACATTTATTCTAGGGACAGAAAACTGTAGGTAGGGAGAGTGTCAGTTTCTTTCACTCTGCAAGTCCTTGTTTCCAGGGACCTGGAAGGACAGTGACTGAATTGTCCTTGTGCTATATTGTGATTAAAAAAAACATTTATTCTAGGGACAGAAAACTGTAGGTAGGGAGAGTGTCAGTTTATTTCACTCTGCAAGTCCTTGTTTCCAGGGACCTGGAAGGACAGTGACTGAATTGTCCTTGTGCTATATTGTGATTAAAAAAAACATTTATTCTAGGGACAGAAAACTGTAGGTAGGGACAGTGTCAGTTTCTTTCACTCTGCAAGTCCTTGTTTCCAGGGACCTGGAAGGACAGTGAGTGAATTGTCCTTGTGTTATATTGTGATTAAAAAAAACATTTTTTCTAGGGACAGAAAACTGTAGGTAGGGAGAGTGTTTTTTTTCTTTCACTCTGCAAGTCCTTGTTTCCAGGGACCTGGAAGGACAGTGACTGAATTGTCCTTGTGCTATATTGTGATTAAAAAAAACATTTATTCTAGGGACAGAAAACTGTAGGTAGGGAGAGTGTCAGTTTATTTCACTCTGCAAGTCCTTGTTTCCAGGGACCTGGAAGGACAGTGACTGAATTGTCCTTGTGCTATAGTGTGCTTAAAAAAAACATTTATTCTAGGGACAGAAAACTGTAGGTAGGGACAGTGTCAGTTTCTTTCACTCTGCAAGTCCTTGTTTCCAGGGACCTGGAAGGACAGTGAGTGAATTGTCCTTGTGCTATATTGTGCTTAAAAAAACATTTATTCTAGGGACAGAAAACTGTAGGTAGGGAGAGTGTCAGTTTCTTTCACTCTGCAAGTCCTTGTTTCCAGGGACCTGGAAGGACAGTGACTGAATTGTCCTTGTGCTATATTGTGATTAAAAAAAACATTTATTCTAGGGACAGAAAACTGTAGGTAGGGACAGTGTCAGTTTCTTTCACTCTGCAAGTCCTTGTTTCCAGGGACCTGGAAGGACAGTGAGTGAATTGTCCTTGTGTTATATTGTGATTAAAAAAAACATTTTTTCTAGGGACAGAAAACTGTAGGTAGGGAGAGTGTTTTTTTTCTTTCACTCTGCAAGTCCTTGTTTCCAGGGACCTGGAAGGACAGTGACTGAATTGTCCTTGTGCTATATTGTGATTAAAAAAAACATTTATTCTAGGGACAGAAAACTGTAGGTAGGGAGAGTGTCAGTTTATTTCACTCTGCAAGTCCTTGTTTCCAGGGACCTGGAAGGACAGTGACTGAATTGTCCTTGTGCTATATTGTGATTAAAAAAAACATTTATTCTAGGGACAGAAAACTGTAGGTAGGGAGAGTGTCAGTTTATTTCACTCTGCAAGTCCTTGTTTCCAGGGACCTGGAAGGACAGTGACTGAATTGTCCTTGTGCTATATTGTGATTAAAAAAAAACATTTATTCTAGGGACAGAAAACTGTAGGTAGGGACAGTGTCAGTTTCTTTCACTCTGCAAGTCCTTGTTTCCAGGGACCTGGAAGGACAGTGAGTGAATTGTCCTTGTGTTATATTGTGATTAAAAAAAACATTTTTTCTAGGGACAGAAAACTGTAGGTAGGGAGAGTGTTTTTTTTCTTTCACTCTGCAAGTCCTTGTTTCCAGGGACCTGGAAGGACAGTGACTGAATTGTCCTTGTGCTATATTGTGATTAAAAAAAACATTTATTCTAGGGACAGAAAACTGTAGGTAGGGAGAGTGTCAGTTTATTTCACTCTGCAAGTCCTTGTTTCCAGGGACCTGGAAGGACAGTGACTGAATTGTCCTTGTGCTATATTGTGATTAAAAAAAAACATTTATTCTAGGGACAGAAAACTGTAGGTAGGGAGAGTGTCAGTTTCTTTCACTCTGCAAGTCCTTGTTTCCAGGGACCTGGAAGGACAGTGACTGAATTGTCCTTGTGCTATATTGTGATTAAAAAAAACATTTATTCTAGGGACAGAAAACTGTAGGTAGGGAGAGTGTCAGTTTATTTCACTCTGCAAGTCCTTGTTTCCAGGGACCTGGAAGGACAGTGAGTGAATTGTCCTTGTGCTATATTGTGCTTAAAAAAACATTTATTCTAGGGACAGAAAACTGTAGGTAGGGAGAGTGTCAGTTTCTTTCACTCTGCAAGTCCTTGTTTCCAGGGACCTGGAAGGACAGTGAGTGAATTGTCCTTGTGCTATATTGTGCTTAAAAAAACATTTATTCTAGGGACAGAAAACTGTAGGTAGGGAGAGTGTCAGTTTCTTTCACTCTGCAAGTCCTTGTTTCCAGGGACCTGGAAGGACAGTGACTGAATTGTCCTTGTGCTATATTGTGATTAAAAAAAACATTTATTCTAGGGACAGAAAACTGTAGGTAGGGACAGTGTCAGTTTCTTTCACTCTGCAAGTCCTTGTTTCCAGGGACCTGGAAGGACAGTGAGTGAATTGTCCTTGTGTTATATTGTGATTAAAAAAAACATTTTTTCTAGGGACAGAAAACTGTAGGTAGGGAGAGTGTTTTTTTTCTTTCACTCTGCAAGTCCTTGTTTCCAGGGACCTGGAAGGACAGTGACTGAATTGTCCTTGTGCTATATTGTGATTAAAAAAAACATTTATTCTAGGGACAGAAAACTGTAGGTAGGGAGAGTGTCAGTTTATTTCACTCTGCAAGTCCTTGTTTCCAGGGACCTGGAAGGACAGTGACTGAATTGTCCTTGTGCTATAGTGTGCTTAAAAAAAACATTTATTCTAGGGACAGAAAACTGTAGGTAGGGACAGTGTCAGTTTCTTTCACTCTGCAAGTCCTTGTTTCCAGGGACCTGGAAGGACAGTGAGTGAATTGTCCTTGTGCTATATTGTGCTTAAAAAAACATTTATTCTAGGGACAGAAAACTGTAGGTAGGGAGAGTGTCAGTTTCTTTCACTCTGCAAGTCCTTGTTTCCAGGGACCTGGAAGGACAGTGACTGAATTGTCCTTGTGCTATATTGTGATTAAAAAAAACATTTATTCTAGGGACAGAAAACTGTAGGTAGGGAGAGTGTCAGTTTATTTCACTCTGCAAGTCCTTGTTTCCAGGGACCTGGAAGGACAGTGACTGAATTGTCCTTGTGCTATATTGTGATTAAAAAAAACATTTATTCTAGGGACAGAAAACTGTAGGTAGGGAGAGTGTCAGTTTATTTCACTCTGCAAGTCCTTGTTTCAAGGGACAGAGAAGGACACCTGAAGGTAGCCCTTATTGCTTTTTTCCCATCTCCCTGCAGGCCATCTATTAGAATGTCTGGAAGGCAAACAAGGAGAGGCAGACAGTCAGGAGGCAATAAAAGAGGGCAAGCAGGCTCTGTGTCTGGGGGCAACAGTGCTGGTCGTGGACGCGGTGCATTGTCATCAGCACATGGCCATGGGACACGCTTGTCCTTCTTTTCGGCAGCTGGACATGTTGAGCCACATCATGCCGAAGACTTGGTAGAGTGGATGACCAAGCCCTCCTCCTCCTCCTCATCCTCTCTCACCCAGGCTCAGGGTACTGGAAAAGCAGCTGCCAAAGCGTCGTCTTCCCTGGTATCAATGTCAGACAAATCATCAGTCACTCCTTCCCTAGACCCACCATGTCCTCCTCCTGAGGAGTCCCCCGAACTGTTTCAGCACAGTGTTGGGTACATGCTCCAGGAGGATGCCCAGCGTTTCGAAGGGTCTGATGATGAAACCCAGCTAGAGGAAGGCAGTAGCGTGAGAGCAGACAGAGGGGATGCTCAAGAAGGACACCAATCTGGCAGTCATGTTCCAGCAGCTGCAGCATACTGCCAGATTGGCTCCAGTGATGAGGAGGGAGGGGATGATGAGGTCACTGACTCCACGTGGGTGCCTAATAGGAGAGAGGAGGAGGAGGAGGATGAGGAGGAGGCACATCTCCAACGAGGCAGGATGCCCTTTGGTGGCCAGCGTAAGGGCAGTACACCGACGGAATCACACCGCAGAGCTCCGCCTGTGCAGGGCGCAGCCTCTGCCCGTCATTCAAAAAGTTCCTTGGTGTGGGCCTTTTTTGAGGCTAGTGCATCAGATCGCACAGCTGCTGTTTGCAACATATGTCTCAAGCGTATATCGCGTGGCCAAAACATCAGCCGCTTGGGTACCACATGCCTGACCAGACATATGTTGACCTGCCATGCAGCTCGTTGGCAAGCCTACCTCAAAGACCCACACCAAAGAACAAAGCGGACCTCTCCTTGCACCGCATCAGCTGGGATCTCCAACCCCACTATAACTTCAGTCCTCTCTGAAACATGCACTGAGAGGAATGAAGGTGTAGAATTAGGTGTGTCACAGCCAAGTACTTGCGCCCACTCTGCTAGCAGTACACCGACGTCCGATTCTAGCAGGCAAATTTCCCTGCCCCAGCTGCTGGACCGTCGAAAGAAGTTCACTCCCAGCCATCCACATGCCCAGCGGTTGAATGCTAGCTTGGCTAAATTGCTAGCGCTTCAACTGCTGCCTTTTCAGTTGGTAGACTCGGCCCCCTTCCGTGAGTTTGTGCAATGTGCAGTTCCTCAGTGGCAGGTTCCCAAACGCCACTTTTTCTCACGGAAGGCTATTCCGGCTCTCTACCGGCATGTGGAAGGCAATGTCTTGGCCTCGCTGGACAGGGCGGTCAGCGGTAAGGTGCATATTACCGCTGACTCATGGTCCAGCAGGCATGGACAGGGACGTTACCTTTCTTTCACGGCCCATTGGGTCACTCTTTTGGCAGCTGGGAAGGATTCAGGACAAGGTGCAGTAGTGTTGGAGGTTGTCCCACCGCCACGCCTCCAAAATGCTACTACTGGTTGTGACACACCTCTCTCCTCCACCCCCTCCTCTTCTTCTTCCTCCATGGCCTCTTCCTGTGGTTTGTCCTATGAACCAGCGGTGCTCCGTAGCCGTTCACGGGGCTACGCAAGCACGCAGGCAAAAAGATGCCATGCCGTGCTTGCGCTGGTGTGTTTGGGGGACAGAAGCCACACTGGGGCAGAGGTCCTGTCTGCTCTGCAGGGCCAGGCCGAGAGGTGGTTGACGCCACGCCAGCTTAAGCCAGGAATGGTGGTTTGCGACAATGGCACCAACCTCCTCTCCGCCCTCCGACAGGGACAACTGACCCATGTGCCCTGTGTGGCTCACGTCCTTAACCTGGTGGTGCAGCGCTTCTTGGGCAGGTACCCGGGCTTACAGGATGTCCTGAGGCAGGCCAGGAAAGTCTGTGTGCATTTCCGCAGATCTTATAATGCCAGTGCTCGCCTGGCTGAGCTGCAAAAGGAGTTGAACCTGCCCAAGAACCGCCTTATATGTGACATGCCCACCAGGTGGAACTCAACGTTGGCCATGCTGCAGCGGCTGCACACGCAGCAGAGGGCCATCAATGAGTACCTGTGCGACTACGGCACCAGGACAGGGTCAGGGGAGCTTGGTTTTTTTTCTCCACGCCAGTGGGGCATGATCAGGGATGCATGCACTGTCCTGGCACCATTTGAGGAGGCCACGAGGATGGTGAGCAGTGACAGTGCATGCATCAGTGACACTGTACCTCTTGTCCACCTGTTGGAGCACACGCTGCGTGGAATAATGGACAGGGCACTTGAGGCAGAACAGAGGCAGGAAGAGGAGGACTTCCTTGCCTCTCAAGGCCCCCTTTACCCAGACAGTGTTCCTTCTGTCCCACCCATCGCACAGGAAGAGGAGGAGGAGGAGGAGGAGGAGGAGGAGGATTGTGTCAGCATGGAGGTGGAGGCTGGCACTCAGCATCATCAGCAGCAGTCTTTTAGGGATGATTTACAGTCCCAAGAAACCAGTGGACTTGTACGTGGCTGGGAGGAGGTGGCTGCGGATCATGTCGTCCTTAGTGACCCAGAGGACTCCGGAGCGAATGCCTCAGCAAACCTACGCTGCATGGCCTCCCTGATCCTGCAAAGTCTGCGGAAGGATCCTCGTATTCTTCGGATCAAGGAGAGGGACCATTACTGGCTGGCCACTCTCCTTGATCCACGGTACAAGGGTAAGGTTGCGGACCTTATGTTACCGTCGCAGAGGGAGCAGAGGATGAGACAACTCCGGGAGGCCTTGCAGAAAGGTCTGTGCAACGCGTTCCCAGAGACTGGGAGGTTGCAAACTCCTGGTCCTGGACAACGAGTTGCTGAGGCTTCGGCCAGTCAAAGAAGGAGCGGTGGGGAAGGTGGCCGTCTGACCGATGCGTTCAGACAATTCTTTAGTCCGCAGCCCCAAAGTATGATCGGTTCCAGCAACCATCGCCAGCGTCTGATAAACATGGTGCAGGAATATCTAGGGGCAAGGTCAGACTTGGACACCTTCCCCACCGAAAATCCTCTGGCTTACTGGGTCTTGAGGATGGATCACTGGCCAGAGCTTGCACAGTATGCAATTGAGCTACTGGCCTGTCCTGCATCCAGCGTTCTTTCGGAACGCACATTCAGTGCTGCTGGAGGATTTGTCACGGATCACAGGGTGCGCCTGTCCACCGACTCGGTTGATCGACTGACTTTCATCAAGATGAACCAGTCTTGGATCACCACCAGCTACCACACACCTGATGCTGATATAACAGACTAATTGATTTTAACATGTCACATCCCTTCAAGACTGATGCTGATGCTGAGTGCCTGTGCTGTTATGTTGACTGGCTATCCTCCTCCTCCGAGTCCTCAATGATACGATTGATGATGATAGCTTGTAAGATCATTTTTGTTTATGGGTGCCGCCACCAGTGCCTAACGCCCAATTTTTCAGCCCCTGTTTAACAGGGGCGTGTAATTACAATTTTTGAAGCAATACTTTGCAACAGGGCTCATTGCTGTGCTCCAAGTACAGTATCTGTGAGGAGTTGCAGTGTTGTGCCACCAGTGCCTAACGCCCAATTTTTCAGCCCCTGTTTAACAGGGGCGTGTAATTACAATTTTTGAAGCAATACTTTGCAACAGGGCTCATTGCTGTGCTCCAAGTACAGTATCTGTGAGGAGTTGCAGTGTTGTGCCACCAGTGCCTAAGGCCCAATTTTTCAGCCCCTGTTTAACAGGGGCGTGTCATTACAATTTTTGAAGCAATACTTTGCAACAGGGCTCATTGGTGTGCTCCAAGTACAGTATCTGTGAGGAGTTGCAGTGTTGTGCCACCAGTGCCTAAGGCCCAATTTTTCAGCCCCTGTTTAACAGGGGCGTGTCATTCTAATTTTTGAAGCAATACTTTGCAACAGGGCTCATTGCTGTGCTCCAAGTACAGTATCTGTGAGGGGTTGCAGTGTTGTGCCACCAGTGCCTAAGGCCCAATTTTTCAGCCCCTGTTCAACAGGGGCATGTAATTACAATTCTTGATCTAATAATTCACAGCAGGGCCCATTGCTGCACCCACCAAGAGTAACTGTCAGGGCTTACAGTGTTGTGGCACCAGCACCACCATCAAAGGCCCAATTTTTACTACCACTGTTCAACAATTATATGTAATTAAAATTCCTGATATAATAGTTGACAGCAGGGCGTTCCAGCACCAACCAAGAGTAACTGTGAGTGCTTACAGTGTTGTGCCAACACCAACAACTAAGGGGCCTATTTCTGCAGAGTATATACGGCAGGTCCCTACTTTCAAACATCCAACTTACAAACGACTCCTACTTGCAAACGCAAGAAGACAACAGGAAGTGAGAGGAAATCTACCACTAGGAAGGAAAATTCTCTCCTGTAAGAATAAATATGGGAGAAAGGTGTCTCCTCTGTACTGATGCTTTATCAGCAATCCTTGTTTCAAGAAAAACACCACATTTCAAAAACAGTTGTCATTGGGACGGAAAGTGAGGTGAAATGTTCTGAACAGGGGCACAGACAGCAAAACAAATGTTACAGGGGTGATAACCCTTACCTATGTTTTCCAAAAAGTTTAAAAATAGATTTTTGGTCTGGAGCTACACTTCAACAATGTACCTGTTCAAAATTACAAACAGACTCTACATAAGAACAAACCTACAGTCCCTGTCTTGTATGCACCGCCTGTATAGGGCTGTTCAGAGTATATAGGGCCTTTTTTATTTTATGTGCGGGGTTCCCCTTAATATCCATACAAGACCCAAAGGGGCTGGTAATGGGCTGGGGTAGGGGGGGGGTCATGGGGTAGCTATGCCATTTTTCTTAAAGAATTTCATCCATATTACCGGGACCAGACATTACATTAAAGCCGCAAGCAGTTTTAAATGGCTTTTTTTTCCTTTAGAAGTGTCATTTTGTGCAGGGACAGTTCTAAACACGGGAAACACGTGGCACTTCACAGGCATACTTTAGACACCCCCCAGGTACGATATTTAAAGGAATATTTGACTTTTTTTTTTCACTTTATGCATCATTAAAATGACTGCTCCCGAAAAACGACCGTTTTTAAAACTTCTTTTTGCATTGATACATGTCCCCTGGTGCAGAACCCGGGTTCCCAAACCCTTTTTAGGACAATAACATGCATAATAGTTGTTATAATTAGCACTTTAGAATTCGAACGTTCGCATCCATTGTATTTAATAGGGTTCTAATGTTCGTTCGAACTTTCGGTCCGTTCGCGGGTTCTGGTGCGAACCGAACCCGGGGGTGTTCGGCTCATCACTAATTGTGAACAGGCCAAAAGTGATCGGCTGGATAATTTTGCATAGAAAAAACATTAATTTTCTTTGTGATCATCTAAGGTGATCATTAAAGCCTCGCGATTGTGCAAATGGACTGTTTGCGGTGCGTTAAACAGGGAGTTTGGTCTGTCAGAGTTTGGTCTGTCACTGTGAAGCGGGCGTTACCCTTACACTACCTGATCGATACAACATCATACCTTATGTTTTAAAGCACGTTATTCCAAACAATTTAGAAATGTTAGGTGATTTATGCCCTTTATGGATTAAAACCCGACTCTGCGTCAACTACGTAATTTTCCATGGGAGTTTTGCCATGGATCCCCCTCCGGCATGCCACAGTCCAGGTGTTAGCCCCCTTGAAACAACTTTTCCATCACTATTGTGGCCAGAAAGAGTCCCTGTGGGTTATAAAATTCACCTGCCTATTGAAGTCTATGGCGGTTCTCCCGGTTCGCCCGTTCGCGAACATTTGCGGAAATTCGCGTTCGCCGCTCGCAAACGGAAAATTTTATGTTCGTGACATCACTATTAATTAACAGCCTAAAATGAACTTAAAAAAAACCTGTTAATTTAATTCTTATTTTCATTATTTTTTAAAGCATCCCCTTTAGGGTTCTTTCCACACACGCCTATAAATTTTTGTATGAGTTTCGATGTGGTAGTACTAGTCTGGCCTATTTATTGGAAATCGGCATGGTATGAGCTAGCATTCTGCTTTTTTTAATCCTGGTACTTTCAGTATACATTGCCATTTTGAGAAAAGTATTTTAGTTTTTAGCATTTTAGTATTTTGGAAGAAAGAATTTGCAACTGTGCATGCTGTTCACTAATAAATGCAAATTATAGTTTAAAATGTCTGAAATATTTCATATATGTTCTCTTGACCTAATTTCTCGTTTAGTTTGCTTTCCAGTAAAATCTACATATTTCATGAAAATCTCTTTTCTTCGAATCCCCATCTATCATTTTGGACATAAATATTTTAAGTCTGCATTGCTAGTGGCAAAGAAGCCAATAATGGAATATATGTTCTGACATCTCTGTGTTGTAGCTGTGTCTGGGCTTTTTTCGTGTTATTGGCAGCGTCTGTGTGGTCCACTTGGCTTGTCAGAAAAGAAAAGGAGGTTCAAGAAAACAGAAACAATTCCAGATATACATTTTATAATACTTTGTGTTATGTGGACAGTAAAATTCTTTAGTGTCAGCATATAAGTCAGTTGACATATCATAATAAGTCAAATGGAGGACATGGATGGCTCTGGGTGCCCCTGTACTAAAATACACATCGGATGTCATCTATTACTTTTTGTAAAAGATAATCTTTGTCATGTACATGAAATATATGAGTGCCGTTATATAACATGGAAGTGTTTGCTGCCATCACTGAATAATATTTTGTAACAATATTTTGACTACTTCATTTATGTACAGTTGAAGAGGGTGTCCTTTAATCTGCTTATAAATCAAATTCAAGTATATCTACAACCAAATGATTTTTCTTATTTTTTAACCACTTCAGCCCCGAAAGAATTTACCCCCTTCCTGACCAGAGCACTTTTTGCGATACGGCACTGCGTCGCTTTAACTGACAATTGCGCAGTCATGCGACGTTGCACCCAAACAGACGTCCTTTTTTTCCCCACAAATAGAGCTTTCTTTTGGTGGTTTTTGATCACCTCTGCAGTTTTTATTTTTTGCGCTATAAACAAAAATAGAGCGACAATTTTGAAAAAAATTCAATATTTTTTACTTTTTGCTATAATAAATATCCCCAAAAAACCTATAAAAAAACAAAATTTTTCCACAGTTTAGGCTGATACGTATTCTTCTACATATTTTTGGTAAAAAAAATTGCAATAAGCGTATATTGATTGGTTTGCGCAAAAGTTATAGCATCTACAAAATAGGGGTAGTTTTATGGCATTTTTATTATTATTATTTTTTTTACTAGTAATGGTGGTGATCTGTGATTTTTATCGTGACTGCGACTTTATGGTGGACACATCGGACACTTTTGACACATTTTTGGGACGCTTGTCATTTTTACAGCGATCAGTGCTATAAAAATGCACTGATTACTGTGAAAATTACACTGGCAGTGACGGGGTTAAACACTAGGTGGCGCTTAAGGGGTTAAGTGTGTCCTAGGGAGAAGAGATGAGCTTCGAGTTGGAGTCAAACCCATGTTCGACTCGAACATCGCCTGTTCGGCCGTTCGGCAAATTTCGAACATTATGGGCCGTTCGCGCCAAATTCGAGTGGCGCGTCACGGCCCATAATTCACTGCGGCATCGCAGTGCATTGCTGGCTGATGATTGGCCAAGCATGCACTAAGACCCGCATGCTTTGGCCAAACACAGTGCGCAAAAAACGGAGAGCCATAATTGGCCAGGGTGACTTTGGCCAATTATGTCTATGGGGGTTTAGTAAGCGCCCCACACTATATAAGGCCGCCTCCATGGCGGCCTTGTGTAGTGTGTTGTGGTGGTTAAAGAGAGAGAGAGAGACAGTGTCATTTATTTTGAGTTAGATAGAGCAGGCAGGCGAGTCAGTTAGCTGCAGTTACAGTGTGTAGAGGATATATATGCATATATGCATCCTAGGTGTTGTAAATATATTTACACACTGTATTAATCCGTTCCTGTTATTCTCTATACTGACAGGCAGGCAGGTGATTGTGATAGCTGCAGTATTTTCACTTAGTGTACTGTGTCCTTTGCACAGCGTTCACCTAAAGGTACCTCAATACAATTAGTGGTGTTCTCATACTAAAACCACAGACAGGGAGCTGCATTAATTTCATTTAGTGTACTGTGTCCTTTGCACAGCGTTCACCTAAAGGTACCTCAATACAATTAGTGGTGTTCTCATACTAAAACCACAGACAGGGAGCTGCATTAATTTCATTTAGTGTACTGTGTCCTTTGCACAGCGTTCACCTAAAGGTACCTCAATACAATTAGTGTTGTTCTCATACTAAAACCACAGGTAGGGAGCTGCATTAATTTCATTTAGTGTACTTCTGTCCTTTGCACAGTGTGCACCTAAAGGTACCTCAATACAATTAGTGGTGTTCTCATACTAAAACCACAGGCAGGGAGCTGCATTAATTTCATTTAGTGTACTTCTGTCCTTTGCACAGTGTGCACCTAAGGGTACCTCAATACAATTAGTGGTGTTCTCATAATAAAACCACAGGCATGGAGCTGCATTACATTCATTTTGTGTACTGTGTCCTTTGCACAGCGTTCACCTAAAGGTACCTGAATACAATTGGTGGTGTTCTCAAACTAATACCACAGGCAAGGAGCTGCAAGTATTTTCAGTTAGTGTACTGTGTCCTCTGTACAGTGTGCACCTAAAACTAACTGAAGACAATTGCTGCTTTTCTCATACTAATACCACAGCAGGCAGTTGATTGTGCTAGCTGCAGTATAATCACTGTAGATCTATATATATACATCCCACCTTTGTGCAGCTACATCTCTCTGCAGGCCATTAGTATGTCTGGAAGGCAAACAAGGAGAGGCAGACAGTCACGAGCCAATAAAAGAGGGCAAGCAGGCTCTGTGTCTAGAGGCAACAGTGCAGTTCGTGGACACAGTGCATCCTCATCAGCACGTGGTCGTGGGACACGCTTGTCCTTCTTTTCGGCAGCTGGCCATGTTGAGCCGCAACATGCCGAAGACTTGGTAGAGTGGATGACCAAGCCGTCCTCATCCTCCTCATCCTCTCTCACCCAGGCTCAGGGTACTTTGTTTGGCAAAGCAGCTGCCAAAGCGGCCTCTTCCCTCGGCTCAATGGCATCAGTCACTCCTTCCATAGCCCTACCATGTCCTCCTGAGAAGTCCCCCGAACTGTTTGACCACAGTGTTGGGTACATGCTCCAGGAGGATGCCCAGAGTTTTGAAGGCTCCGATGATGGTACCCAGCTAGAGGAAGGCAGTAACGTGAGCCTAGAGAGAGGGGGTGCCCAACAAGGACAGCAATCTGGAAGTCATGTTCCCCCAGCAGATTGCACCGTTGCTATTTGCAACATATGTCTGAAGCGCAGCTCGCGTGGCCAAAACATGAGCCGCTTGGGCACCACGTGCTTGACCAGACATTTGTCGAGCTGCCATGCAGTCCGTTGGCAAGCATACAAAAAAGACCCACACCAAAGAACAAAGCGGACCTCTCCTTGCTCCTCATCAGCTGGGATCTCCAACCCCACTATACCTTCAGTCCTCTCTGAAACCTGCACTGAGAGGAATGAAGGTGTAGAATTAGGTGTGTCACAGCCAAGTACTTGTGGGCAATCTGCTATCGGTACACCGATGTCAGCTTGTACCAGGCAAATTTCCCTGACCCAGCTGCTGCACCACCGAAAGAAGTTCACTCCCAACCATCCACATGCCCAGCGGTTGAATGCTAGCTTGGCTAAATTGCTAGCACTTCAACTGCTGCCTTTTCAGTTGGTAGACTCTGCCCTCTTCTGTGAGTTTGTGGAATGTGCGGTTCCTCAGTGGCAGGTTCCCAAACCCCACTTTTTCTCACGGAAGGCGATTCCAGCTCTCTACCGGCATGTGGAAGGCAATGTCTTGGCCCCGCTGGACAGGGCGGTCAGCGGTAAGGTTCATATTACCGCTGACTCATGGTCCAGCAGGCATGGATAGGGACGTCAACTATCTTTCACGGTGCATTGGGTGACTCTGCTGGCAGCTGGGAAGGATGCAGGACAAGGTGCAATAGTGTTGGAGGTTGTTCCGCCACCACGCCTCCAAAATGCTACTACTGGTGAACACCTCTCTCCTCCACCCCCTCCTCTTCTTCTTCCTCCATGGCCTCTTCCTGTGCTTTGTCCTCGGAACCAGCGGTGCTCCGTAGGCGTTCAAGGGGCTACGCAATTACGCAGGCAAAAAGATGCCATGCTATGCTTAAGCTGGTGTGCTTGGGGGACAGGAGCCACACTGGGGCAGAGATTATGTCAGCTCTGCAGGGGCAGGCTCAGAGGTGGTTGACGCCACACCAGCTTAAGCCAGGAAAGGTGGTTTGCGACAAAAGAATCAATCTCCTCTCCGCCCTCCGACAAGGACAACTGACCCATGTGCCCTGTTTTGCTCACGTTCTTAACTTGGTGGTGCAGCGGTTCTTGGGCAGGTACCCGGGCTTACAGGAGGTCCTGAAGCAGGCCAAGAAACTCTGTGTGCATTTCCGCCGATCATATAATGCCAGTGCTCGGCTGGCTGACCTCCAAAAGGAATATAACCTGCCCAAGAACCACCTAATCTGTGACATGCCCACCAGGTGGAACTCTACGTTGGACATGCTGTAGCGGCTGCACATGCAGCAGAGGGCCATCAATGAGTACCTGTGCAACTATGGCACCAGGACAGGGTCAGGGGAGCTTGTTTTTTTTCGCCCAGCCAGTGGGTCATGATCAGGGATGCATGTACTGTCCTGCAGAGGCCACGAGGATGGTGAGCAGTGACAGTGCATGCATCAGTGACACTGTCCCTCTTGTCCACCTGTTGGAGCACACGCTGCGTGGAATAATGGACAGGGCACTTGAGGCAGAACAGAGGGAGGAAGAGGAGGACTTCCTTACCTCCCAAGGCCCCCTTTATCCAGACAGTGTTCCTGCTGGCCCGCCTATCACACAGGAAGAGGACGAGGAGGAGGATTGTGTCAGCATAGAGGTGGAGCCTAGCACTCAGCATCAGCAGCAGTCTTCAAGGGATCAATTACAGTCCCAAGAAACTTGTACGTGGCTGGGAGGAGGTGGCTGCGGATCATGTTGTCCTCAGTGACCAAGAGGACTCCGCACCGAAATGCCTCAGCAAACCTATGCTGCATGGCCTCCCTGATCCTGCAAAGCCTGCGGAAGGATCCTCATATTCGTGCTATCAAGGAGAGGGATCATTACTGGCTGGCAACCCTCCTTGATCCACGTTACAAGGGTAAGGTTGCGGACCTTATCGTGGCGTCGCAGAGGGAGCAGAGGGTGAAACATCTTCGGGAGGCCTTGCAGAAAGGTCTGTGCAATGCGTTCCCAGAGACTGAGGTTACAAATTCCTGGTCCTGGACAATGTGTTGCTGAGGCTTCGGTCAGTCAAAGAAGGAGCAGTGGAGAAGGTGGCCGTTTGACCGATGCGTTCAGACAATTTTTTAGTCCGCAGCCCCAAGGTATGATCGATTCCAGCAACCATCGCCAGCGTCTTTTTTACATGGTGCAGGAATACCGAGGGGCAAGATCAGACTTGGACACCTTTTCCACCGAAATATCTCTGGGTTACTGGGTCTTGAGGATGGATCACTGGCCAGAGCTTGCACAGTATGCAATTGAGCTACTGGCCTGTCCTGCATCCAGCGTTCTTTCGGAACGCACATTCAGTGCTGCTGGAGGCTTTGTAACCGATCACAGGGTGCGCTTGTCCACCGACTCGGTCGATCGACTGACCTTTATAAAAACGAATCAGTCTTGGATCACCACCAGCTACCAAGCACCTGATGCTGATGTAACAGAATAATTTTCTTTGAAATGTCAGATCCCTTCAAGACTGCCTATGCTGATGCAGAGTGACTATCCTGTTATGCTGAGTGACTATCCTTTTCCTCCTCAATGATCATGCTGATAGCATGTACTGTAAGAACATTTTTGTTTTTGGGCACCGCCACCAGTGGATAAGGCCCAATTTTTCAGCCCCTGTTTAACAGGGGCGTGTAATTACAATTTTTAATGCAACACTTTGCAGCAGGGCTCATTCCTGCGCTCCAACTAGAGTATCTGTGAGGGGTTGCAGTGTTGTGGCACCAGCACCAGTGCCTAAGGCCCAATTGTTCTGCCCCTGTTTAACAGGGGCGTGTAATTAAAATTTTTGGTGCAATACTTTGCAGCAGGGCTCATTGCTGCGCTCCAACTACAGTATCTGTGAGGGGTTGCAGTGTTGTGGCACCAGCACCAGTGCCTAAGGCCCAATTTTTCAGCCCCTGTTTAACAGGGGCGTGTAATTACAATTTTTGATGCAATACTTTGCAGCAGAGCTCATTCCTGCGCTCCAATCAGAGTATCTGTGAGGGGTTGCAGTGTTGTGGCACCAGTGCCTAAGGCACAATTTTTATGCCCCTGTTCAACAGGGGGGCATGTAATTACAATTCTTGATCTAATATTTCACAGCTGGGCCCATTCATGCACCCACCAAGAGTAACTGTGAGGACTTACAGTGTTGTGGCACCAGCACCACCACCAAAGGCCCAATTTTTCCTACCACTGTTCAACAATGGCATGTAATTACAATTCTTGATATAATAGTTCACAGCAGGGCATTCCAGCGCCCACCAAGAGTAACTGTGAGGGCTTACAGTGTTGTGGCAACACCAACACCTAAGGGCCAAATTTCTGCAGAGTATATACCCATGCCATTTTCTCAATAATTTTCATCCATATTGCCGGGACCAGACATTACATTAAAACCGCAAGCAGTTTTAAATGACTTTTTTTTCCTTTAGAAATGTCATTTTGTGCAGGGACAGTTCTAGACACGGAAAACACATGCCACTTCACAGGCATACTATAGACACCCCCCAGGTACGATATTTAAAGGAATATTTTACATTTTTTTTTCACTTTAAGCATCATTAAAATCACTGCTCCCGATAAAACGTCAATTTTTAAAACTTTTTTTTGCATTGATACACGTACCCTGGGGCAGGACCCGGGTCCCCAAACCCTTTTTAGGACGATAACTTAACATATTAGCCTTCATAATTAGCACTTTTGATTTGGAACGTTCGAGTCCCATAGACTTTTATAGGGTTCTAAAGTTTGCGCAAACTTTCGGTCCGTTCGCAGGTTCTGGTGCGAACCGAACCGGGGGGTGTTCGGCTCATCCCTAGTAGGGAGTGATTCTAAGTGTTAGGGGGCGTGGCTACGAGTGACATGTCACTAATCGTTGCTCCCAATGAGAGGGAGCAGACGATCAGTGACAGTGTCACTAGGCAGAACGTGGAGAGCCATGTTTATACTTGCCTCTCCCCGTTTTGCAGCTCTGTGACCCGATCGCGGGACACCGGCGGACATCGAGTCCGCGGGTCCCGCAGGCATGGTCACGGAGCTCACGGCAGGGGCGTGCGTTCCTGTGCCATTTTGCCAACGTAAATGTACAGGAGCCGGTGCTTAACCGGTTAAAAGAAGCTGCAATAAAATCGGCAGTGCAAATTGCACTGATCCGTGGCTTTGTAAACGCACTGTAGTGGAATTTCAGAGCCACATCAGTGTGAACCGGGGCTTAGAGCTGAAGTAGAACAGCTACAGCATCACACTGATGCTGCCCCATAGACGTGAGTATGTAGGTTCATTTTTTTCATAACCCTATACTTCTCCTTTGAAGGCTGGATCACATAACAAGCAGTCCAGAGTGCTTTTTTTCTTCCTTCAAAACGCATGGACAGTAGGCTACATAGATTTCAATGGCAAAGTTCACGCCATTGCAGTGTGTTCCAGTAAAGTCAACAAAAGTAGAATATGATGCATTTTTTCTGCAAGGAACTGCATTGGAATCTGGCAAAACCCATAAAATTGCATTGGAACACAATTGAGCAAGAAAAAAGAAAATTTGTAAAAAAGATAAAACAAGAGGGAAAAAACTCACTGGAATGTATTGAGAAAGCATACAAAAATGCACTGGAATGCATCAAAAATGTGCATGCAGAAACGCATCTGGACTGCGTTTCTGTATTGTGAACTGGCCCTAAAGCAGCCCAAAAAGTTTTTGTTTTTATTTTATTTTTTTAGGCTTGGAACTTGGGGTTGACCTACTAAAGGCAAATAGACTGTGCACTTTGCTCCAGAGCTTTGTAAGTGAGTTAAAGTTTAACTTTGCAAAGAGTACCCAATCACATGCAAGGAAAAAAAATACAACAGCATTTTTGCTTGCACATGATTGGATAATGGAAGTCAGCAGACCTTCCCCTCATTTACTAAGCTCTGGAGTAACTGCTCTTGTAGAGTGCAACTATGCTTTGCAAAGTGCACAGTCTATTTGCCTTTAGTAAATCAACCCCTTTGTCTTCTGGTAGAAAAAATACCTGTTGATCTTGCCAGATGGGTAGTGCTGTTGTTTCTTTCTGTGGCATGAACTGGAAGAAAAAGACAATCTTATCTTCCTTCTGTAAATAACTAATCTCCCCATCTCCTTACCAATTCAAAACAGGTATAGAGATACTCAAGGGACCTGCAGCAGAGATAAAACAAAGCAACAACATTTCATTGTCAACGTTTCAACATAGCCATCTCTCTAAAACCGGGTACACACTATGAGTTTTTAACAATTAATAATAATTTCAAATTAAATATTACATTTTTTTTTAATTCTGCAACTTTCATTGAATAATACAGTGGGTATAGAAAATAATCACCCCCTTTAAAATAATCACATTTTGTTGTTTTGCAGCCTGAAATGAAGACAGACACAGTTTGGGTTTTATCCAGCTGTATTTGCTCAGTGCAACTTATAACATCCAAATGAGAGATGTGACACCAACATGTCAGAAAAAAATTCACAAAATTCACAGAGTCACCGAGTTGGAAAAAGGATCACCCTCCCTCCTAAAAATTACTTGCAAACTTAATCAGGTGTAGCTCATCACCTTCTCAATGGCACACAAATGGTGTAAACAGCTGTGGTCAATTTGATTAGCTCAGCATGAAAAGAGCTTTCCTGTAGCATTTCAGTCCCTGGTAGTGCAAGCAATCAACTATGGGTATAAGAAACTGTAAAAAGATTTCCGGGATAAAGTTGTGGACAGATACAAGTCAGGATATAGATATAAAAAAAAGCAGAAGTTATTTGGTACAACACAGACCTTTCCTGGAGCCAGGAGGAAACTGGTCAGAGAAGCTACCAAGAGGCCTACAGCAACTCTGAAGCAGTTGCAGGAATTTTTGACAAAGAGTGGTCATTGTGTGCATGTGACAACAATATCACAAATTGTCCACAAATGTCCACAAAAGAAAAAAAGCCACTCCTCAAGAAAGGTCACATGCAGTCATGACTGAGCTTTGCCAAAACACACCTTAAAGATTTTGAGGCCACATAGAAAAAGGTGTTTTGGTCAGATGAGGCTAAAATTGAATTATTTGGCCTCAACACCAAATATGTCTGGTGGAAATCCAATACAGCTCACCATCCAAATAACACCATTCCTACAGTAAAGCACTGAGGTGGTAATATTCTGTCATGGGGGTGTTTTTCTTCATCAGAGACTGCATCACTTGTCAGTAGGGATGAGCCGAACACCCCCCTGTTCGGTTCGCACCAGAACCTGCGAACAAACAGAATGTTCGCGTGAACTTTAGAACCCTATTAAATACAATGGACTCGAACGTTCAAAATCAAAAGTGGTAATTATAAAGGCTAATATGCAAGTTATTGTCCTAAAAAGTGTTTGGGGACCCGGGTCCTGCCCCAGGGGACATGTATCAATGCAAAAAAAAGTTTTAAAAACGGACGTTTTTTCGGGAGCAGTGATTTTAATAATTCTTAAAATTAAACAATAAAAGTTAAATTTTCCTTTAAATTTCGTACCTGGGGGGGGTGTAGTATGCATGTAAAGTCGCGCTTGTTTCCCGTGCTTAGAACTGTCCCCGCACAAAGTGTCATTTCTGAAGGAAAAAAAGTCATTTAAAACTCACTCACGGCTATAATGAATTGTCGGCTCCCGGAAATACATAGAAAAGTCATTGATAAAAAAATGAAAAAAAACGTGGGGGTCCCCCCAAATTCAATTACCAGGCCCTTCAGGTCTGATATGGATATTAAGGGGAACCCTGCTGCAAATTAAAAAAAAAATGCGTGGAGTTCCCCCAAATATCCATACCAGACCCTTCAGGTCTGGTATGGATTTTAAGGGGAACTCCACCCCAAATTAAAAAAAAATGTTGTGGAGTTCCCCCAAAAATCCATACCAGACCCTTTATCCGAGCACGCAACCTGGCAGGTCGCAGGAAAAGAGGGGGGACGAGAGAGCGCCCCCCCCAGGCCACATGCCCTCAACATGGGGAGGATGCTTTGGGGGTCTGTGACCCCCAAACCACCTTGTCTCCATGTTGATGGGGACAAGGGCCTCATCCCCACAACCCTTGCCCGGTGGTTGTGGGGGTCTGCGGGCAGGGGGCTTATCGGAATCTGGAAGACCCCTTTAACAAAGGGGACCCCCAGATCCAGGCCCCCCCTATGTGAATTGGTAAGGGGTACATTGTACCCCTACCATTTCACAAAGAAAGTGTAAAAAAAACAAAAAAAACACAGACACCTTGGAAAAGTCTGTTATTAAAAAAAACAAAAAAACATTCCAGCGATGAAATCCAGTGTCCCGCGGTGATCCGATGTCCAGCGCTGTCCACACGAGATGTCATTGGCTGAGCCTGAGCGGACCTGATGGGGAACTTCCTCCACAGTGTATTAAATGAATAGACCTGCCCCTTCTAAAGTTCCCCATCAGGTCCGCTCAGCCAATGACGTAGGTGTAAGGCTAAGCGGACCAGATGCGGAACGTGAGAAGGGGCGGGTCTATTCATTTATTACACTGCAGAGGCAGTTCCCCATCAGGTCCGCTCAGCCAATGACGTAGGCGGGGTCTGACATACGAGGGGGCGGACCTGATGGGGAACTTCCTTCACAGTGTAATAAATGAATAGACCCGCCCCTTCTCACGTTCCGCATCTGGTCCGCTTAGCCTGATGGGGAACTTTAGAAGGGCCGGGTCTATTCATTTAATACACTGAGGACAAAGTTCCCCATCAGGTCCGCTCGGGCTCAGTCAATGATGTCTCGTGTGGACAGCGCTGGAAATCGTATCGCTGCGGGACACTGGATTTCATCGCTGCAATGTTTTGGTTTATTTTTTATTTTTTTATTTTTAATAAAGGACTTTTCCAAGGTGTCTGTGTGTTTTTTTTACATTTTTTTTACACTTTCTTCGTGAAATGGTAGGGGTACAATGTACCCCTTACCAATTCACATAGAGGGGGGCGGGATCTGGGGGTCCCCTTTGTTAAAGGGGTCTTCCAGATTTCGATAAGCCCCCTGCCCGCAGACCCCCACAACCACCAGGCAAGGGTTGTGGGGATGAGGCCCTTGTCCCCATCAACATGGGGACATCCTCCCCATGTTGAGGGCATGTGGCCTGGTACGGTTCAGGAGGGGGGGCGCTCTCTCATCCCCCCTCTTTTCCTGCGGCCTGCCAGGTTGCGTGCTCGGATAAAGGGTCTGGTATGGATTTTTGGGGGAACTCCACAACATTTTTTTTTAAATTTGGGGGTGGAGTTCCCCTTAAAATCCATACCAGACCTGAAGGGCCTTTGTGCAGGGACAGTTCTAAGCAAGGGAAAAAAGCGCGACTTTACATGCATACTATACACACACCCTAGGTACAAAATTTAAAATAATATTTCCCTTTTATTGTTTCACTTTAAGCATTATTAAAATCACTGCTCCCGAAAAAACTGACGTTTTTAAGAAATGTTTTTGCATTGATACATGTCCCCTGGGGCAGGACCCGGGTCCCCAAACACTTTTTTATGACAATAACTTGCATATAAGCCTTTAAAATTAGCACTTTAGATTTCTCCCATAGACTTTTCGAATTTGCAGCGAACACCCCAAATTGTTCGCTGTTCAGCGAACGGGCGAACAGGCAATGTTCGAGTCGAACATGAGTTTGACTCGAACTCGAAGCTCATCCCTACTTGTCAGGATAGAAGAAAAATTTATGGGGCAAAATAGAGTCAAATTCTTGAGGAAAATCTGCTGCCCTCTGCCAGAAAGTTGTCAATGGGAAGGTTTACCTTCCAACTTGACAATGACCCAAAGCACACAGCAAAAATTACCACACAGTGGTTAAAGGAGAAAAAGGTGAATGTCCTTGCATGGCCTAGTCAGAGCCCAGACTTGGATCCTATTTAAAATCTGTGGAATGACTTGAAGACTGCAATCCACAAATGGTAACCACCAAATTTTCTGAACTTGGGCAGTTCTGCAAAGAAGAGTGGGCAAATATTGCAAAGTCTAGATGTGCAAAGTTAGTAGAGACACAACTGAACAGATTAAAGGCTGAAATTAAAGCAAAAGGTTATTCAACAAAATACTGACACAATGGGGTGATCCTTTTTCCAACTCAGTGATTTCGTTTTTGAATTTGTTTTATTTTTTTCTGACATGTTGGTGTTATATCTTTCACTTGGATGTTATAAGTTGCACTGAGTAAATACAGCTGGATAAAACAAAACTGTGTCTGTCTTCATTTCAGGCTGCAAAGCAAAAAAGTTGGATTATTTTAACCTCCCTGGTGGTAATCCTGAGTGCGGCTCGTGGTTAAATTTCAGTACCATTAGCGGTAACCCCAAGCCACAATCGGGATTGCATCTCAGGATCCTGGTCCAGGTTACTTACATTGTCCCCAGGATTCTGCGATGTCCCCCCGCTGTATTTGCGGGCTGTGTCCTCCACCCGATGCCTCTGTGTGCCGGGCTCCGTTCCCTGCAAGCATCGCAGCGCATGGGGGCAGAGCCCGGCGGCCAATTCAAAAAGTACAAAATTCATAACACATACAGTACATTGTAATCTTACAGATTACATTACTGTATCAAATCATTTCACCTCCCTATTGTCCCCAGTGCTTTGTCCAGTGCCCTGCCTGCACTTTTATATTATATATACTGTTCTTTCTGCCTGGAAATTTGAGATTGTCCATGGCAACCAAAATATGTGAAAATTAAAATGAATTAACTCAAGCGCTGATATGAATAATTAAACGAAATAAATTGAAAAAAAAAATGAATTCAGCTGCAACTATTCAAATGTGCTCTAACACCACAATATGTAATTAATTAGTGTGCTAAAAACAACCTAATATTAATGCACAGTGTTTAGTGCTGCACACACTTATAGGATGTTGCTACAACCACATATAAATGTCCAAAATTATTATAACAAAAACTTTAAAATATTATAAACAACAATCATTACTCCGTGATAATAACAAATAATATAAAGTGCAGCCATAGATTCACCACCACCTAAATGGGAATTGCCTGCTCAGTGCTCACCTTCCAAGCATAAAAAATGTGTATAATGTCACTTTCAAACACCAATCCTCATTAAAGTGGAGGTCCCGCAAAAAAAAATTATATTAAAAGCCAGCAGCTACAAATACTGCAGCTGCTGACTTTTAATAAATGGACACTTACCTGTCCAGCGCGCCCGCGATGTCGGCAGCAGAAGACAAGCAATCGCTCATCTCTCTGCTGCCCCCGCCGCCATCCTCGGTGAGGGAATCAGGAAGTGAAGCCTTGCAGGTTCACTGCCCGGTTCCCTACTGCGCATGCGCGAGTAGCGCTTCGCGTTCCCAGTGGTCCCCGCTTTCTCCTGGGACCAGTGCGTTTCCCAGAAGGCAGCGGGGGGGCAGGAAATGGAGTGACTCCTGTGGGAGTCTCTCCCCGGAAGTGGGTGCAAATACCTGTATTATACAGTTATCTGCACCCCCCTCCCCCTGAAAGGTGCCAAATGTGACACCGGAGGAGGGGAGGTTTCGAAAAGTGTAAGTTCCATTTTTGGGTGGAACTCCGCTTTAAGGTCAGTTCATATGTGTTCGGATTCCAAATAATGGCACAAGATACTGCCTGGGATTTCCCAAGGACAATTGATTTCTCCGTGTAGATTGATTCTCAAAATAAATAAAACAACATCATCGCGCAAGATTGCTAAAATCTCATTACTTCTACTAAGCAGAGAATTTCCTCTCACATTTGCTCAATAAAAACGCATATTGTACGATCGATATTGCAAGCAGCTCTCCTCCTCACTGCACATCCAGTATAGCGAAACACTGGAAGTATCGTCACTGGCTCCTCCCGACGCGTTGCGTCACAGGTCACGTGACTTTCTCAAGGGAAATTACGTTTTTGCTATATGTGTTTGTAGCACTATCCTATAAGTGTGTGCAGCACTAAGCACTGTGCATTAATACTAGGTTGTTTTTAGCGCACTATTAATCTTTAATTAACCAGAAAGTGTCCCGTTACGTCAAAAGTGGTTTTAGACCAGCTAGAAAACAGCGATAATAAATTAGAACACTTTCAGAATTGAGCGATAGTGAATCGTGGGGAAATCTATTTTATTATTATTATATTATTATTTTTTATAATTATTTATAGTTATTTATTATATTATAATTTATGATTTCATGTTCCAAACTTTATTATACCTGGGATGTCTACTAGACTCTTGTTTGGACAGATTTAAGTTTGTTATTACTAAGAATTACAGGCCTACAATATAAAATGCCAAATTTCTATACAAAACAATGTACCGCTTTCAGACTCAAAAATCAGACATAATCATACCGCCAGGGTGGTGAAAGGTTGGTGATTCTTTTCTTTACTCACTGTACACATCTAGTTAATGCAATATTCGGCTATGCTTTATGTTTGATTTTCTTCTGGTCTCTACAGAGCATTGGAAAATATAGGACACACAAAAAAAATCAAGCTGTGCTTTCAGATCTTTGTTCTCATTGAATAGTAATATATCCAAACCTTTATCTTCAATCTGATGTTGTCTTGTCATCTTCTACAGTCCTGCGGGCCTTTCACCCTGGGCAGCTGAGGTTTCATGTTGTTCCTATGGGGGCTTCACCCTAAGATGAACGATCTGCTTGGATGTCAGTATTTGATGTTCTCCAGGAATTTTTCTTTGAAATGTATATTGATCATGCCGTAGGCAATAGAGTACATAGGAGCACTACAGCCGCATGTCAGCTCCACGAATCATGTAATCTCAAGGATAATGATCACTGATTAGCATAGTTTCGGAACAGGGGGATAAAGAACCAAAGTTGTAGCTAGCATCTTTTGGATAGAGTACAATATGTATTCTTTTGTTGCATATGTTAGGCTTTTGGGGTAAGTAAATTGGTTGTTGTGAAATGCAATTCTTAGCAAATCATGATAGCTGATTTGCTGAGTAAAGTGCTAAAGGAATCCCATGACCCCCTTGCCTCTTTATCTCTGCAATTAGAGAATATACACAGGAGGTGCAACATTCCAGTCCTACCCTGCAGGAAGACTATGCTACGATGAAGCACAGACTTCACTGCCCCTCATTGATGACTTGTGATCAGCACTATGAATGGGATCTGCTAGGAAGCTCACATTTATATCTATAGCAAGGCAGCGGATTATAGTAGGGATTTCACACCCACTCATGATATATCCCCATTAACAAAGCATTGCACTGTATGTTACAATTTATGTGGACCCAACAAGAAACTTCTCTTATTTGAGCCCTTTTAGTCTGTTCAACATACTATTGGAAATTGGAATTGCAACCTCACCCACATGTATTGTTGCAAACCCTACAATCCTAAAACTTAATTGAGTAGGGTGGGTGGGAGATTTGCCGATGCTAGCCTCCAACAGTTTGACTCAACCCCTTAAACCCCTCCTGCCAGCCGTCAGCTCCTTTATTCAAGTCATACTAAAATTTTGCTCTTGTCTTGATTAGGAATGAGCTTTATGTTCGAGTCGAACATGAGTTCGACTCGAACATTGGCTGTTCGCCCGTTCGGCGAACAGCGAACAATTTGGGGTGTTTGCGGCAAATTCGAAAAGCCGTGGAACACCCTTTAAAAGTCTATGGGAGAAATCAAAAGTGTTCATTTTAAAGGCTAATATGCAAGTTATTGTCCTAAAAAGTGTTTGGGGACCCGGGTCCTGCCCCAGGGGACATGTATCAATGCAAAAAAAAGTTTTAAAAACAGCAATTTTTTCGGGAGCAGTGATTTTAACCACTTCCATACCGGGCACTTTCCCCCCTTCCTGCCCAGGACAATTTTTATCTTTCAGCGCTGTCGCACTTTAAATGATAATTGCGCAGTCATGCTACACTGTACCCAAATACATTTTTTATCATTTTCTTCCAACAAATAGAGCTTTATTTTGGTGGTATTTGATCACCTCTGCGGTTTAATTTTTTTGCGCTATAAACAAAAGAAGAGCAAAAATTTTGAAAAAAAAACTGATGGGCACTGATGGGCGGCACTGATAGGCGGCACTGATGGGCACTGATAGGCGGCACTGATAGGCGGCACTGATGGGTACTGATAGGCGGCACTGGTGGGCACTGATGGACACTGATCGGTGGCACTGGATAGGCAGCACTGATGAGGAGCTACTGACAGGCTTTTCTGAGTGGCACTGATTGGCACTTTGATGGGGCACTGACAGGCATTACTGATGGGGTACTGATTGGCACTTTTTGAGCACTGTTGTGGGCACTGATCTGCACTGATATGGGCACTGACAGGCTTTATATAGGGGCACAGGCTGGCATGTGATGGGCATTTATTTTCAACTGATTGGCATATTTTGATGGGGCTGTGGTGAAAATCAATGTGCTGATTATCAGCACAGACGCCCCCTCTGACAGGGAGAGCCGCCGATCGGCTCTCCCTGTCAGCATGAACCGAGGAGAGCCGTTTACCGGCACTTCTTGGTTCACGCGATGATCAGCTGTGATTGGTCACAGCTGATCACGTGGTATGAAGCCTCTGTCAGAGGCTTCATACCATGATCGGAGTTGCTGTGTGTCAGACTGACACACAGCACCCCCGATCTCCGCGCTGCGCGCCCCGGCAGTGATATCCTGATCACGTCATATGACGTCCAGTCAGGATATCACACCCACTTTGCCGCCGTCATTCTGCTATATGGCGGGCGGCAAGTGGTTAATAATGCTTAAAGTGAAACAATAAAAGTGAAATATTCCTTAAAATTTCGTAACTGGGGGGTGTGTATAGTATGCCTGTAAAGTGGCGCGTGTTTCCCGTGCTTAGAACTGTCCCTGCACAAAATGTCATTTTTGAAGGAAAAAAAATAATTTAAAACTACTTGCGGCTATTAATGAATTGTCGGCTCCCGGCAATACAGATCAAAGTCATTGAAAAAAACGGCAGGGGTCCCCCCCCCCCAGTCCATTACCAGGCCATTTGGGTCTGGTATGAATATTAAGGGGAACCCCTGCCGTAAAAAAAATGCATGGGGGTCCCCCCAAAATTCCATTACCAGGCCCTTCAGGTCTGGTATGGATATTAAGGGGAACCCCGCGTAATTTAAAAAAAAATGGCGTGGGGTTCCCCTTCAGGTCTGGTATGGATTTTAAGGGGAACCCCGAACCAAAATTTAAAAAAATAAATGCCGTGGGGTTTCCCCAAAAATCCATTCCAGACCCTTATCCGAGCATGCAATCTGGCAGGCCGCAGGAAAAGAGGGGGGAATGAGAGAGCGCCCCCCTCCTGAACCGTAGCAGGCCACATGCCCTCAAGGGCCTCATCCCCACAACCCTTGCCCGGTGGTTGTGGGGGTCTGCGGGCGGGGGGCTTGTCGCATTCTGGAAGCCCCCTTTAACAAAGGGGACCCCCAGATTCCGGCCCCCCCTATGTGAATTGGTAAGGGGTACATTGTACCCATACCATTTCACAAAAAAGTGTGAAAAAAGGTAAAAAGACACACAGACAACTTGGGACAAGTCCTTTAATAAAAATAAAAAAAATGAATTCCAGCGATGTACATCCTTCCACGACCCGGTCCCGCCGCTACCCATCGCTACGAACGATACAGCCTCCTCCATAGAAGGCTCCCGGGCGAATGACGCGCGAGCCGTCTGACATTTCCTTTATAATCGAAGGTGGGGCCACCCATGACGTGGACGAGTGACCCCGCCCCGTTCTGACGTAACGGGGGTTTCCCGTGACGCGCCAGAGGGGGCGGGGTCACCCGTGACACCACGGGGAAGCCGCCGGAAACCCCCGTTACGTCAGAATAGGGCGGGGTCTCTCATCCCCGTCATGTGTGGCCCCGCCCTCAGTTATTAAAGAAATGCCAGACGGCTTGCGTGTCATTCGCCCGGGGACCCTTCTATAGAGGAGGCTGTATTGTTCACAGCGGCGGGTACCGGCGGGTCCAGGTCGTGGAAGGATGTACATCGCTGGAATTTATTTTTTTATTTCTTATTAAAGGACTTGTCCCAAGCTGTCTGTGTGTTTTTTTTACCTTTTTTGACACTTTTTTTTAAATGGTAGTACCCCTTACCAATTCACATGGGGGGGCGGAATCTGGGGGTCCCCTTTGTTAAAGGGGGCTTCCAGATTGCGATAAGCCCCCCGCCCGCAGACCCCCACAACCACCGGGCAAGGGTTGTGGGGATGAGGCCCTTGTCCCCATTAACATGGGGACAAGGTACTTTGGGGGTCACAGACCCCCAAAGCATCCTCCCCATGTTGAGGGCACGGTACGGTTCAGGAGGGGGGCGCTCTCTCGTCCCCCCTCTTTTCCTGTGGCCAGCCAGGTTGCGTGCTCGGATAAGGGTCTGGTATAGATTTTTGGGGGGAACCCCACACCATTTTTTTTTATTACGTGGAGTTCCCCTTAATATCCATACCAGACCTGAAGGGCCTGGTAATGGAATTTTGGGGGGACCCTCACACATTTTTTTTTTAATTTTGGTTCCCTGCACAAAATGTAATTTTTGAAGGAAAACAAGTAATTTAAAACTACTCCCGGCTATTAATGAATTGTCGGGTCCTGGCTGGCAATACAGATAAAAGTCATTGAAAAAACGTCAGGGCCTGGTAATGGACTAGGGGGGACCCCTGACGTTTTTTTCAATGACTTTGATCTGTATTGCCGGGAGCCGACAATTCATTAATAGCCGCGAGTAGTTTTAAATGACTTTTTTTTCATTCAAAAATGACATTTTGTGCATGGACAGTTTTTAAAACTTTTTTTTTGCATTGATACATGTCCCCTGGGGCAGGACTCGGGTCCCCAAACGCTTTTTAGGACAATAACTTGCATATTAGCCTTTAAAATTCACACCTTTGGTTTCTCATGTTCGAGTCCCATTGACTTTAACGGTGTTCGAATGTTCGCGTGAACTTTTGGTCTGTTCGCATGTTCTGGATGCGAACCAAACCGGGGGTGTTCGGCTCATCCCTACTCTTGATTATTGCAACCTTTCATCACCAGCCTCTGTCATGTAGGCAGTGGAGCATTTACAAACAAGGCGATTGCCTTGGGCATCTTTTTTTAGGGGGGGCGGCGTCTGTACCTGGATGATGGCTGCACCCAGTATTGTTTTTAGAGCCAGCGGTCGGCTCTCTTGTAATAGCAGTCAGAGAGGCTTACTAGCCAATCGATTACTATTGCAAGCAGCAGGAGGGGACACCCCCCCCCTCCCATACCTCCCAACTTTTTGAGATGGGAATGAGGGAAACCTATCAGCAAAAGTATGCAGGCATAGGACACACCTCATGTCACGCCCCCTTAAAGGAGAATTGTACAAAAAACAAGATTGGTTAAACCCACAAGTGCTTTTTGACCACTACTATTCCTTTATACTGGCTTTTGGAATTTACAAATGCAGCAATTTAGAAATCAGATGAAAGGTTTAGCACTGGGAAACACTTTTTGATAGATAAAAAGTAAATTTTATATTCAACTATATAGATCAGACCAAAATGAGGGAAAAATGAGGAGGAATGAGGGACAGAGGGACAGTCCCTCCAAATCAGGGACAGTTGGGATCTATGCCCTCCTGCCACCTTCCGTGGCTCTCCCGGGCTCTACTATCCCTCTGGGGAACCTGAGCGACCAGCTGGCGCATCCACCAGCTAGCCAGACAGCCAAGCAAAGCCGGGATCAGCTTTGCTTGGCTGTTTGTAACAGTCAACTGGAAGCAATGACATCACATCACATGACGTTTACTCAGGAACCATCTGCACCAGTTTTGAAAAATCTAAAGCATTCAAAAACACAGATTTTGGAGTTTTGAATGCTTTTAAGGGCAGAGGAGACCTTAAAATCATTCAAAACACCAATCATTAAAAAATAAGACCCCAGATCCCTCCATAAAGAGTACCTGTCACTGCCTATTGCTGTCACAAGGATGTTTGCATTCCTTGTGAACGCAATAAAAGTGATAAAAAAAAACAATGTGAGAATAAAAAATAAAAATTAAAAATTAATAAATAATAAAAAAATTAAAGTACCCCCCTTCTCCAATGCTCGTGTGCAAAGGCAAATGCACGTGTCTGTCCCGCACACGCAAACAGCGATCGTCCCACACAGGTATCACCGCAAACGTTAGATCATGGGCAATAATTCCAGCACCGGACCTCTTCTGTAAATCTAAAGTGGTAACCTGTAAAGGCTTTTAAAGCGTTGCCTATGGATATAAAAATGTATGTTGTTTGCCGCCATTGCACAGGCATGCGCAATTTTAAAGCGGCTGGGGTGGGACAAATTTAGTCTTGCCCAGGGCAGCACAAAACCAAAATACACCACTGCATGTAGGCCCTGCTCTTATGCTTCTGACCTTTTCTGCTCTGGGATTTCGCCAACTCCAACGGCAGCTAATGAAGGGGCAAACCATTCATAGGAATATTATTTATAAAGATTGCCACCTGCACTTAATATATGGACTGCATTATAAAGTGTTATTTATTTTCTAGTGCCACTGCCAGTGCTGTTTTGAATCTGAGAATCTTTTCATTACAATATTACCTGCTACTTTTATCTAATGGCACCAGCTTATCTTGACAAATGTAAAGGGGTTAAATATATTTTGTTTTATCCAATGCCTATACAATATGTTCCTCTGGCACATTTATAAAACTTGCTATAACATTAAATTGAAGCTATGGACACTAGTTAATGCTCACGCAGATTTTATGGAGGCGGTTGGTATTTGTCAGAGAGACTGCAAACTTTCAAAAGTTTCTCAAAAGATTCATTAAGTTGCTTTCTGCAGGCTGGAGCTCCGACTCCTGATAGGTAATTTTGGCAAACGTTATTCCCATTCTGTATAGTATCAGGTGACTCTTTTATTCCATTAGCGCTATTATATGTGTGCTGTTTCCTCCAGATGTGCCCTGGGGTTTTGCATTTATTGTTTAAAAGCATTGCAGCATACCAGGTGCCAAGGATGATATTTTGGCATTTTGTATATTGACGTCCCGGTAAATGGGATAATGGGTGAGAAGAGGTCTTTGCTGAAACATTGAATTTTTTAGACAACGAATCTGCACTTAAAAATGGGATTCATTTACAGTAAGTGCCCAAAAAAATGAATTTTTGCCTTACCCACTGCAAAAAGCCTTATTTTTCTTTGTATCATTATTATTATGAAGTTTACACTGAGTGACTACTTTACCAGGTACATCTATCTACCACCTATGAAATAGTGCAGAGGGACAGCAGTATTAATGAGGTGCACTGTGACATTAGCATGATGTGTGGTCGACATTAACCAGGACCTGCACATTAAATAGGCAAGCAGAGAGTAAAGGACTAGTCATTAGTATTGCTTGTAGGTTTCCTGCAGCTGATCTTTTCTTTTTTTCTGACTTGCCATATCTTGTTCTGTATTGTCTCTGTGTGGCGGCATCTTGGTAGAGTAGTAGGGTTTTTCAGAGTTGCCCACCTGATGACTCATAGGGTAATTATTAGGAAGCATCAGGAGAAGAGGAGGAAACAAAAACCAGAAGGAATTATTCAGAAGCGGGACTATGTATCATAGGACCCCTTATAATGCTAGTGATTGGGAGGAAAATACTCCAGTTTCAGTTGTGGGGAATAGGCCTGTAGTAAGTCACTGGGAAAAAATGCCCTGGAGTCAGTGGTCCCTAGGAAGAATGAAATGCCCTGAAGTCAGTGGTGCCTAGGAAGAAAAAATACCCTGAAGTCAGTGGTCCATAGGAAGAACAAAATGCCCTGAAGTCAGTAGTTCCTAGGAAGAACGAATTGCCCTGAAGTCAGTAGTTCCTAGAAAGAAAAAATGCCCTGAAGTCAGTAATTCCTAGGAAGAACAAAATGCCCTGAAGTCAGTGGTCCCTAGGAAGAACAAAATGCCCTGGAGTCAGTGGTCCCTAGGAAGAATGAAATGCCCTGAAGTCAGTGGTGCCTAGGAAGAAAAAATACCCTGAAGTCAGTGGTCCATAGGAAGAACAAAATGCCCTGAAGAAAGTATTTCCTAGGAAGAACAAAATGCCCTGAAGTCAGTAGTTCCTAGAAACAAAAAATGCCCTGAAGTCAGTAATCCCTAGGAAGAATAAAATGCCCTGAAGTCAGTGGTCCCTAGGAAGAACAAAATACCCTGAAGTCAGTGGTCCCTAGGAAGGAAAAATACCCTGAAGTCAGTGGTCCCTAGGAAGGAGAAAATGCCTGAAGTCAGTGGTCCCTGGGAAGGAAAAATGCCCTGAATTCAGTGGTCCTTAGGAAGGAAAAATGCCCTGAATTCAGTGGTCCCTAGGAAGGAAAAATACCCGGAAGTCAGTAGTTCCTAGGAAGAGAAAATGTCCTAAAGTCAGTGGTACCTTGGAAGGAAAAATGCCCTGAAGTCAGTGGTCCCTAAAAATAACGAAATGCCCTGAAGTCAGTGGTCCATAGGAAGGAAAAATACCCTGAAGTCAGTGGTCCCTAGGAAGGAAAAAATGCCCTGACGTCAGTGGTCTCTAGGAAGGAAAAATACCCTGAAGTCAGTGGTCCCTAGGAAGGAAAAATGCCCTGAAGTCAGTGGTCCCTAGGAAGGAAAAATACCCTGAAGTCAGTGGTCCCTAGGAAGGAAAAAATGCCCTGATGTCAGTGGTCCCTAGGAAGGAAAATTACCCTGAAGTCAGTGGTCCCTAGGAAGGAAGAATGCCCTGAAGTCAGTGGTCCCTAGAAAGAAAGAAAATGCCTGAAGTCAGTGGTCCCTGGGAAGGAAAAATGCCCTGAATTCAGTGGTCCTTAGGAAGGAAAAATGCCCTGAATTCAGTGGTCCCTAGGAAGGAAAAATACCCGGAAGTCAGTAGTTCCTAGGAAGAGAAAATGTCCTAAAGTCAGTGGTACCTTGGAAGGAAAAATGCCCTGAAGTCAGTGGTCCCTAAAAATAACGAAATGCCCTGAAGTCAGTGGTCCATAGGAAGGAAAAATGCCCTGAAGTCAGTGGTCCCTAGGAAGGAAAAATGCCCTGAAGTCAGTGGTCCCTAGGAAGAACAAAATGCCCTGACGTCAGTGGTCCCTAGGAAGGAAAAATACCCTAAAGTCAGTGGTCCCTAGGAAGGAAAAATGCCCTGAAGTCAGTGGTCCCTAGGAAGGAGAAGTACCCTGAAGTCAGTGGTCCCTAGGAAGGAAAAAATGCCCTGACGTCAGTGGTCCCTAGGAAGGAAAAATACCCTGAAGTCAGTGGTCCCTAGGAAGGAAGAATGCCCTGAAGTCAGTGGTCCCTAGAAAGAAAGAAAATGCCTGAAGTCAGTGGTCCCTGGGAAGGAAAAATGCCCTGAATTCAGTGGTCCTTAGGAAGGAAAAATGCCCTGAATTCAGTGGTCCCTAGGAAGGAAAAATACCCGGAAGTCAGTAGTTCCTAGGAAGAGAAAATGTCCTAAAGTCAGTGGTACCTTGGAAGGAAAAATGCCCTGAAGTCAGTGGTCCCTAAAAATAACGAAATGCCCTGAAGTCAGTGGTCCATAGGAAGGAAAAATGCCCTGAAGTCAGTGGTCCCTAGGAAGGAAAAATGCCCTGAAGTCAGTGGTCCCTAGGAAGAGTCAGTTGGTGTCAGTTGGAGCAAAACATGTCCAGCTTTATTGGTTAGGAGGGAAAGAAAAAATGGCTGGTATAATGAGAGCAAAAAGTGCTGAGTGTCATTTTCAGTAGGAAAGGTAATACTGGGGTCCATAGTTATTGGGAAAAAAAGCAGGTGTTGGTAGTCAGTGGCAAAAAAAATGCTTTGAATGTTTGGGCACTCTGATGAAGATAGTCCATGTAAATGGGCACTATGATGGGGGCCCTAATATAAGGGGGGTTCTGATGGGGACCCTGATGTAAGGGGGCTCTCTGATAGGGACCCTGCTGTAAGGGGGCACTCTGATAAAGACCCTGATGTAAGGGGGCTCTGAAAGGGACCCCGATGTAAGGGGGCGCTCTGATGGGGACCCTGTTGTAAGGGGGGCTCTGATAGTGGCCCTGATGTAAGGGGGCACTCTGATAGGGACCCTGATGTAAGGGGGCACTCTGTTGGGGACTCTGGTGTAAGGGAGGACTCTGATTGGTAAACACTTGATATAAGGGGAGCTCTGATAGGGACCCTGATGTAAGGGGGAACTCTGATGGGGACCCTGATGTAAGGGGGGCTCTGATAGGGACCCTGATGTAAGGGGGAGCTCTGATAGGGACCCTGATGTAAGGAGGCGCTCTGATGGGTGTGATGATGTGTATGCTTTATGTTATAATTCAAGTTCAGTTGTTATGCCTAGTTCCTTATGCATGTTAGGAAACAGTTAACAGTTTTGGTCATGTGATCTGGGGGCGGGGAGCTGTGGTTAGTTCTAAGATGGATGCTACTGAATAAAGACCAAGCTCGTGTTTAAGCTCATTCTGTCAGCCTATCCTTCATGTTAAATCTTTACATGGTACCAGAAGTGGGGTACAAAAAAGTCATGGCAGCAAACAGCAACACAAAGAACATTCCATCCCTGGATTTGGAATCAGGGAATGTATCTGAAAACTGGTCACAGTGGAGGGAGCTGATAGAGCTTGTGTTTGCAGGACCAGATGCAGACAGATGGTCTGATCAGCAGAAAGCAGCTGACTTTCTGATATGTGTGGGCCAAAAAGGACGTAATGTGTGCAGAGCCTGGCAAGCAAGTGGGGAGATCACTGCAGAGGACAAAAAGAAAACAGAGGTACTGTTTGCAAAGTTTGAAGCATACTGCAACCCAAGGAGAAACTCCACAGTGCAAAGGAAACTGTTTTACGAGAGGAAGCAGTGTGGGGGGGTGAGTTTGTGGATGAATGGGTGACACAGCTGCGCTTGCTTGCCAAAGACTGTGCTTTCTATGATGCTGGAGATATGATAAATTCTATGAGATTCTGATGGGCAGTAAGTTTAAGGAAGTTCAGGAAAAGCTGCTGCAGGAAGAAGACTTAAATCTTGAGAAAGCCATAAGGATTGCCAGAGCATATGAAATGTCAAGAAAGGACATGCAGGTACTGGAAGGAACACAGCTCCAGATTAATGCTATAGAAAATAACAGCAGTAGGGATGAGCTCGGTGTTCGAGTCGAACATACGTTCGACTCGAACATCAGCTGTTCGACTGTTCGGCGAACATCGAACGATTTGGGCCGTTCGCGCCAAATTCGAGTGACGCGAACGGCCGACAATACACTGCACCATCGCAGTGCAATCCCGGCGCTGTGATTGGCCAAGCATGCACTGTGACCCCGCATGCTTGGCCAATCACAGCGCCGGCAGCTAGGAGAGCCATAATTGGCCACAGGCAGGTTGCCTGTGGCCAATTATAGCTCAGGGGGTTTAGCACACGCCCCACACTATAAAAGGCCGCCAGCATGGCGGCCTTGTGTAGTGTGTTCCGGCGCAGGGAAAGAGAAGGATAGGCAGGGACAGTGTTGATATTCTTTGTGCTATTCTTGTGTGCAGGGAGAGAGAAGGATAGGCAGGGAGAGTGTCAGTGTCATATTCTTTGCTAAACCTTGTGTGCAGGGAGAGAGAAGGATAGGCAGGGGACAGTGTCAGTGTCATATTCTTTGCTAAACCTTGTGTGAAGGGAGAGAGAAGGATAGGCAGGGAGAGTGTCAGTGTCATATTCTTTGATGAACCTTGTGTGCAGGGAGAGAGAAGGATAGGCAGGGGACAGTGACAGTGTCATATTCTTTACTAAACCTTGTGTGCAGGGAGAGAGAAGGATAGGCAGGGAGAGTGTCAGTGTCATATACTTTGATAAACCTTGTGTGCAGGGAGAGAGAAGGATAGGCAGGGGACAGTGTCAGTGTCATTGTTGCTAAGCCTCCTGCACAGTATACACCTGAGTTAGCCCGTATTGCTGTGTTTTCCTGGTGTGTTACACCAACAGGAATTTGCAGAACTTACAGCGGGCGGAGTGTGCCTCCTGCACATTATACACCTGAAGTTAGCCCGTATTGCTGTGTTTTCCTGGTGTGTTACACCAACAGGCATTTGCAGCACTTACAGCGGGCGGAGTGTGCCTCCTGCACATTATACACCTGAAGTTAGCCAGTATTGCTGTGTTTTCCTGGTGTGTTACACCAACAGGCATTTGCAGCACTTACAGCGGGCGGAGTGTGCCTTCTGCACATTATACACCTGAAGTTAGCCCGTATTGCTGTGTTTTCCTGGTGTGTTACACCAACAGGCATTTGCAGCACTTACAGCGGGCGGAGTGTGCCTCCTGCACATTATACACCTGAAGTTAGCCCGTATTGCTGTGTTTTCCTGGTGTGTTACACCAACAGGCATTTGCAGCACTTACAGCGGGCGGAGTGTGCCTCCTGCACATTATACACCTGAAGTTAGCCCGTATTGCTGTGTTTTCCTGGTGTGTTACACCAACAGGCATTTGCAGCACTTACAGCGGGCGGAGTGTGCCTCCTGCACATTATACACCTGAAGTTAGCCCGTATTGCTGTGTTTTCCTGGTCTGTTACACCAACAGGCATTTGCATCACTTACAGCAGGCGTAGTGTGATTCCTGCAAAATATTCTCCCGAAGCTAGGCCTTATTGCTGTGTTTTCCTGGTGTGTTACACCAACAGGCATTTGCAGCACTTACAGCGGGCGGAGAGTGCCTCCTGCACATTATACACCTGAAGTTAGCCCGTATTGCTGTGTTTTCCTGGTGTGTTACACCAACAGGCATTTGCAGCACTTACAGCGGGCGGAGTGTGCCTCCTGCACATTATACACCTGAAGTTAGCCCGTATTGCTGTGTTTTCCTGGTCTGTTACACCAACAGGCATTTGCATCACTTACAGCAGGCGTAGTGTGATTCCTGCAAAATATTCTCCCGAAGCTAGGCCTTATTGCTGTGTTTTCCTGGTGTGTTACACCAACAGCCATTTGCAGCACTTACAGCGGGCGGAGTGTGCCTCCTGCACATTATACACCTGAAGTTAGCCCGTATTGCTTTGTTTTCCTGGTGTGTTACACCAACAGGCATTTGCAGCACTTACAGCAGGCGTAGTGTGATTCCTGCAAAATATACTCCTTGCTGGTTTTCCCATCTCCCTGTAGGCCATTAGAATGTCTGGAAGGCAAACAAGGAGAGGCAGACAGTCAGGAGCCAATAAAAGAGGGCAAGCAGGCTCTGTGTCTAGAGACAACAGTGCTGGTCGTGGACGCGGTGCATCACCATCAGTACGTGGCCATGGGACACGCTTGTCCTTCTTTTCGGCAGCTGGACGTGTTGAGCCGCATCATGCCGAAGACTTGGTAGAGTGGATGATCAAGCCCTCCTCATCCTCCTCATCCTCTCTCACCCAGGCTCAGGGTACTGGCAAAGCAGCTGCCAAAGCATCCTCTTCCCTGGTATCAATGTCATCATCAGTCACTCCTTCCCTAGACCAACAATGTCCTCCTGAGGAGTCCCCCAAACTGTTTGAGCACAGTGTTGGGTACATGCTCCAGGAGGATGCCCAGCGTTTCGAAGGGTCTGATGATGATACCCAGCTAGAGGAAGGCAGTAGCGTGAGAGCAGAGAGAGGGGATGCTCAAGAAGGACACCAATCTGGCAGTCATGTTCCAGCAGCTGCAGCATACTGCCAGATTGGCTCCAGTGATGAGGAGGGAGGGGATGATGAGGTCACTGACTCCACGTGGGTGCCTAATAGGAGAGAGGAGGAGGAGGAGGAGGATGAGGAGGAGGCACATCTCCAACGAGGCAGGATGCCCTCGGGGGGGGGAGCGTAAGGGCAGCACACCAACGGAATCACACCGCAGAGCTCCGCCTGTGCAGGGCGCTGCCTCTGCCCGTTATTCAAAAAGTTCTTTGGTGTGGGCCTTTTTTGAGTCGAGTGCATCAGATCGCACAGCTGCTGTTTGCAACATATGTCTTAAGCGTATATCGCGTGGCCAAAACATCACCCGCTTGGGCACCACATGCTTGACCAGACATATGTTGAACTGCAATGCAGCTCGTTGGCAAGCCTACCTTAAAGACCCACACCAAAGAACAAAGCGGACCTCTCCTTGCACCGCATCAGCTGGGATCTCCAACCCCACTATACCTTCAGTCCCATCTGAAACCTGCACTGAGAGGAATGAAGGTGTAGAATTAGGTGTGTCACAGCCAAGTACTTGCGGGCACTCTGCTAGCTGTACACCGACGTCCGATTCTATCAGGCAAATTTCCCTGCCCCAGCTGCTGGACCGTCAAAAGAAGTTCACTCCCAGCCATCCACATGCCCAGCGGTTGAATGCTAGCTTGGCTAAATTGCTAGCGCTTCAACTGCTGCCTTTTCAGTTGGTAGACTCGGCCTCCTTCCGTGAGTTTGTGCAATGTGCGGTTCCTCAGTGGCAGGTTCCCAAACGCCACTTTTTCTCACGGAAGGTGATTCCGGCTCTCTACCGGCATGTGGAAGGCAATGTCTTGGCCTCGCTGGACAGGGCGGTCAGCGGTAAGGTGCATATTACCGCTGACTCATGGTCCAGCAGGCATGGACAGGGACGTTACCTTTCTTTCACGGCCCATTGGGTCACTCTTTTGGCAGCTGGGAAGGATGCAGGACAAGGTGCAGTAGTGTTGGAGGTTGTTCCGTCGCCACGCCTCCAAAATGCTACTACTGGTTGTGACACACCTCTCTCCTCCACCTCCTCCTCTTCTTCTACCTCCATGGCCTCTTCCTGTGCTTTGTCCTCGGAACCAGCGGTGCTCCGTAGGCGTTCAAGGGGCTACGCAAGTATGCAGGCAAAAAGATGCCATGCCATGCTTGCGCTGGTGTGTTTGGGGGACAGGAGCCACACTGGGGCAGAGGTTCTGTCTGCTCTGCAGGGGCAGGCCGAGAGGTGGTTGACGCCACGCCAGCTTAAGCCAGGAATGGTGGTTCGCGACAATGGCACCAACCTCCTCTCCGCCCTCCGACAGGGACAACTGACCCATATGCCCTGTGTGGCTCACGTCCTTAACCTGGTGGTGCAGCGGTTCTTGGGCAGGTACCCGGGCTTACAGGATGTCCTGAGGCAGGCCAGGAAAGTCTGTGTGCATTTCCGCAGATCTTATAATGCCAGTGCTTGCCTGGCTGAGCTGCAAAAGGAGTTGAACCTGCCCAAGAACCGCCTTATATGTGACATGCCCACCAGGTGGAACTCAACGTTGGCCATGCTGCATCGGCTGCACACGCAGCAGAGGGCCATCAATGAGTACCTGTGCGACTACGGCACCAGGACAGGGTCAGGGGAGCTCGGTTTTTTTTCACCACGCCAGTGGGGCATGATCAGGGATGCATGCACTGTCCTGGCACCATTTGAGGAGGCCACGAGGACGGTGAGCAGTGACATTGCATGCATCAGTGACACTGTACCTCTTGTCCACCTGTTGGAACATACGCTGCATGGAATAATGGACAGGACACTTGAGGCAGAACAGAGGCAGGAAGAGGAGGACTTCCTTGCCTCTCAAGGCCCCCTTTACCCAGACAGTGTTCCTTCTGTCCCACCCATCGCACAGCAAGAGGAGGAGGAGGAGGAGGATTGTGTCAGCATGGAGGTGGAGCCTGGCACTCAGCATCATCAGCAGCAGTCTTTTAGGGATGATTTACAGTCCCAAGAAACCAGTGGACATGTACGTTGCTGGGAGGAGGTGGCTGCGGATCATGTCGTCCTTAGTGACCCAGAGGACTCCGGACCGAATGCCTCAGCTAACCTACGCTGCATGGCCTCCCTGATCCTGCAAAGTCTGCGGAAGGATCCTCGTATTCTTCGGATCAAGGAGAGGGACCATTACTGGCTGGCCACTCTCCTTGATCCACGGTACAAGGGCAAGGTTGCAGACCTTATCTTACCATCGCAGAGGGAGCAGAGGATGAGACAACTCCGGGAGGCCTTGCAGAAAGGTCTGTGCAACGCGTTCCCAGAGACTGGGAGGTTACAAACTCCTGGTTCTGGACAACGAGTTGCTGAGGCTTCGGTCAGTCAAAGAAGGAGCGGTGGGGAAGGTGGCCGTCTGACCGATGCGTTCAGACAATTCTTTAGTCCGCAGCCCCAAGGTATGATCGGTTCCAGCAACCATCGCCAGCGTCTGATATACATGGTGCAGGAATACCTAGGGGCAAGGTCAGACTTGGACACCTTCCCCACCGAAAATCCTCTGGCTTACTGGGTCTTGAGGATGGATCACAGGCCAGAGCTTGCACAGTATGCAATTGAGCTACTGGCCTGTCCTGCATCCA
This sequence comes from Rana muscosa, assembly GCA_029206835.1. NCBI lineage: Eukaryota > Metazoa > Chordata > Amphibia > Anura > Ranidae > Rana > Rana muscosa. Next base: position 1,042,012,676 of record CM055117.1, on the reverse strand, counting down.
GCGTTCTTTCAGAACGCACATTCAGTGCTGCTGGAGGATTTGTCACGGATGATCGACTGACCTTCATGAAGATGAACCAGTCTTGGATCACCACCAGCTACCAAACACCTGAAGCTGATATAACAGAATAATTTATTTTCAAATGTCACATCCCTTCAAGACTGATGCTGATGCTGAGAGGCTGTCCTGTTATGTTGACTGACTATCCTCCTCCTCCTCAATGATCCGATTGATGATGATAGCTTGGAAGAACATTTTTGTTTCTGGGTGCCGCCACCAGTGGCTAAGGCCCAATTTTTCAGCCCCTGTTTAACAGGGGCATGTAATTACAATTTGTCATGCAAGGCTTTGCAGCAGGGCTCATTCCTGCACTCCAACTAGAGTATCTGGGAGAGGTTGCAGTGTCGTGGCACCAGCACCAGTGGCTAAGGCCCAATTTTTCAGCCCCTGTTTAACAGGGGCGTGTTATTACAATTTTTTATGCAATGCTTTGCAGCAGGGCTCATTCCTGCACTCCAACTAGAGTATCTGGGAGAGGTTGCAGTGTCGTGGCACCAGCACCAGTGGCTAAGGCCCAATTTTTCAGCCCCTGTTTAACAGGGGCGTGTAATTACAATTTTTGATGCAATACTTTGCAACAGGGCTCATTGCTGTGCTCCAAGTACAGTATCTGTGAGGGGTTGCAGTGTTGTGGCACCAGTGCCTAAGGCCCAATTTTTCTGCCCCGGTTTAACAGGGGCATGTAATTAAAATTCTTGATCTAATAATTCACAGCAGGGCCCATTCCTGCGCCCACCAAGAGTAACTGTGAGGCCTTACAGTGTTGTGTCAACACCACCACCACCACCACCAAAGGCCCAATTTTTCAGCCCCTGTTCAACAGGGGCATGCAATTACAATTCTTGATCTAATAATTCACAGCAGGGCCCATTCATGCGCCCACCAAGAGTAACTGTGAGGGCTCACAGTGTTGTGGCAACACCAACATGTAAGGGGCAAATTTCAGCAGAGTATATACGGCAGGCCCCTACTTTCAAACATCCAACTTACAAACGACTCCTCCTTGCAAACGGAAGGATACAACAGGAAGTGAGAGGAAATCTACCAATAGGAAGGGAAATTCTCTCCTGTAAGAGTTAATATGGAAAAAAAAGTGTCTCCTCTCCACTGATGCTTTATCACCAATTCTTGTTTCAATAAAAAACCCAAATTTTCAAAAAACATTTGTCACTAGGACGGAAAGTGAGGTGAACTGTTCTGAACAGGTGCACACTGCACAGACAGCAAAACAAATGTTACAGGGGTGATAACTAGGGTTGAGCGAACCCGAACTGTAAAGTTCGGGTCCGTACCGAACTTTAGCTTTTTCCCGAACCCGAACCCGGACTTTGCGCGAAAGTCCGGGTTCGGGTTCGGGTTTGTCAATCTAATGGCGCAGTTAGAAATGCTTCAGGGGCCAGCCAATCACCTTTTGATTAGCTGGTGTGCCCTTAGAAGCCATCATAGCCATGCCTACTAATGGCATGGCTGTGATTGGTCAGTGCAACATGTGACCCAGCTTCTATATAAGCTAGAGGCACACAGCACACACGTCACTCTGCTTCAGAATAGATAGGGAGAGGATCTTGTCTGCTGCTGCTGCTTTTAGGGAGAGATTGAAAAATACATGAGTTAGTCCTGATTCTGGAATCTGAGGGAAAAGATAGAGAGACAGAGTAGTGTAGGGCCAGGTTCCTGTTGGTGCTTTCAGGGAGAGAGATATATTATATAGGAATAGGAGTCCAGATTCAGAGATATAACTCAGCGATCTGCATAGGTTTACCTGTTTGTGTTGCAGTGCAGTCTTTTTACACTGCCATGAGCCCAGTGTCAGAGAAAATCTACCTTTTATCTGCAAGCTCAGTGCACCAGCACTGCATATATTACGTTGAGAGATACACCGTTTCCATACTGTGGGTGTATTCTGCTCTTGGAAAAAGATCCATTTAGGGCAAAAAAAAAAAAGGCACTTTATTGTGCTCTTTTCCAAAAGACCCATTAAGGGCAAAAAAAATAAAAAAATTGCATTTTATTTTGCTTGTGCAAAAAAAGACCCGTTTAGAGCAAAAAAATAAAAATAAAAATTTGCACTTTAATGTACGCTTGCAAAAAGACCCATTTAGGGCCACAAAAAATATTTTGCAGTGTGTTATACATATGTGGAGGCGTGTGAATAAACCATTTCTATATATTTGTCTTCTACTGTGCTATACTAAAAAAAAAACATTTTTTTTTAATAGCATTTTCTGCAGTTCTGTAGCTGTGCGATTCATCGGTTACGTACTGTGGGTGTGTTGTGGTCTTCCAAAAAACGCCATTTAGGGCCACAAAAAATATTTTGCAGTGTGTTATACATATGTGGAGGTGTGTGAAATAAACAATTTCTATATAGTTTTCTTCTACTGTGCTATACTAAAAAAAAAACATTTTTTTTGAATAGCATTTTCTGCAGTTCTGTAGCTGTGCGATTCAGCGGTTACGTACTGTGGGTGTATTGTGGTCTTCCAAAAAACGCCATTTAGGGCCACAAAAAATATTTTGCAGTGTGTTATACATATGTGGAGGTGTGTGAAATAAACAATTTCTATATAGTTTTCTTCTACTGTGCTATACTAAAAAAACAACATTTTTTTTGAATAGCATTTTCTGCAGTTCTGTAGCTGTGCGATTCAGCGGTTACGTACTGTGGGTGTGTTGTGGTCTTCCAAAAAACGCCATTTAGGGCCACAAAAAATATTTTGCAGTGTGTTATACATATGTGGAGGTGTGTGAAATAAACAATTTCTATATAGTTTTCTTCTACTGTGCTATACTAAAAAAACAACATTTTTTTTGAATAGCATTTTCTGCAGTTCTGTAGCTGTGCGATTCAGCGGTTACGTACTGTGGGTGTGTTGTGGTCTTCCAAAAAACGCCATTTAGGGCCACAAAAAATATTTTGCAGTGTGTTATACATATGTGGAGGTGTGTGAAATAAACAATTTCTATATAGTTTTCTTCTACTGTGCTATACTAAAAAAACAACATTTTTTTTTGAATAGCATTTTCTGCAGTTCTGTAGCTGTGCGATTCAGCGGTTACGTACTGTGGGTGTGTTGTGGTCTTCCAAAAAACGCCATTTAGGGCCACAAAAAATATTTTGCAGTGTGTTATACATATGTGGAGGTGTGTGAAATAAACAATTTCTATATAGTTTTCTTCTACTGTGCTATACTAAAAAAAAAAAAAAAATTAAATAGCATTTTCTGCAGTTCTGTAGCTGTGCGATTCAGCGGTTACGTACTGTGGGTGTGTTCTGCTCTTCCAAAAACACCCATTTAGGGCAAGATCCTAAATTTGGAAAATATGAGGAGAAGGTCAAAGGGACGTGGTGGCCCCGGTCGTGGTGCTGCTGGTGGAGCTCCTGTTGCAGGGAGAGGACGTGGTGGATCTGTGCCAGATACACGCACAAGTGAAACAGGTGACGAGTAGGTGCGAGTAGGTGACCGAGCCTGCGGCGGTATTTTGTCGCGCCTAATGAGGCTGTACGAATGTTTAGGCCAGGACAAGTACAGGCGATAGTAGATTGGGTTGCTGACAGTGCCTCGGGTTCCTTCACATTGTCTCCCACCCACTCTTCTGATGAAAGATCAGAGTTGGCACCTGAAACCCATGTCCATCAGTCTTTCACCTCACCCCCTTGCAAATCAGCCAAGCAGTCTGAGCCCCAAATCATGCAGCAGTCTCTTCTGCTTTTCAATGACTCTGTTAGCATGGTTTCACAGGGCCATCCACCTAGCCCTGCCCCAGAAGTGGAAGAGATTGAGTGCACAGATGCCCAACCACTTATGTTTCATGATGAGTACATGGGAGGACCATCGCAGCACTTCTCGGATGATGACGAAACACAGGTGCCAACTGCTGCTGCTTTCGCAATTGTGCAGACAGACAAGGAGGGCAGGGGTGAAGACTGGGTGGAAGATGATGTGGAGGACGATGAGGTCCTCGACCCCACATGGAATCAACGTTATGCAGGTGACCAGTGTAGTTTGGAGGAAGAGGCGGTGGTTGCACAGAGCCACCAGCACAGCAGAAGAGGGAGCAGGGTGCAAAAGCAGAGCGTCCGTCCCCTAGACAGTATGTCTACTACTACCCAACGCAGCAAGGGACCGAGCACACCAAAGCCAGGTCCAAGGAGTTCCCTAGCGTGGCAGTTCTTCACACAATGTGCTGATGACAAGACACGAGTGGTTTACACGCTGTGCAATCAGAGCCTAAAGCGAGGCATAAACGTTCTCAACCTGAGCACAACCTGCATGACCAGGCATCTAAGTGCAAAGCACGAGCTGCAGTGGAGTAGACACCTCAAAAACCAAGAAAGGTCTCTGGCTCCTCCTGCTTCCTCTTCTGCTGCAGTCTCGGCCTCTTCATCCACCTCTGTAGTGACAGTGGCACCTGCCACCCCGCAAACAGAGGATCTGCCAGCAACACTACCACCTGGGTCACCAACCATCTCCACAATGTCCCATGGAAGCGTTCAGCTCTCTACCTCCCAAACATTGGAGCGGAAGAGGAAGTACCCCCCTAGCCACCCGCGATCCCTGGCCCTGAATGCCAGCATTTCAAAACTCCTGGCCTTTGAAATGCTGTCATTCCGTCTGGTGGAGACGCAGAGTTTTAAAAGCCTGATGGCATTGGCTGTCCCACAGTACGTCGTGCCCAGCCGCCACTACTTTTCCAGGCGAGCCATCCCTTCCCTGCACAACCAAGTGGGGGACAAAATCAGGTGTGCACTGCGCAACGCCATCTGTGGCAAGGTCCACCTAACTACGGATGCGTGGACCAGTAAGCACGGTCAGGGACGTTATATCTCCCTAACAGCACACTGGGTAAATGCAGTGGAGGCTGGGCCTGAGGCAGATAGCAGTTTGGCGCATGTCCTTCCACCACCGAGGATTGCAGGGCGCTTCAGTTTGCCTCCTGTTGCTAACTCCTCCTACTCCGCTTCCTCATCCTCTACCGCCTCCTCATCCAGTCAGCGTAACACCTTCACCACCAACTTCAGCACAGCCAGGGGTAAACGACAGCAGGCAGTTTTAAAACTTTCCTGTTTGGGGGAAAAACCCCACACCGCGCAGGAGTTGTGGAGGGACATGGAACAACAGACCAATGAGTGGTTGCTGTCAGTGAGCCTCAAGCCCGGCCTGGTGGTGTGCAATAATGGGCGAAATCTCGTAGTAGCTCTGGGCCTAGCCGGTTTGACGCACAGCCCTTGCCTGGCGCATGTGCTGAACTTGGTGGTCCAGAGGTTCCTTAAAAATTACCCCAATATGCCAGAGCTGCTGCAGAAAGTGCGGGCTGTGTGTGCGCACTTTCGGCATTCTCACCCTGCTGCTGCTCGCCAATCTCTTCCGCCTCATATGTGACGTGCCCACAAGGTGGAACTCCACCTTGCACATGCTGGCCAGACTGTGCGAGCAGCAGCAGGCGATAGTGGAGTTTCAGCTGCAGCAATCACGCGTTAGTCGCTCTGCGGAACAGCACCACTTCACCACCAATAACTGGGCCTCCATGCGAGACCTGTGTGCCTTGTTGCGCTGTTTCGAGTCCACCAACATGTCCAGTGCCAATGACGCCGTTCTCATCGTTACTATCCCAGTTCTATGCCTCCTTGAAAAAACGCTTCGGGCGATGATGGAAGAGGATGGGGCACAGGAGGAGGAGGAAGCGGGATCATTTCAAAGGCTTTCAGGGCAGTCTTTCACAAGTGGCTACGAGGGTGGGTTCCTGCACCAACAAACGCCAGGTACACAATTGTCCGGCAGAAAGGGCACAGTTCTGGAGGATGACAAGGTGGAGGAGGAGATGGAGGAGGAGGAGGAGGAGCCATTTTCACAGCAGGGTGGCACCCAGACCAGCTCGTGGCCATCACTGGTGCGTGGCTGGGGGATACAGAGGACACAGACGATACACCTCCCACAGAGGACAGCTTTTCTTTGCCTCTGGGTAGCCTGGCACACATGAGCGATTACATGCTGCAGTGTTTCCGCAATGACCGCCGAGTTGCCCACATTTTAACTGGTGCTGATTACTGGGTGGCCACCCTGCTGGATCCCCGTTACAAGGACAACGTACCGTCCTTAATTCCCTCACTGGAGCGGGATCGTAAGATGTGCAAGTACAAGCGCACGCTGGTAGACGCGCTGCTGGTGGCATTCCCACCTGACAGCGGGCATACGGTGGAAGCACAAGGCGAAGGCAGAGGAGGAGGAAGAGGTCGCCAACGCAGCCGGGGCACCGGCATCACCTCAGAAGGCAGGGTTAGCATGGCTGAAAGGTGGAAAAGCTTTGTCAGCACGCCACAACAACCAGCACCACCAGCTGAGATGTAACGTCTTAGCAGGAGGCAGCATTTCACCAACATGGTTGAGCAGTATGTGTCCACAGGCCTACACGTACTGGATGATGGGTCTGCCCCCTTTAACTTCTGGGTCTCCAAATTGGGCACATGGCCTGAGCTTGCCCTTTATGCCTTGGAGGTGCTGGCCTGCCCTGCAGCCAGTGTATTATCTGAACGTGTATTTAGCACAGCAGGGGGCGTTATCACAGACAAGCGCAGTCGCATGTCCAAAGCCAATGTGGACAAGCTCACGTTCATTAAAATGAACCAGGCATGGATCCCACAGGACTTGTCCGTACCTTCTGCAGAATAGACATGTATACCGGTGTTGTGACAAAAACTGTCCGGCCATCGGATTGTGTCCGGCCCATACTGCGAAGGTGCAGCGCTTGCGCAGTACAGAGGACAAGGAGATTCACAAAATCTCCGAAGATGAACGGCGCCTGCGCCGTGAGTGCAGGTTCAAGCCCCACCATCCAAGTGGACATACGGTAGCACATAGTAACAGGGCCCCTCACGGGCTCGGTTCGATCGCCACGCTTCGAGCATGGCCTCACTTGGCTCGGCTTGAACCACGGATGGTGTGGCCTTCACCTGAATTCACCACGCAGGCGCCGTTCGTCTTGGGAGATTTTCGAAATCCCCTTGTCCTACATACTGAGCAAGCGCAGTACAGGGTGGACACTATTTGACGGGGGACAGAATTCGACACATCACCGGCCTGTCAGGTCACCTATGGCCAGGTGACATATGCACACCGTAGGGGGACAGGAGTGCACCGCAAGGTAGTGAACCCTATGGCTGACTGCTGCGGATAGGAAACTGGGTGGTTGTGGAAAGCGGGACCAGAGGAGCACAACCGGGATCCTATAGGAAGCTAGAGCCAAGATTCCCCAGGGCGCGGAGTCTAAGACCCAGCAGGTCTTCTCCAGAGCCTCTAGTGGTGAGGATGTTATGCTGCAGGCTGGGTCCAGGTCGCGGCCCCTAGAGTCTCCTAGCTCACGCCCCGTAGGATAAGGGGAAAAGAGGGGAAGCAGCAGCACAAGATATAAGAGTAACGAATAACAAGCTGAAGGTCAAGGGCCACAAGCAGACAAGGAAAACGAAGGACAAGCCGAAGGTCAAGGGTCACGAGCAGACAGGGATAGTCGGGGACAAGCCAAATGTATAACAGAGAGACAGACGTAGCACACGGCAGGCAGGAACCCAAACACACAATGCCTAACAAACACGTTGATCAGCAAAGCAGGCTTGCAGTGCACAGGTTAATATAGTGTTCTGTGATAGGGCCTGGGGTGGAGTCTGGCTGGGAGGAGATTATAAAGGAAGCCAGGTGAAGGAGGTCTGGTCTCTAAGATGAACACATGAGGAGGAAAGGTAAGATGGCAGACAGACATTAATGCATATCCATGACACGGCCTTACCCAGCCATTGTTGTATTTTTAAACCAGTGTTGGCTACCTCGTCCTCCTCCACCGCCTCCACCTCAACCTCCTACTCCATATGGACCTCGTCCTCCTAGGTCAAGATTATAATTTTTATTTTATTTTTTTGTAGCGCACAGATCCTTTCCCCCTTACCTGCCTTTATGTTGTTGGCTCCTCGCAGGAGGGAGAAAGGCACACCGCACTACCAGCCCGTACCCTCCTATATAAAGAGGTTGAGCGGTGTACTTGACGGGCCGTGTCCACAGCCGGAGTCAAAACTCCTCCAGAGGATGATTCTCACCTCTACTGTAGGTAGAGGTAAGTCCTTTAATTCCCAGTAAAGTCAATGTCCACACCAGCTGAAATTACAACTCTTATTCTCTCATGGCAAAATAAACTCTACTCGGATAGAAAAGGTTAGAGCAAAGAAACAGGACAGCTTAAGGTGTGGAGGAGGTCCAGTCACAAACGTAGCACATTCACTTCACTGCTTAGGTTTCTCAAACAGTTTTAGGTGCACGGTCTCTGCCACAGACCTTGAGGTTGGTCTCTGCCACAGACCGGGTGTACAAGGCCCCTGCCACGGACCTGGAGAACTTTGGTCTCTGCCACAGACCAGGGTGTATAAGGCCCCTGCCACGGGCCGGGTGAATAAGGCCTCTGATACAGTCAAGATGACCTTGAGCTTCTCCTTCTACGAACCTAGCCCATATCAAGGGGAAGACATCTCTCCAGGGAGTCAACAGACCCTTCCTTCACCGTGACTCCCGCATCGGTCCATCAGAATGATCCTCCCTTCCCTGGAACATGGTCCCCTACACGAGGCGGCACCCTAAGACTCCTCGACCCTTAGCGGACTCCAGACGAAGGCTCTGGACTCCAGGCTTTACTCCCACACATAGGCCTCCATACCTAGGGCAGCAGGAACTCCAGGATAGTACCTCACCCCGGGTTAAAGGTACCCGAGATGGAACAGGAACACATGCACCCAGGCCGAAGGCACCTGGGCGTGGACCCCACTGGACATCAGCCCCCAGGCCAAAGGTCTGCCCCTTTTATATGCTCTCCCGGCATGCACAGCAGGTTCCCCGCCCCGCTGTACTACTGCCAAGAGGGGACACAAAAGGCACAGCACTGTATCGGCGGTTCAACCCTAGCCTACCATGGCAGCGCCACCTGTAGGCCGCAGGGAACTGCACACCAATACTGTCCCCCGAGGACAAAATGGTCCATGAATCCTACAGAATTAGGGCGTTTGAGCCTATTTACCACTCAAACACTTACCTTAAATTTAGCACCCTGCTACATTTTTATTTCAAAGTATTTTATTTTCCCACTAGCTTATTCATTAAATTGAATAATTTATTCCAGAAAGGGCGTATTCTGGGGCATTCCCACCATATGTGTGGCATCGTGCCGTTGAGTTTCTGAGGTTCTTAATGACTTCCCGTACCTCTTCTGCTGAAAAGGGGGCCTCCAGCATATTTTTTTATTTTTTTAATGTTATTTTAAGTTATTTCCCTATCCACATTTGTTTGCAGAGCACTTGCCATGCTCTTAACAACATTTTGCTGCCATTTGCAGCCCTCTAGCCCTTTCCATTACTTTTTTAGAGCCTTTTTAGTCCTTAGAAGTCCGGGTCCCCATTGACTTCAATGGGGTTCGGGTTCGGGTTCGGGTTAAAGTTCGGTCCCGAACCCGAACTTTTTTCCGAAGTTCGGCCGAACCCGTCGAACCCGAACATCCAGGTATCCGCTCAACTCTAGTGATAACCCTTTGCTATGTTTTCCAAAAAGCTTAAAAATAGATTTTTTGGCTGGAGCTACACTTAAACAATGTACCTGTTCAAAATTACAAACAGATTCTACATAAGAACAAACCTACAGTCCCTGTCTTGTATGCACCGCCTGTATACGGCTGTTCAGAGTATATAGGGCCTTTTTTATTTTGTGTGCGGGGTTCCCCTTAATATCCATACAAGACCCAAAGGGGCTGGTAATGGGCTGGGGTGGGGGGGGGGGGGGTTGTGATGGGGTAGCTATGCCATTTTTCTTAAAGATTTTCATCCATATTACCTGGACCAGACATTACATTAAAGCCACAAGCAGTTTTAAATGGCTTTTTTTCCTTTAGAAATGTAATTTTGTGCAGGGACAGTTCTAAACACGGGAAACACATGGCACTTCACAAGCATACTTTAGACACCCCCCAGGTACGATATTTAAAGGAATATTTGACTTTATTTTTTTCACTTTATGCATCATTAACCACTTAACGACCGCTCACTGTATATGTACGTCGGCAGAATGGCACCGACAGGCACAATCACGTACAGTGTATGTGATTGCCTTTGTACAGTTGGGGGGTCCGATTGGACCCCCCTCCTATACAGTGAGCTGTCGGTATTCTTTGGGGAGCGATCCGAGATGAGGGGACAGCCGTTCGATTCCGGCCACCCCCTCGCGATCGCTCCCGGCAAATGAAAATGCTTCCTCTGTCCGTGTAATGTAAACACAGGCAGAGGAAGCATGAGGAAGTGATGTCATCTCTCATGCGGCGCTCACATATACGGAGCGCCGCACAAGAGAAGATGCCAGGTTAGTGCACAAAACACTACACTGACACCAGAACACATAGGAACACAAATCGCCCCCCCAGACACCCCCAGATCACCCCCCAGCCTCCAGTCACAGTGTCACTGATTGCAGTGACCATTTATTTACTGATCACTGCAATCAGTGACATTTGTGACTGTAAAAGTGTCACTACATTTAGTTTTAGGTCCAGTGTAGCCCCCTAACCCCCCCTAATAAAGGTTTAACCCCCTGATCACCCCCCAGATAACCCTTTCACCCCTATCACCACTGTCGCTAAGCGATCATTTTTCTGATCGCTGTCTTAGCGTCGGTGATGCCGATCGGTAGCCAGTAATTTTTTTTAGGTTCGCCGCAGGTTTTTATAGCGTCAGGTACCCCCATAAATTATCTAATAAAGGTTTAACCCCCTTGATCGCCCCCCAGGTAACCCTTTCACCCCTATCACTACTGTCGCTAAGCGATCGTTTTTCTGATCACTGTCTTAGTGTCGGTGATGCCGATCGGTAGCCAGTAATTTTTTTTAGGTTTGCCGCAGGTTTTTATAGCGTCAGGTACCCCCATATATTATCTAATAAAGGTTTAACCCCCTTGATAGCCCCCCAGGTAACCCTTTCACCCCCTATCATCACTGTCGCTAAGCGATCGTTTTTCTGATCGCTGTCTTAGTGTCGGTGATGCCGATCGGTAGCCAGTAATTTTTTTTAGGTTCGCCGCAGGTTTTTATAGCGTCAGGTACCTCCATATATTATCTAATAAAGGTTTAACCCCCTTGATCGCCCCCAGGTAACCCTTTCACCCCCTATCACCACTGTCACTAAGCGATCGTTTTTCTGATCGCTGTCTTAGTGTCGGTGATGCCGATCGGTAGCCAGTAATTTTTTTTAGGTTCGCCGCAGGTTTTTATAGCGTCAGGTACCCCCATATATTATCTAATAAAGGTTTAACTCCCTTGATCGCCCCACAGGTAACCCTTTCACCCCCTATCACCACTGTCGCTAAGCGATCGTTTTTCTGATCGCTGTCTTAGTGTCGGTGATGCCGATCGGTAGCCAGTAATTTTTTTTAGGTTTGCCGCAGGTTTTTATAGCGTCAGGTACCCCCATATATTATCTAATAAAGGTTTAACCCCCTTGATCGCCCCCCAGGTAACCCTTTCACCCCCTATCACCACTGTCGCTAAGCGATCGTTTTTCTGATCGTTGTCTTAGTGTCTGTGATGCCGATTGGTAGCCAGTAATTTTTTTTAGGTTCGCCGCAGGTTTTTATAGCGTCAGGTACCCCCATATATTATCTAATAAAGGTTTTAACCCCCTAATTGCCCCTAGTTAACCCTTTCACCAGTGATCACCATATAAGTGTTACGGGTGACGCTGGTTAGTTAGTTTGCTTTTTATAGTGTCAGGGCACCCGCCGTATATATAACCCAATACAGGTTTAACCCCCTGATCGCCCGGCGGGTGATATCAATTAGGTTTTAGCATCAGAGAGGGTCTGCGTCACACCCCAGGCAGCGTCAGGTTAGTGCCAGTAACGCTAACACCCACGTGTGAAGCATACACCTCCCTTAGTGGTATAGTATCTGAACAGATCAATATCTGATCTGATCAGATCTATACTAGTGTCCCCAGCAGTTTAGGGTTCCCAAAAATGCAGTGTTAGCGGGATCAGCCCAGATACCTGCTAGCACCTGCGTTTTGCCCCTCCGTCCAGCCCAGGCCACCCAAGTGCAGTATCGATCGATCACTGTCACTTACAAAACACAACACACATAACTGCAGCGTTCGCAGAGACAGGCCTGATCCCTGCGACTCCAGTGCTATAGGAGGTGATTTCACCACCACAGTTAAAAAAAAAAAAGCATATATGCCGAAGCATTGGGGCAGCAGGGGCGGAGGAGGGAGGAGCGATTTTGCTCCTAATGCCGCGTACATGCGGTCGAAATTCCGACGGAGGCTTGCCCGTGGAAAAGTCCGACCATGTGTGTGCGGCATAACTTTTTTGCGGGAGGATGCCCCCATGCTTCGGCATATATAAATGGTGCATGTATGCCCATCATTAGAAGTGGGTGGATGAAGGGCGGTATTCTAATGGTGGGCATACCCACCGATCAATCTCTTTTTTCGTTCAGCCAACTGGCTGCATGAAAAAAAAAGATTACAATACATGTCCAACAAGGACCAGCAACGTACTGGTATGTTGCTGGACTTTGAATGTTTATACCAGAATGATGCCTGCGGGTTTAGGTATCATCTTGGTATCATTCTTTTCAGCCAGCGGCCGGCTTTCATGTAAAAGCAATCCTAGTGGCTAATTAGCCTCTGGACTGCTTTTACAAGCAGTGGGAGGGAATGCCCCCCCCCCAGATATAAAAAGCGCCATTGGGAAATTGGGAAAGCATTTTATCACACCGATCTTGGTGTGGTCAGATGCTTTGAGGGCAGCGGAAAGATCTAGGGCCTAGAAGACCCCAATTTTTTCAAAAAAAGAGTACCTGTCACTACCTATTGCTATCATAGGGGATATTTACATTCCCTGAGATAACAATAAAAATTCTAAAAAAAAAAATATATGGAAGGAACAATTTAAAAACAAAATAAAAAATCAAAATTAATAATAATAAAAAAATAAAAAAGCACCCCTGTCCTGCCCTGCTCTTGCCCAATGGCGAACGCAAGCGTCGGTCTGGCGTCATATATAAACAGCAATTGCACCATGCATGTGAGGTATCACCGCGAAGGTCAGATCGAGGGCAATAATTTTAGCAGTAGACCTCCTCTGTAAATCTAACGGGGTAACCTGTAAAGGCTTTTAAAGGCTTTTAAAAATGTATGTAGTTTGTCGCCAATGCGCGTTTGTGCGAAATTTTAAAGCATGTCGTGTTTGGTATCTATGTACTCGGCCTAAGATCATCTTTTTTATTTTATCAAACATTTGGGCCATATAGTGTGTTTTAGTGCATTAAAATAAAAAAAGTGTATTTTTTCCCCAAAAAATGCGTTTGAAAAATCGCTGCGCAAATACTGTGTAGAAAAAAAAATGCAACACCCACCATTTTAATCTGTAGGGCCTTTTCTTTAAAAATATATATAATGTTTGGGGGTTCAACATAATTTTCTTGCAAAAAAAAAAATGTTTTCATGTAAACAAAAAGTGTCAAAAAGGGCATTGTCTTCAAGTGGTTAGAAGAGTGGATGTAAGCTTCCTAATGTTGTGTATAAAATGCCATAACAGTTCAAAACCCCCCCAAATGACCCCATTTTGGAAAGTAGACACCCCAAGCTATATACTGAGAGGCATGTCGAGTCCATGGAATATTTTATATGTTGACACAAGTTGCGGAAAAAATTAATTTTTTTTTTTTTTTTTTGCACAAAGTTGTCACTAAATGATATATTGCTCAAACATGCCATGGGCATATGTGGAATTACACCCCAAAATACATTCTGTTGCTTCTCCTGAGTACGGGGATACCACATGTGTGAGACTTTTTGGGAGCCTAGCCGCGTACGGGACCCCAAAAACCAAGCACCGCCTTCGGGCTTTCTAAGGGTGTAAATTTTTGATTTCACTTCTCACTGCCTATCACAGTTTCGGAGGCCATGGAATGCCCAGATGGCACAAAACCCCCCAAATGACCCCATTTTGGAAAGTAGACACCCCAAGCTATTTGCTGAGAGGTATTGTGAGTATTTTGCAGATCTCGCTTTTTGTTACAAAGTTTTGAAAATTGGAAAAAAAAATTAAAAATTTTCTTTCTTCATTTTCAAAAACAAATGAGAGCTGTAAAATACTCACCATGCCTCTCAGCAAATAGCTTGGGGTGTCTACTTTCCAAAATGGGGTAATTTGGGGGGGTTTGGTGCTATTTTGGCATTTTATGGTCTTTGAAACTATGATAGGTAGTGAGGAGTGAAATCAAAAATTTGTGCCTAGAAATCCTGAAGGTGGTGCTTGGTTTTCGGGGTCCCGTACGCGGCTAGGCTCCTAAAAAGTCCCACACATGTGGTATCCCCGTACTCAGGAGAAGCAGCAAAATGTATTTTGGGGTGTAATTCCACATATAACCATGGCATGTGTGAGCAATATATCATTTAGTGACAATTTTTGTAATTTTTTTTTTTTTTTGTCATTATTCAATCACTTGGGACAAAAAAAAAATATTCAATGGGCTCAACAGGCCTCTCAGCAATTTCCTTGGGGTGTCTACTTTCTAAAATGGGGTCATTTGGGGGGGTTTTGTGCTATTTTGACATTTTATGGCCTTCAAAACTGTGATAGGTAGTGAGGAGTGAAATCAAAAATTTGTGCCCTTAGAAATCCTGAAGGCGGTGCTTGGTTTCCGGGGCCCGTACGCGGCTAGGCTCCCAAAAATTCCCACACATGTGGTATCCCCGTACTTAGGAGAAGCAGCAAAATGTATTTTGGGGTGCAATTCCACATATAACCATGGCATGTGTGAGCAATATATCATTTAGTGACAACTTTTTGTAATTTTTTTATTTTTTTTAGTCATTATTCAATCACTTGAGACAAAAAAAAAATATATTCAATGGGCTCAACATGCCTCTCAGCAATTTCCTTGGGATGTCTACTTTCCAAAATGGGGTCATTTGGGGGGGTTTTGTACTGCCCTGCCATTTTAGCACCTCAAGAAATGAGATAGGCAGTCATAAATTAAAAGCTGTGTAAATTCCAGAAAATGTACCCTAGTTTGTAGACGCTATAACTTTTGCGCAAACCAATAAATATACGCTTATTGACATTTTTTACTAAAGACATGTGGCTGAATACATTTTGGCCTAAATGTATTACTAAAATTGAGTTTATTCGATTTTTCTTATAACAAAAAGTAGAAAATATCATTTTTTTTCAAAATTTTCGGTCTTTTTCCGTTTATATCGCAAAAAATAAAAATTGCAGAGGCAATCAAATACCATTAAAAGAAAGCTCTATTTGTGGGAAGAAAAGGACGCAAATTTTGTTTGGGTACAACATTGCATGTCCGCACAATTTACAGTTAAAGCAGCGCAGTGCAAAATTCTGAAATCACCTCTGGTCCTTTAGCTACCAAATGGTCCGGGGCTTAAGTGGTTAAAATGACTGCTCCCAAAAAACGGCAGTTTTTAAAACTTCTTTTTGCATTGATACATGTCCCCTGGTGCAGAACCCGGGTTCCCAAACCCTTTTTAGGACAATAACATGCATTATAGTCGTTATAATTAGCACTTTAGATTTCGAACGTTCGCATCCATTGTATTTAATAGGGTTCTAACGTTCGTGCGAACTTTCGGTCCGTTCGCGGGTTCTGGTGCGAACCGAACCCGGGGGTGTTCGGCTCATCACTAAACAGCAGCAGATATTGGCAAGAAAGAACACACACAGGAGTAAAGGGCACCTATGGCACTGGGACAAGTAACACACAAGAAGCGTGTGGATATTGTGGAAACATGCACCATAAAAATAGTGTCTGTCCGGCAAGGGGGCAGATATGCAATAAATGCAATAAATGCAAGAAAAGAGGACATTTTCCCAGGGTGTGTAAGCTGTCTTCACAAACTGGAAGGTCAAAAACACGTTCTGTACACGCCATAGAGGACAATGATGACAATGCAGGGTCAGACTCAGACTGCACCCCAATATATCTTGCAGCAGTACAAAAAACACATCAGTACATCAGTCTGCAGATGAAGCAACTGTAACATTACAGATAGGGGCTAACAAAACTCCAATCACATTCAAAATAGATACAGGAGCACAAGTAAATTGTGTGCCAAGCCACATATACCTGGAATACCTCAGTAATGAACCCCCCTTAGAGACTCAAGACCTACCAAAACTAATGGGACATGGGGGTGAAAAGCTGAAAGTAATGGGTCGCTGTCATGCAAAATGTTCATACAAGGGATCTGAAAAGGTTTTACAATTGTTTGTGATAGAAACTCAAGCCCCAGCCGTGCTAGGTCTCAGAACAAGTAAAGAGATTGGACTTGTGAAGATCATAATGACTGTGGATGGTGGGCACAGAGGTCTGACAGAGGCTGACATTAAACGTGAGTACTGTGATCTATTCAAGGGCCTCGGGTGCCTCCCGGGTGTAAGCCGCATACGCATAAAAGAGGGTGCACAGCCTGTCATTCACGCCCCAAGGAGAATACCTTTAACTCTTGTGGATAAAGTCAGACTAGAACTCACTAGGATGGAGAAGCTGGGAGTAGTAAAAAAGGTCACAGAACCATCGGAATGGGTCAGTTCTATGGTTGTGGTGGAGAAGAAAAACACAGGTGCAATTCGTATGTGCATTGACCCACGTGATTTGAACAAAGTCATAATGAGAGAACACTACAAACTCCCCACCATAGAGGATATAGCACACAAACTAGTAGGAGCAACAGTATTCAGTGTACTAGATGCCCATTCTGGTTACTGGCAATTGCGTCTTGATGAAGCCAGCAGTTACTTGACCACTTTTAACTCCCCTTTGGGTCGATGGCGCTTCACAAGGGTACCTTTCGGCATAGCATCTGCACAAGAAATATTTCAAAATAAATCACACAAATTGATCGCTGGTTTACAGGGTGTTGAAGTAATAGTTGATGATTTGCTGGTCTATGGAAAGGATCAAATGGAACATGACAAAAACCTTACTGCTTTGCTCAATCGGTGTCGTGAGAAGAATCTCACACTCAATCCAAAAAAAATGCAAATTGGGGTAGAAGAAGTTACATATTTTGGACACCTACTAACCAAAGGGGGCTTGAAGCCTGATCCAAAGAAGATTACAGCAGTTTTTAACATGAAGGCCCCAACATCCAGAAAGGAGCTGGAGACATCACTAGGTATTTTCCACTATCTATCCAAATTCTCTCAGGGCCTTGCTCAACAGATAGCACCACTATGTACACTGCTACAGAAGGATGCTGTTTGGTGTTGGGATGAAAACATGGAAAAGACTTTCGACAAAGTGAAAAAACTGATCACTAAACATCTGACACTGTAATTCAAGTGGATGCATCCCAGTTTGGGTTAGGTGCTGTACTGACTCAACAAGGACATCCTGTGGCATATGCTTCACGAGCACTGACCCCAACGCAAGACAATTATGCCCAAATTGAGAAAGAGATGCTGGCTATTCTGAATGGATGTGAGAAATTTCACCAGTACATATATGGTCGCTCGGTAGTTGTGGAAACAGACCACAAGCCGTTGGAGTACAACCTACAGAAATCACTAGCTTCTACACCTCCACGTCTGCAGCAGATGGTTATGAAATTACAGAAGTATGAACTCACAGTAAAGTATAAGCCTGGAAAGGAAATTCCAATGGCAGATACCCTGTCTAGGGTGTTTCTAGAAGGACATGAAGTACGGGACGAACCTGAGTTGGAAGAACAAGTACATACAGTACTAGCAAACATTCCAATATCGGATGTATGGCTGGAGAAGATAAGACAAGACACCAAACAGGATAAAGTCCTAGAAAAACTAACTTGTGTCATGTGCAATGGCTGGCCAGAAAAACAAAAGAAGCTGTGTCCTGAACTACAGGGATTCTGGCCTATGAAAGATGAGCTATACATTAATTCAGACATCATATTTATGGGGGACCGTATTCTCATTCCTAAGTCACAACAGGCAGAAGTACTGAAACAAATCCACCAGGGGCATTTGGGCATCACACTGTGTAAGTGCAGAGTGCTGGAGTTGGTCTACTGGCCTAATTTAGACTTTGATATTGGGACACTTGTGAAGAAGTGTGAAACCTGCCAGACATTTCAAAGACACAATGCAAAAGAACCTCTTACACCATGGAATTCTCCTTCACGGGCATGCCAGAGACTGGCTACAGATATTTTTCATTTTGAGGACAACCATTACCTGATAGTAGTAGATTACTACAGCAAATACTTTGAGCTAGTGCAGCTGAGAAATTTAAAAGCAGCAACAGTCATATGGGCTTTCAAAACAATACTTTCAAGACATGGAGTGTGTGAAGAACTCATGTTCTGAGTTCCAGTGCTTCCTGCGTGAATGGGGAATCAGGCACAAACCCACAAGCCCCTATCACCCACAGGCCAATGGTCTAGCAGAGAAGTATGTTGGCATAGCCAAATCCATTATACTGAAAGCGCAATAATCAGGGCAGGATGTGTACCTAGGACTGTTAAACTATCGTGCAACACCTATTGACAGTTTATACTCACCTGCACAGCTGCTAATGGGTAGAACACTGAGGACCACAGTGCCTATTGCACCACAGAAATTGCAGCCTCAGTCTATTCCACAGGATCGAGTAACAGCTCAGAGGATCTTAAACATGAGAAGGCAAAAACTGTATTTTGATAAATCTACAAAAGCCCTTTGTCCACTCTGTGGTGGGCAAGCTGTGCGACACAGAGTAACTGGGAATACATGGGAACCTGCTTGAATTGTCAAACAAGCCAATTCACCGAAATCATATATAACCAAGACCAAGTGTGGACAGAAACTGAGATGAAACAGGCGTCATCTTCGTCCAGACACTGCTGCGGATACACCATTAGAGGAACCGGATGACAATGGAGATAAAGAACAAGCCCATGATGGCACAGAAGTCCTAAACACGGATATTGAGTCTACCGAGTATACAGAGGACAGCATAAACGTATCAGCATATGATAATGCTGGGAGTGACTCTCAACTGAACACCAATCCTACGGATGATGAGCCAGTGGTTACTTTCTCTTGCTATGGTCGAGCTATTAAACCAGAGCTATGGAGGGACTTTGTCTCATATTAAATGCTTCATAATTGAGAAGGAAGATGTGATGATGTGTATGCTTTATGTTATAATTCAAGTTCAATTGTTATGCCTAGTTCCTTATGCATGTTAGGATTCGGAAACAGTTAACAGTTTTGGTCATGTGATCTGGGGGTGGAGAGCTGTGGTTAGTTCTAAGATGGATGCTACTGAATAAAGACCAAACTCGTGTTCAAGCTCATGCTGTCAGCCAGGGGGGTTCTGATAGGGACCCTGATGTAAGGGGTAGCTCTGATGGGGACCCTGATGTAAGGGAGGAATCTGATAGGGACACTTGATATAAGGGGGCACAGGTTCTGTTTATTCATCCTATACAAACTTGTGTTTCTCAGGTCATGAATCATGGTACTATTTATTTAGATATGTAATTATCACTATAAAAATAAATGATTTATTCAATAGTTGAAAATTAGAAACATTAATTTATACAAATTTACATACAGTATGTTAAACAAACCCATGCTTCAGTTTTTTTTTAGATTATTTTATTATCCTATTAAGTAACCCCTTGCCGACCACATCACATGGATGTATGGCGGCAAACCGGCTCTCCTGCACTTTCCGGTAGGGGGGGTGCGCTCCGCTGGCATTTTTTCCGATAAGGCACTGCGTTAATTTAACTGACAATTGCGCTGTCGTGCGACCTTGTACCCAAATATAACGTTTGTCCTTTTTTTTCCCCATAAATAGGGTGTTTTTTTGCTGGTATTTGATCACCTCTGTGGTTTTTATTTTTTGCGCTATAAACAAAAAAAGACCGACAATTTTGAAATAAAAAACAATATTTATTACTTTCTCCTATGAAACATATCCAATAAATAAAAAAACAAAAATAAATGTATTCATCAATTTAGGCCAATATGTATTCTGCTACATATTTTTGGAAAAAAATCCCAATAAACGTATATTGATTGGTTTGCGCAATAGTTATAGCGTCTACAAACTATGGGATATATTTATGTAATGTTTATTTATTTATTTTTTTACTAGCAATGGCGGTGACCAGTGACTTATAGCGGGACTGTGACATTGCGGCGCACAAATCAGACATCTAACTGACACTTTTGACACTTTTTGGGGACCAGTGACATTAATAACACTGGTTTGGAAGAGGTTAACATCAGGGGCCATCAAACAGTTGCCTAAAATTGTGCTTGATTACTGTTTGAGGTGTGCTTGTATTATGGGAAGGCAGAGATCCATGTTCCTGCTTTGCAGAAACACAGGATCACTGCCTTCCATACTGACAGAACGGCAGTCTGCCTTCTTTACATAGGCAGACCGCTGTTCTGCTTCTGTCCCGAACTATCGGCATAGATTCCGCCAGACCCGCTGATTGGCTCCCGTTGTGTCCAATCACAGTAGGAGAGGGTCGCCGGCGGTGCGCAAACGTGCCCCAGACCAGGAATTGCAGGATTACATACAAGTATGTTATTCTGTGCAGAGCAGCCGCCCTGCTGTGGGAAAAGTATGAGGGGCGGTCGGGAACCGGTCAAGACTACCCCTCACCTGCACTTTGTTATGACATATACCGGGATGCGTCTCCTCCGTGTCCTGGAATGTGTCTTCTCCGTGTCCCAGGATGCGTCTCTTCCATGTATCGGGATATGTCTCCTCCATGTATCGGGCTGAGTCTCCTCCGTGTACCAGGATGCGTCTCTTCCATGTATCGGGATGCGTCTCCTCCGTGTCCTGGGATGCGTCTCCTCCATGTCCCTGGATGCGTCTCCTCCCTGTATCGGAAGGTGTCTCTTCCATGTATCAGGATACGTCTCCTTCATGTATCGGGCTGAGTCTCCTCCATGTACCCGGATGCGTCTCTTCCATGTATCGGGATGCGTCTCCTCCGTGTCCCGGGATGCGCCTCCTTCGTGTCCTGGGATGCGTCTCCTCCGTGTCCCGGGATGCGTCTCTTCCATGTATCAGGATACGTCTCCTTCATGTATCAGGCTGAGTCTCCTCCGTGTACCCGGATGCGTCTCTTCCATGTATCGGGATGCATCTCCCAGGTGTCCCGGGATGCGCCTCCTCCGTGTCTCGGGATGCGTCTCCTCCCTGTATCGGAAGGCGTCTCTTCCATGTATCGGGATGCGTCTCCTCCATGTCCCGGGATGCGCTTCCTCCATGTCCCGGGATGCGTCTCCTCCTCCGTACTTCTCCTCCTCATGGGCCAATTTGACGGCTTCTCCTTTTAGGCCAATTGGGAAACGGGTCTCACGACCGCTTTCTGATTGGCCAGGAGGAGAATCAGTGTGATAATAGTGAATAAAAATTTGCTATTGTCACACAATTAGGTGGGCTCGGACTCCAGTTCTCTGTGCCCCGAGCCCACTCTTTTTTGAAGCCTATTAGAGCCTCTGGCTCTAATCACATACTTAAAAAAAACACTGCTGCAATGCGGGAACCCTGCAAATCCAGTGCGGGTTCCCGAATCGCATGTCTCCCAGCAGCCGTTCACACTGTTCTATGCAAACTGCTGGGAGTGTCAGTTAAAAGTTAATGACACCCCCAAATCAGTTTGCATATCTCAGTGCGATCTGCAAACTTGGACAGGAATCGGGTCGTATGGGAGTGGATATGCGATCCGATTCTACTGCGGACCAAAAAAAGGATCCTGTGCGAGTCTGGTCCGAATGTGATGCAAATTCAGCCATACTATCTGTATGGCTGAAATCGTGTGGTGCGAATCACATGCAACCTCGCACCATGCAGCAGTGTGAACGACCCAAAGGGACCGGCCGCCACTGCTAGGGCCATCATTCATGATTATTTACCTCCAAACTGATAAGCTGTTAATAGACCTTGTCTATGGCCAATTTTGTGTACCATCGTTTTTCCCCACATTACAGGCACACACAATTTTGAGGGTTGACACATCTATATCTATTTAAACAACATAGCCACATCTACCTTAAAAATTGGGGATTCTATTTTGTGTGTATCCTCTAGAATTAATTTCTGTGTATTTTTTATTGAAAATATAGATTTGATAAACAGTAGCACAGATATGCTGTGACATAGAACATTGCAACTACCACTATTTTATTCTACAATGTGTTTCATATACAAAATCAGCATTTTAGTATTTATGGGCAAAATGATAAAAAGCAAAGGGGTTAAAGAAAATATATGCGTATGAGATTAATCTTGATTACATAGCACCTGCCTTTGCATTTCATAACAAGTGATCCAAACCGATCAATAATGTTTTTCTTATGCCGATAAGCCAAAGAAAGTTGTCTCTCGCTGCACCTCTTCCATCTGATGTGCTTTCCTGTGCAAAATAGCAGAATAAGCTTTCCTCCATGGATAACAATAGATTAGTCTGCCAAGTCTTAGTGAATACTCCTAGTCATCCATGGTGTACTGGCTGAGTAACTTTGGAATATGGCATTGAATTTGGAATACAGAATATAGATTCATGCTTTCAATACCGACTTCCGTAAATCTCAGAGTCTCAAATTTTCAAATGTATTTTTTTTTTAAATCTGTATGTACTGTATGTTTTTAGATTAGGTAACAGAAGCCAGTTCCTTTTTAACC
Source organism: Rana muscosa (assembly GCA_029206835.1). Lineage (NCBI taxonomy): Eukaryota > Metazoa > Chordata > Amphibia > Anura > Ranidae > Rana > Rana muscosa. Next base: position 1,041,989,894 of record CM055117.1, on the reverse strand, counting down.
ACTTCCCACCCAGCAGAATACCCATAGGCCGCTGGACATTTGCCAGTTATACTGGGATCAGTGGCAGCCAGTGGTAATTTTTTTTTGGGGGGGAGGAAAACAGTACCACAACCCCCACCCTACACCCCCTCGGTCAGTCGGTCGGGTGGGTCTGGTGCACTTATCCCATCTATGGTGGGCAGAGCTTCTCCCGGGCTTTACCGGCAGCTTCCCTTGCTCGGCGGTGGCGGCTTTCCCTTCCCCTGCTCTCCACGGACATCATCAGCTTCCGTTTCCTCCCTCCTCCTCGGTGGCCAATTGAGACTCTTCTCTTTTCGGCCATTCGGAAAACAGGTCTCACACCTGCTTCTGAATGGATCAGTGTTTCAATAGCGAATATTCATTTGCTCTTGTAACACCTGGGCGGGCTCCTGGCAGGATACTCTGCGCCATGAGTCCACCCTATTTTGAAGCCTATTGGAGCCTCTGGCTCTAATCAGGTTCTTAAAAAAAAAACGCAGCTGTAATTCATGCGCCCGGTGTCCTGGAAGGGGCCGGACGCATGAATAGGGGGCAACGGTGTCCTGTGGAAATAGCGGCCGTGGATAGAGGGGGGCGACGCTCCATCGCCCCTAATGGATGGGCCGCCACTGACCGGGATGATGCCTGCACCCCGGTGCTGTCTTTTAGAGCCGATGATTGCTCACTAGCCACTCAATTGCTTTTACAAGCAGCGGGAAGTGACATCCCCCAGTCAAATAGGGAGATCCAAGTGACCAGCCAGTGCATCCGCCGGCTGGCTAGAAAGCCAAACAAAGTCAGAATAGGCTTTGATTGGCTGTTCGTAATAATAACCCAGAAGCAATGACATGACATAATTTCCAATTTACTCAAAACCATTGGCGCCATTTTTTGAAAACTGAAAACATTCAGAAACACTGATCTTGTATTTTTTTATGATCTTGGGTGCAGAGGAGAGATTTGGGGGTTTATAGACCCCAGATCTCTCCATAAGGGCACTTTCACACTGAGGCGCGGGGGCGTCGGCGGTTTTCCAAAAACATTGTGTTTTTAAGACCGCTGCGCAAATATGGTGTGACAAAAAGTATTGCAACGACCGCCATTTTATTCTCTAGGATGTCTGAAAAAAAGTTTCTAAGGTTCTAAGTAATTTTCAAGCAAAAAAAAAAAAAGGATTTTAACTTGTAAACAACAAGTTTGAAAATTAGGCCTGGTCCTTAAGTGGTTAAGTGCCAGTGAATCTGCCCTAGTAGGAACACAGACAGGAATAAAAAAAACTGACATCAATTCTGTAACCTTTCCCTACTAAAGTGACCGGTCTTTTCTCCACCTCCCCCTGTAGTTATTTGGTAAACAACTTGTACTGAGTGGAGCTCACAGGCTATGACTAGCACAGTGATACTGCTACGAGGTATTAATTACTGAGTTTGCAAAGGCTTTTGGTGCTAGCAAAGTGTATGTAAATCCTTTGTGGCTATTGATGAATATATTTATCCACTTGCCCTCAAGAAGATTTACCCCCCCAGGCCAAACCATTTTTTGCGATACGGCACTGCAATACTTTAACTGCTCTTAGACCTTTCTTTTGGTGGTATTTGATCACCACTGCAGTTTTTATTTTTTGCATTATAAACAAAATATAAAACATGCTATAAAACATATCCAATAATAATTTAAAAAAAAATAATGAAAAAATCGAATTTCTTCATACATTTAGGCCAATATGTATTCTGCTTCATATTTTTGCTAAAAAAAATCCCAATACGCCTATATTGATTGGTTTGCACAAAAGTTATAGTGTCTACAAACTATGGGATTTTTTATTTATTTTTTCTAGTAATGGTGGCGATCAGCAACTTATAGCGAGACTGCGATATTGCAGCGGACATTCAGGAACACTAACTGAGGCCTTTTTGGAACCAGTGACACCGATACAGTGATCATTGCTAAAAATATGCACTGTCACTGTACTAATGGCACTGGCTGGGAAGGGGTTAAACATCAGGTGCGATCAAAGGGTTAACTGTGTGCCTAGCCAGTGTTTTCTAACAGTGTGGGAGGTGGTTTTACTAGGGGAAGGCATTGATCCATGTTCCTGCATCGCAGAAACACAGGATCAATGCCTTCCCTACTGACAGAACAGTCATCTGCCTTGTTTACATAGGCAGAGTGCTGTTCTGTCTGTGTACCAAACAATCAGCGGGTGCCAGCGGACATCGGCTCCACGGGACCAGCTCGCACTGTGTAGAATCACAGCGGGAGCAAGCCGTGCCCGGTACCCAGATATCCAGGATCATATATATACGTGATCCTGCGCAGCGCGGCTGCTAGGGTTGCCACCCGTCTGGGATTCATCCGGACAGTCTGGATTTTGAATCATGTGTCTGGGTTTCAGACCATTTCAAAACCCGGAAACAATATTCAGAATGTACTTGGACCCAAGTAACCAAGTACAACAACAGCAGAGTGCATAGGTGTGCACTTTTTAAGGCTTTCTTTCTTCTATTTTCCCATACATGGACAGAAGAGGAGAGAGGGCTAGATCTGCTCCTCCTCCTCCCACTCCTACCCCTCTGTCTGCCCTCCCACACTCCAATACCTGGCATTCTGTGGCTCAGGAAAGGGATGTGTGGGCTGGAAGTTTGAAGCTCAGAAACCGGCAGATACATTGTGGATGAAAGGCCTGAGCCTCGACCCTCAGGTGAGTGAGCTCACCGTCCAATGTCTGTGTCTGAAGTCTCCCCCCTCCCTTCTCTCTCCTGCCTCCAAGCGAGTGAGTACACTAAGGTAAGGGGTGCTCTGTTTACTCTGATGTAAGGGGGCTTTGGGAACCCTAATTTAAGGGGGTTGGTGGGTACTCTTTACACCAGAGTCCACAGCTTTCCCCCTTAAAAATTAAATTTTGCTTGATTACACACAAACGCAACGAATTAGACTCTATCCTAAACTTTAGAGCAGAAAAAGCTCTCCGCTGGTCAAAGGAAAAATTATTTCTATCTAGCAACTCCTACTCCACAATGTTCGCCCGTAAATTTAATCAGTCAATAAAATCTACCCACATCTATAAGCTTAAAAATAGTGCAAATCAGCTGGTCACACAGGAGATACTTTCAATATTCAAAAATTTCTACTCTGACCTTCTTTAAGCACCAAACACATCAATCCCTCCCTCTTCACTCTCTTGGCTAAATAACCTTCCTTTTCCAAAATTAAACCAAACACAAATAGATGACCTAAATTCACCATGCACAGAAGAGGAACTAGCTCAAATAATTAAATCACTTAAAAAAAAATCAGCCCCAGGCCCAGATGGTTTTTCATCTCTATACTATAAACAATATCACCAACTCCTAATTCCACACCTAGTCCCTCATCCCAAAACCAAACAAGGATCATACATTGCCCCAAAATTACAGACCGATTTTGGTTATAAATAATGATCTCAAGATTTTTAGTAGACTCCTAGCTAATAGACTTGCCACAATTATCCCTTCTCTCATCTCCCCATGCCAATCCGGATTTATCCCTGGCAGACAGATTACTGACGACATCAGATTAGTCACAAACATTATCCAAGACGCGAATATACACTCTAGACCACTTCTAATGTTGAGCCTAGATATTAACAAGGCATTTGATAGTGTCTCTTGGAAACTTCTAGATTTAATACTCAACAGATACCGTTTCAAAGGAGAATTTCTACATGCCTTTCATGCACTCTATCATATTCCTCCACCAGAATAAGACTACCAGGCTGCAATTCTGATTTTTTCGGTGTAGGCAGAGGTACAAGACAGGGATGCCCCCTCTCCCCATTACTATTCGCACTGGCGATCGAACCATTAGCTACAGCAATCCTACTCCACACTGACATTAAAGGTTATACAACAAACAATAATACATATAAGCTGAGCATGTACGCAGATGATATGTTACTATTTCTTTCCCAACCTAATACTGCATTGCCTAACCTTTTACACACCCTTAATATATTTGCATCCCTATCGGACTTAACAGTCAATGTATCCAAATCAATGGGTATGCCAATTAATATCCCACCTTCTAATCTTAGAGTCTTTGCGCTCCTCTTTCAATTTTTCCTACTCATTAGAATCTCTTCCATACTTAGGCATTCACCTCACTCCCAACCTCAAAGATCTTGAGGCCAAAAACTACATACCATTAATGCATAAATTAAGATCGACATTAAAAATGTGGAAATCCTTTAAGATATAATTTTTAGGCAGAATCACAGCGATAAAAATGACGTTACTTCCCAAGATTTTATATTTATTTAGGGCTCTCCCCATTAGACTGAATAAAGCACTGATCATGAAATTCCAATCTGATATCAATAAATTTGTATGGTCAGACTCCCACCCGCACCTTTCAAGACTAATTCTATATAAATCCCAAAGACATGAAGGGTTAGGCCTCCCGGATTTTTGGTTATACTACCTATCGGCTAGATGGACCCAAATGGCACAGTGGCACATCCCCAATCCAAAGGTCCCATGGGTTGAATTTGAAAGGAACTCCATTTTGCCATTCTCCATCTCAGGTTTACTGTGGGGAAACAAAATTTCAAATCACTGTATAGACTCTTTAAATCAAATAGTCTCACAGTCTAACCAATTATGGAAAATGTATAACCAAAAATTTAATCTTACATCCAAAACTCCCCCACATGCATCCTTTATAGGCGATCCAAAATCCCACCGAATGGCACATGACCCCGCTGATTTCACTTGGTGGATCAATAATAATCTGACTTCCCTTTTCAATTTTATGGAAGGCACAAATTTCATTTCCTTCTCCTCCCTTAGCTCTAAACATCAAATCCCTAATACAGAATACAATAAATTTCTCCAGATTAGACAATTCTTCAATACACATTTTCAAACTACTAACACACAGCCTCCATCCTTTTTTGAGAACCTTTGTCTTAAATCAACAAGAAAGCGAGGTTTTATCTCTGAAGTATACTCTAATATAATCAACAAGACAGACACAAACAAACTTCCATACATGATCAAATGGGAACAAGAGGCAAACTTCACATATTCTTCTGTTAACTGGGATAATTGAATAAACAATTTGCATAAATGCACTAAATCCATCGCCATTTAGGAGACTGCCCTGAAGCTATTTACAAGATGGTATGGGCGTCCGCTCCATAGGGCAAGGGAGGGCGTTTGCCCCCCCCCCCCTGGAATCCAGTGCCGTGATTCTCGAGGAGGAAAACAGGCAGCGGGCAGGAAGCAAGGTGGCGCGGCAAATTCAATTAGAGCCGCTCTCTCTCTTTTCGGCTGACAGAAAGGGGGAGGGGGCGATCGGGGGAGATATACAGACAGCCCTCTGCTCTCCTCTCCCTGTCACGGCGCCGCTGCCGAGTTCTCTGGTAAATAGAGCAGGGGCGCTGCTAGTTGTTTGATAGTTGCATCAGGTTTCTCAAACCTTTGCATGCCTGTGCTTTATGTGATAAAGACTAAGCCCCTACCCTTCATGACATTGTCAAAAAGGGACCGAGCATGGCTGACCTTAAAATTATGCCCCCCCCCCCCCTGAAAAAAGTTCAGCGGACGCCCATGCAAGATGGTACTATACCCCAATCAAACTTCACACTATTTTCCCTACATCCTCCTCATCATGCTTTAGGGAATGCAACTCCATTGGATCATTCTCACACATCTTTTGGAGTTGCGAAAAGATCACATATGGAAAAATTTGCCTCCAACATCTCAGACAAAAATATTGATCTAACATTACACAATTGCCTTCTCTTCTCTCCCATTATAGGTCTCTCTATCTATGATATGAGATTAATACACACTATATGTGTTGCGATCCACTGGTTAATTGCATTCAACTGGAAAGCGCCAACTGTCCCATTAGTACATCTCAAAACGAGAATTAGTAACATAAATTTAATGGAAAAAAATTATCATACTATTCAGAACACCTACCATATATATATAAAAAAAATGTGATCCATGGTTTGAGCATTCCAACTCGTTCTTTAACCCAGAACAACATACCCCTCCATAGTTTGAAGATTAATGACTAGTATAGATCATTGGAACAAATATTATAATGCTTGTCTTCATTTTCCGTATATAACAAAACACATTACTGTTACCTATGTATGTTATATTGTCCATATGTACAAGTTGACTTTTAGTAACTTTCATTGTACTTATGTCAAGTCGGTTTTGTACCACCTTTTGTACTCAATAAAAAAGTTTGTAAACAAAAAATAAATACAATTTTGCTGTGCACGGCTAAAGTGTTCGGGTTCGGCTTGAAGAAAAGGTGGCAACCCTAGCGGCCGCCTTGTAGCAATAGAACTGCTACAGGCAGTCAGTGAGTGGAAACGTTTCTGTGCCCGGAGGTCACTTTATTTGCCTAGAGCCTAAACTATTTTTAAGACCCTTTTAAACAGAGCATGCTTATTAATCACCAACCTCATCTGCAGATATCGCCCAAATCGTTGCCTCCGCTCCTCCCAGAACCTCCTGCTCTCTAGCTCCCTTGTTACCTCCTCCCATGCTTGCCTTCAGGACTTCTCCAGAGCCTCTCCCATCCTCTGGAACTCCCTGCCCCAGTATGTCCGATCAGCCCCTACCCTGTACACCTTTAGGAGATCCCTGAAAACTCATTTATTCAGGGAAGCCTATCTCACACCAACCTAACAACTATCCCCAAGCCACCCCCATCAAATTCTCTGCAGCTATTACCTTTTGTACCACCACCCCCTCCCTTTAGAATGTAAGCTTTACGAGCAGGGCACTCCTGTACCTTTTGTACTGAACTGTACTGTAATTGTGTTGTTCCCCCTCTACATTGTAAAGCGCAGCATAAACTATTGGCGCTATATAAATCGTGTATAATAATAATAATAATTGTAGTTCACTTGGGGCTCTATAATGCATGTCAAGCTTTATACTGTCATATTTTCTATAAAAGTGTTGGCATAGTGCAGTGGTCTCCAAACGGTGGCCCCAGGGTCAAATGCGGCCCTTTGCTTGCTTTTATCTGGCCTTTGGGGCACTGTTTCATCCACTGATACCACCAATGGGGCATAATTCCCCCCCACTGACCCCAATGAAGGGGCACAATTCCTCCCAACTATGTCAATAATGGGGCACAATTCCTACAAATGACACCAAAATGGGGCAAAATTCCTCCCAATGACACCAGCAATGGGGCACAATTCCTCCCACTGACATAAAAAATTGAGCATTGTTTTTTTCCCACTGACATTGGGACCTTTTCTTTTCCCAATGACCATAGTTCGGCCCCCCAAAAGTCTGAAGAACATTTAACTGGCCCTTTATTTAGAAAGTTTGGAGACCCCCGGCATAGTGTTTATCATAAAAATTCTTCTCAGATAACTAATAAGAGGTCATCAAAGCTACAAATGACAAAAAACAGTCAAAAGTTTTCCTGAGATGTCAAGGTAGGCGTGGAGACAGGTACTGCCTCGATTAACCAAAGAGAGGAATTGGAAAGTCTCGGAAACTAAGCAATGAGCACAAAAAATATGCGTAAGCCTTCTGATGTAAAATCAGTAAAATCATCTGCTCTGTGTTTTAACCACTTGCTTACTGGGCACTTAACCACTTAACGACCGCCCACCGCCGATTTACGTCGGCAGAATGGCACGGACAGGCAGAATCACGTAGATCTACGTGATCGCCTTTGTGCAGTTGGGGGGTCCATCCGGACCCCCCCTGCAGTGAGCGGCCGTTAAGTGTTCGGGAGCGATCAGGCATGAGGGGGCGGCCGCTCGATTCCGCCCCCCCCCTCGCGATCGCTCCCGGCCAATGAAATTGCTTCCTCCGCCATGTGATGTAAACACAGGCTGGAGGAAGTGATGTCATCTCCCTCGCCGCGGTCTTTTCGTTCCCGGCGCCGAGGAGTGAAGACAGAGGTTAGTGCTCCAACAGTCCACTGACACGTAGGTACACATAGGCACACAAATCACCCCCCAGTCACCCCCAGATCACCCCCCAGGTCACCCCAAAGCCCCCAATCACAGTGTCACTGATTGCAGTGATCATTTATTTTACTGATCACTGCATTTAGTGTTATCTGTGATTGTAAAAAGTTGCAAGGCAGTTAGGATTAGGCCCCTTTAGGTCCAGGGTAGCCCCCTAACCCCCCCTAATAAAGGTTTAACCCCTTGATCACCCCCCAGGTAACCCTTTCACCCCCTAACTTCAGCGTCACTAAGCGATTGTTTTCCGATCGCTGTATTCGTGTCGCTGGTGTTTTAGATAGGCAGTTATTTTTTTTTTAGGTTCGCCGCAGGTTTTTATTGGTGTCAGGTACCCCCATATTTAACCTAATAAAGGTTTTAACCCCCTGATTGCCCCTAGTTAACCCTTTCACCAGTGATCACCATATAAAGGTTACGGGTGACGCTGGTTGATTAGTTTGCTTTTTATAGCATCAGGGCACCCGCCGTATATAACCCAATAAAGGTTTAACCCCCCTGATCGCCCGGCGGGTGAGATCAATTAGGTTTTAGCGCCAGAGAGGGTCTGCGTCGCCCCAGGCAGTGTTAGGTTAGTGCCAGTAACGCTAACACCCACGCGCAAAGCATACACCCCCCTTAGTGGTATAGTATCTGATCAGATCTATACTAGCATCCCCAGCGGTTTAGGGTTCCCAAAAACGCAGTGTTAGCGGGATCAGCCCAGATACCTGCTAGTACCTGCGTTTAGCCCCTCCGCCCAGCCCAGCCCAGCCCACCCAAGTGCAGTATCGATCGATCACTGTCACTTACCAAACACAACACACATAACTGCAGCGTTCGCAGAGACAGGCCTGATCCCTGCGATTGCTAACAGTTTTTTTGTAGCGTTTGATATATTTGCTGACGACAGTCAGGTGCTTTTTTTCCTGTGAATCTTACTAGTGTACCCCTAAATTTAGAGCCCAAAATGGCAAGTCGAAGGTACACTAGTAAAGAGGCCTACGAGATTCTGAGCATGACAGATAGTGAAGAGGAGGTCACGTATCTGTCAGATTCAGGCTCAGAATATCTTCCCGTAGAAGACAGTGACGTCAGCGGCCCCACGTCAGATAGCTCTGACGACGAAGTTGAGGTCCCTGCTAAGGTCAGGCGTACCCGATCCCGATCTTCTGAGGTTGTTGAGGAGCAAGAACCGCAGGTCTCTCGTATCATGGAGCAGAGTAGTACTAGCGCCGCTATTCCTTCTGGTGAACTGGCAAGCACCAGCGGCCTAGTACAGCCTGGACGTACATCCAGCACTGCAGTAACACTTGGTGACGTGGCGAGTCCCATAAGTGCAGTTCAAGCTGGCGAGGTGGCAAGCACAAGTAGTGTCCCGCTGCCACCAAGAAGACAAAGGCAGGCCCGTCGTGCCCATACTGCCCTTCCTGCAGAATTCGCCTATCCTGATTGGGTCCCCACCACTTCTGCAGAACCCGTACTTCCCCCATTCACTGCCCAACCCGGTATTCAGGTGGAAACAGCTGATTTTATGCCAATCGATTTTTATTCGCTGTTTTTCATGGAAGATCTCTATAGATCTATTGTGGACCAGAGTAATTTATATGCTGGTCAATTTATCGCCGCTAACCCCCAGTTGCCTAAAATTGCCAGAAATTGGAAACCAATTACGGTTTCTGAATTTAAGACCTTTCTGGGCCTTTCCCTCAACATGGGCACACATAAATTTCCGTCATTGCGTGCTTATTGGTCCACGCACCCAATTGACCACATGCCCGTGTTCTCTGCCTCCATGTCCAGGGCACGATACGAGCAGATTTTGCGGTTCATGCACTTCAACGACAATGAACTTTGTCGTCCACGTGGGGACCCTGAATACGACCGGCTCTATAAAATTCGGCCCCTCATAAACCACTTCAACGAACGTTTTGCAGCCTTGTTTACTCCCGATCAAGTTGTCTGCGTTGATGAGTCCCTGATTAAATTTTCTGGCCGCTTGTCTTTCAAGCAGTACCTTCCCAGCAAGCGTGCCAGATACGGGGTCAAGCTCTACAAGTTCTGTGACAGGGCAACAGGCTATGTAGTGAACTTTACGGTTTATGAGGGAAAAGACAGTCAGATTGAGTCGGTCAACTGCCCGGATTACATAGGGAGCGCTGGCAAGATAGTGTGGAACTTGGTGTCACCCTTATTCGGAAAGGGGTACCACTTGTATGTGGACAATTATTACACGAGCGTGCCACTGTTTAGTCACTTGTTTGATCATAAGATTGGAGCATGTGGCACCGTGCGACCTAATCGCCGGGGCTTTCCCCAGCGGCTTGTAGATGCCCGTCTTAGGCTGGGGGAGAGAGCCTGCTTGAAGTGTAATAACTTGCTCGCTATGAAGTGGAGGGACAATAAGAATGTTTTCCTTCTTACCTCCCTTTATGCAGACACGACAGTCCAAATTCGTACGGCGACTGGTGTTGTGGAGAAACCCCTCTGTGTCCACGAATATAACCAAAATATGGGAGGGGTGGACCTCAACGACCAGTTGATGGCGCCGTATCTAATTGACCGTAAGGCGAGACGCTGGTACAAAAAAGTGTCTCTATCATTATTCCAATTGGCTTTGCTGAACGCTCATGTGCTATACAGAGCTTCAGGCGGGACGTTATCTCTTCTAAAATTCCAGAATGAGATAGTCACAGAACTCCTGTATCCAGGCGGTTCTGCACCTCACCATCCCCAACCAAATGCAGTAAGCCGGCTGCATGAGAGGCATTATTCGTATGTCCTCCCGAGTACCCCTACCCAAAGCCACCCCCAAAAAAGATGTCGTGTCTGTAGCAAGCGCGGATTTAGGCGTGACACCCGTAGTTTTTGTCCACTCTGTCCTGACAAGCCTGGTCTTTGCCAAGGTGAATGTTTTGAACGCTACCACTCAAAAGTGAAGTTTTAGCGTAGGGTACAGCATTTCACAGACTAGGACACACTTACACAGGGTCTCCCAAGATGCCATTACATTTTGAGAGACCCGAACCATTACAGTTGTAAAGTTACAAAAAAAAGTGTAAAAAAGAAAAAAAAAACGTAAAAAACAAAACACAAAAAAAATATAAAATAAAAAAACCAAAAATAGTTGTCGTTTTATTGTTCTCTCTCTCTCTATTTTCTCTCTATTGTTCTGCTCTTTTTTTACTGTATTCTATTCTGCAATGTTTTATCATGCTTGCTTTTCAGGTATGTAATTTTTTGTTTTCAGGTGCGCCATTCAACTGCAGCGCGGAATTATTTATCTTGACAGCAACAGCGTTTGCTCCCACGATACATAAAGCCGTGACTCCAGTGCTGTAGGAGGTGATTTCACCACCACAGTTAAAAAAAAGAGCATATATGCCGAAGCATGGGGGCAGCAGGGGCGGAGGAGCGATTTTGCTCCTAATGCCGCGTACATACGGTCGAAATTCCGACCGTGTGTACGCGGCATAACTTTTTTGCGGGAGGATGCCCCCATGCTTCGGCATATATATATTTTAGGCACAGGTTGCGTTAAAACATTTTTTTATTTTTTACTAGGTTTTGTTTTGGTATTTGCTTTGCAGGTATGGCATGGTAAGGTCTTACTGTTGTACTGTAATGTTACTTTGTTTTAATGTTAACCACCATTTGCTTAGCAGGTACGTCATTCAGTTGCAGCGCGGATCTATTTATCTTGACAGCAACAGCGTTTGCTCCCACGATACATAAAGCCGTGACTCCAACGCTGTAGGAGGTGATTTCACCACCACAGTTAAAAAAAAGAGCATATATGCCGAAGCATGGGGGCAGCAGGGGCGGAGGAGCGATTTTGCTCCTAATGCCGCGTACATACGGTCGAAATTCCGACCGTGTGTACGCGGCATAACTTTTTTGCGGGAGGATGCCCCCATGCTTCGGCATATATATATTTTAGGCACAGGTTGCGTTAAAACATTTTTTTATTTTTTACTAGGTTTTGTTTTGGTATTTGCTTTGCAGGTATGGCATGGTAAGGTCTTACTGTTGTACTGTAATGTTACTTTGTTTTAATGTTAACCACCATTTGCTTAGCAGGTACGCCATTCAGTTGCAGCGCGGATCTATTTATCTTGACAGCAACAGCGTTTGCTCCCACGATACATAAAGCCGTGACTCCAACGCTGTAGGAGGTGATTTCACCACCACAGTTAAAAAAAAGAGCATATATGCCGAAGCATGGGGGCAGCAGGGGCGGAGGAGCGATTTTGCTCCTAATGCCGCGTATATACGGTCGAAATTCCAACGGAGGCTTATCCGTGGAAAAGTCCGACCGTGTGTACGCGGCATAACCTTTTATGCCGCGTACATACGGTCGAAATTCCGACGAAGGCTTGACCGTGTGTACGCGGCATAACTTTTTTGCGGGAGGATGCCCCCATGCTTCGGCATATATGCCCATCATTAGAAGTGGGTGGATGAAGGGAGGTATTCTAATGGTGGGCATACCCACCAATCAATCTCTTTTTTTCGTTCAGCCAATAGGCTGTATGAAAAAAAAGATTACAATACATGTCCAACAAGGACCAGCAACGTACTGGTATGTTGCTGGACTTTGAATGTTTATACCAGAATGATGCCTGCGGGTTTAGGTATCATCTTGGTATCATTCTTTTCAGCCAGCAGCCGGCTTTCATGTAAAAGCAATTCTAGCAGATAATTAGCCTCTAGACTGCTTTTACAAGCAGTGGGAGGGAATGTCCCCCCCGGATATAAAAAGCGCCATTGGGAAATTGGGAAAGCATTTTATCACACCGATCTTGGTGTGGTCAGATGCTTTGAGGGCAGAGGAAAGATCTAGGGTCTAACCCCCCAATTTTTTTCAAAAAAAGAGTACCTGTCACTACCTATTGCTATCATAGGGGATATTTACATTCCCTGAGATAACGATAAAAATGGTAAAAAAATAAAATATGGAAGGCACAGTTTAAAAATAAAATAAAAAAGCCAAATAAATAATAAAAAAAAAAAAAAAAAAAGCACCGCTGTCCCCCCCTGCTATTGCGCAAAGGCGAACGCACGCGTCGGTCTAGCGTCATATGTAAACAGCAATTGCATCATGCATGTGAGGTATCACCGCGAAGGTCAGATCGAGGGCAGTCATTTTAGCAGTAGACCTCCTCTGTAAATCTAACGTGGTAACCTGTAAAGGCTTTTAAATGCTTTTAAAAATGAATGTAGTTTTGTCGCCGCTGCGCGTTTGTGCGCAATTTTAAAGCATGTCGTGTTTGGTATCCATGTACTCGGCCTATGATCATCTTTTTTATTTCATCAAACATTTGGGCAATATAGTGTTTTTTAGTGCATTAAAAATAAAAAAAGTGTGTTTTTCCCCCAAAAAATGCGTTTGAAAAATCGCTGCGCAAATACTGTGTGGAAAAAAAAATGCAACACCCACTATTTTAATCTGTAGGGCCTTTGCTTTAAAAAAATATATAATGTTTGGGGGTTCAACATAATTTTCTTGCAAAAAAAATTTTCTTTCATGTAAACAAAAAGTGTCAGAAAGGGCTTTGTCTTCAAGTGGTTAGAAGAGTGGATGATGTGTGACATAAGCTTCCTAATGTTGTGCATAAAATGCCAGGACAGTTCAAAACCCCCCCAAATGACCCCATTTTGTAAAGTAGACACCTCAAGCTATTTGCTGAGAGGCATGTTGAGCCCATTGAATATTTTTTTTTTTTGTCCCAAGTGATTGAATAATGACCAAAAAAAAAAATGTACAAAAAGTTGTCACTAAATTATATATTGCTCAAACATGCCATGGGCATATGTGGAATTACACCCCAAAATACATTCTGTTGTTTCTCCTGAGTACGGGGATACCACATGTGTGGGACTTTTTGGGAGCCTAGTCGCGTACGGGACCCCAAAAACCAAGCACCGCCTTCAGGATTTCTATGGGTGTAAATTTTTGATTTCACTCCTCACTGCCTATCACAGTTTCGGAGGCCATGGAATGCCCAGATGGCACAAAACCCCCCCAAATGACCCCATTTTGGAAAGTAGACACCCCAAGCTATTTGCTGAGAGGTATGTTGAGTATTTTGCAGATCTCGCTTTTTGTCACAAAGTTTTGAAAATGTAAAAAAAGAAAAAAAAAAAGAAAAAGAAATGTCTTTCTTAATTTTCAAAAACAAATGAGAGCTGTAAAATACTCACCATGCCTCTCAGCAAATAGCTTGGGGTGTCTACTTTCCAAAATGGGGTCATTTGTGGGGGTTTTGGGCTATTTTGACATTTTATGGCCTTCAAAACTGTGATAGGTAGTGAGGAGTGAAATCAAAAATGTATGCCCTTAGAAACCTTGAAGGCGGGTGCTTGGTTTTTGGGGTCCCGTACGCGGCTAGGCTCCCAAAAAGTCCCACACATGTGGTATCCCCGTACTCAGGAGAAGCAGCAGAATGTATTTTGGGGTGTAATTTCACATATAACCATGGCATGTGTGAGCAATATATCATTTAGTGACAACTTTTTGTACATTTTTTTTTTCTTTTTGTCATTATTCAATCATTTGGGACAAAAAAAAAATATTCAATGGGCTCAACATGCCTCTCAGCAAATAGCTTGGGGTGTCTACTTTCCAAAATGGGGTCATTTGGGGGGGTTTTGTGCCATCTTGGCATTTTATGGCCTTCAAAACTGTGATAGGTAGTGAGGAGCGAAATCAAAAATTTATGCCCTTAGAAACCTTGAAGGCGGTGCTTGGTTTTTGGGGTCCCGTACGCGGCTAGGCTCCCAAAAAGTCCCACACATGTGGTATCCCCGTACTCAGGAGAAGCAGCAGAATGTATTTTGGGGTGTAATTTCACATATGCCCATGGCATGTGTGAGCAATATATCATTTAGTGACAACTTTGTGCAAAAAAAAACAGTTTGTCATATTCCCGCAACCTGTGGCAAAATATAAAATATTCCATGGACTCAACATGCCTCTCAGCAAATAGCTTGGGGTGTCTACTTTCCAAAATGGGGTAATTTGGGGGGGTTTTGTGCTATTTTGGCATTTTATGGCCTTCAAAACTGTGATAGGTAGTGAGGAGTGAAATCAAAAATTTACGCCCTTAGAAATCCTGAAGGCGGTGCTTGGTTTTTGGGGCCCTGTACGCGGCTAGGCTCCCAAAAAGTCCCACACATGTGGTATCCCCGTACTCAGGAAAAGCAGCAGAATGTATTTTGGGGTGCAATTCCACATATAACCATGGCATGTGTGAGCAATATATCATTTAGTGACAACTTTTTGTACATTTTTTTTTTTTTCTTTTTGTCATTATTCAATCATTTGGGACAAAAAAAAAAAATATTCAATGGGGTCAACATGCCTCTCAGCAAATAGCTTGGGGTGTCTACTTTCCAAAATGGGGTCATTTGGGGGGGTTTTGTGCCATCTTGGCATTTTATGGCCTTCAAAACTGTGATAGGTAGTGAGGAGTGAAATCAAAAATTTATGCCCTTAGAAACCTTGAAGGCGGTGCTTGGTTTTTGGGGTCCCGTACGCGGCTAGGCTCCCAAAAAGTCCCACACATGTGGTATCCCCGTACTCAGGAGAAGCAGCAGAATGTATTTTGGGGTGTAATTTCACATATGCCCATGGCATGTGTGAGCAATATATCATTTAGTGACAACTTTGTGAAAAAAAAAAAAAGTTTGTCATATTCCCGCAACTTGTGGCAAAATATAAAATATTCCATGGACTGAACATGCCTCTCAGTAAATAGCTTGGGGTGTCTACTTTCCAAAATGGGGTCATTTGGGGGGGGGTTTGTGCTATTTTGGCATTTTATGGCCTTCGAAACTGTGATAGGTAGTGAGGAGTGAAATCAAAAATTTGCGCCCTTAGAAATCCTGAAGGCGGTGCTTGGTTTCCGGGGTCCCGTACGTGGCTAGGCTCCTAAAAAGTCCCACACATGTGGTATCCCCGTACTCAGGAGAAGCAGCAGAATGTATTTTGGGGTGCAATTCCACATATAACCATGGCATGTGTGAGCAATATATCATTTAGTGACAACTTTTTGTATTTTTTTTTTTTTTGTCATTATTCAATCACTTGGGACGAAAAAAAAAAATATTCAATGGGCTCAACATGCCTCTCAGCAATTTCCTTGGGGTGTCTACTTTCCAAAATGGGGTCATTTGGGGGGGTTTTGTACTGCCCTGCCATTTTAGCACCTCAAGAAATGAGATAGGCAGTCATAAATTTAAAGCTGTGTAAATTTCAGAAAATGTACCCTAGTTTGTAAACGCTATAACTTTTGCGCAAACCAATAAATATACGCTTATTGACATTTTTTTTACTAAAGACATGTGGCTGAATACATTTTGGCCTAAATGTATGACTAAAATTGAGTTTATTCGATTTTTCTTATAACAAAAAGTAGAAAATATCATTTTTTTTCAAAATTTTCGGTCTTTTTCTGTTTATATCGCAAAAAATAAAAATCGCAGAGGCAATCAAATACCATTAAAAGAAAGCTCTATTTGTGGGAAGAAAAGGACGCAAATTTCATTTGGGTACAACATTGCATGTCCGCACAATTTACAGTTAAAGCAGCGCAGTGCCGAATCCCAAAAACAGGCTTGGTCCTAATGGCCCGAAATGGTCCGGGGCTTAAGTGGTTAAACACCCCTCCTGCCCAGACCAATTTTCAGCTTTCAGTGCTCTCACACTTTGAATGACAATTACTCAGTCATGCAACACTGTACCCAAATGATTTTTTTGTCCTTTTTTTCATACAAATAGAGCTTTCTTTTGGTGGTATTTGATCACCTCTGGGTTTTTTATTTTTTGCGCTATAAATGAAAAAAGAGCGAAAATTTAGAAAAAAAAACAAATTTTTCTTAGTTTCTGTGATAAAATTTTGCAAATTATTAATTTTTCTTCATACATTTTGGCCACAATTTATACTGCTACATATCTTTGATAAAAATAAGCCAACATTTTTGCAAATTATTTGGTCTGTGTGAAAGTTTTAGAGTCTACAAGCTATAGTGCAAATCATAAAAAATGTATCACATCTGATGTACTGGCGGCCTATCTAATTTCTTGAGACCCTAACAAGCCAGGAAAGTACAAATGGCCCCCAAATGACTCATTTTTGGAAAGTAGACATTCAAAGGTATTTAATAAGAGGCATGGTGAGTTATTTGAAGTTGTAATTTTTTCCCACGATTCTTTGCAAAATTAAGATTATTTTTTTTCTCAAAATTGTCATTGTAATAGCTTATTTCTCTCACATGGCTTGTGCATACCACAAATGACACCCCAAAATACATTCTGCTACTCCTCCTGAGTATTTTTACGATACCACATGTGTGGGACTTTTTTACTGCCTGGCCACATACAGAGGCCCAACATGCAGGGAGCACCATCAGGTGTTCTAGGAGCATAAATTACACATCTAACTAGTTGACTACCTATTACAATTTTGAAGGCCCTGGAGCACCAGGACAATGGAAACACCCACAAAATGACCCCATTTTGGAAAGCTAACACCCCAATGTATAATCTATGAGGCATAATGAGTCTTTTGAACGGTTCATTTTTTTCCAGAAGTTTTGGGAAAATGTGGAAAAAAAATGAAAACGCATTTTTTTTACGCAAAGTTGTCCATTTATAAGATATTTCCAACACATAGCATGTACATAGCAAAAATGACACCCCAAAATACATTCTGCTACTCCTTTTGAGTATGGCGATACCAAATGTGTGGGACTTTTACACAGTCTGTCCACATACAGAGGACCTACATTGAAGTAGCACCTTCAGGCGTTCTAGGAGCATAAATTACACATCTCGTTTCTCAACCACCTATTACACTTTTGAAGGCCCTGGAGCATCAGGACAATGGAAACACCCACAAAATGACCCCATTTTGGAAAGCTAACACCCCAACGTATAATCTATGAGGCATAATGAGTCTTTTGAACAGTTCATTTTTTTCCAGAAGTTTTTGGAATATGTGGAAAAAAAATCAAAACGCATTTTTTTTACGCAAAGTTGTCAATTTATAAGATATTGCCAACACATAGCATGTACATAGCAAAAATTACACCCCAAAATACATTCTGCTACTCATCCTGAGTATGGCGATACCACATGTGTGAGGCTCCTACACAGCCTGGCCACATACAGAGATCCAACATGCAAGGAACACCGTCAGGTATTCCAGGGACACATAGCATGCACATACCAAGAATTACACCCCAAAATACATTATGCTGAGCAAAGCATAAACAAAAGATTACCTGTGGTTTTAGTAGCCCAGTTCTACACAGCAGGATAGCACTGGTCCAGGCAGCAGGCAGGGACTTGGTCAGCAACGGCATACACAATTGTCCAGGCAGCAGGCAGGGATACTGTCCATATACAGTCCAGGGTCAGTGCAGACAGAGATATATTGTCAGCAGTGGTCCTGGTAGTAGGCAGGAACATGTGGTGTGGTCAGTGCGACAGGCAGAGACAAAATGGCAGTAAGTCCTACAGGCAGCAGGCAGAAGTAGGGCCTTGTTCAGGACAGAATGGAGACCGGGGTAGAGGCTTCTCCCACCCAAATCTCTTTGAAGCCTCCGAGTCTCCAGAACCTAATCTAGGATGAGAAAACAAAATTGTTTTCTTCATCCAGAAAAACAATCCTGGAGCCCCTCACATATGTGAGACCCCTGTGTTGAATCCCACTAGTCCAGTAGCAGGGTACAAGATCAGTCCATGAGGCAGGCAAAAACATGGTCAAACAGTCCAAGGTCAGTTCCAGATCAGGCAGAGGTATTACAGAATCGTTAGGCAGAAGCATGGTCGAATAACAGTCCAGGGTCAGTTCCAGATCAGGCAGAGGTAGTACAGAATCATTAGGCAGAAGCGTGGTCGAATAACAAGCCAGGGTCAGTTCCAGATCAGGCAGAGGTAGTACAGAATCATTAGGCAGAAGGGTGGTCGAATAACAAGCCAGGGTCAGTTACAGAGCAGGCAGTGGCATAAGGGGTGTGAAGGCAGGAACTAAGAATTACGTTTACCATACTTCACTAATAATTTAGTGAAGTATGGTAACGGCGAAAACAGTCAGTTACACAGAGGCCTGGTTGGGAAGGACACTCGGCACAATAATAAGATGTGTCTCGTCTGACTCCTCCACTGGTACACACTTTACATCTTTTTTGACGTCGTTGGCCTGTTTCTGTGGGAGGGATTTTATCGGGAAAGTGGCGTTCGGAGAGTCGACTAAGAACATCAGATCGGATGTTTTGGGGTGGGCCATTCTGGAATATAAGGGCAGTGACAAGGTCCTCCTGGTAGCCAAGGAAGGGTTTGGGGTTTTGGGTGGAGTTGCGGTATATGATATATGAGTTATATATGGCCAATTTAAAAAAATAAATTGCGACTTTTTTGTCTGTCTTGTGGCAAGATAGGGTTCCAGCATCTGGTCATTGAAGTCGACTCCCCCCATAAACAAATTGTAGTCCTGGATGCATGTGAGCTTTCGGATGGGGCCGTTCCTTCTGGGGATTTCCACTAAGGTATCATTGTGGATGGAAGACAACATATACACATCTCTTCTGTCCCTCCACTTCACTGCCAGAACCTCCTGGTTTCGCAGACTTGCGGATTCCCCTTTTCTCAGCTTCTTATTGACAAGACTTTGAGGAAAGCCCTTCCGGTTCGTTCTTACCGTGCGTGCCAGATGCTGGCGTCTTCTTCAGGTGAAGGTTGTGGAACAGGGGAAGAGATGTATAAAAGTTGTCAACGTACAGATGGTAGCCTTTTTCCAGTAGGGGGCTGATGAGTTGCCAAACAACTTTCCTGCTTGTTCCTAAGTAGTCTGGGCAATTGGGGGGATGCAGCTGGGTGTCCTTCCCCTCGTACACTAAGAAGCCATACAGGTACCCTGTGACTCGGTCACATAGCTTGTAAACATTCACCCCATAGCGGGCCCTTTTGCTGGGGATAAATTGCTTTATTTTAAGCCTGCCACTAAACGTAACAAGGGACTCATCCACAAATATGTGTTGGTCCGGGTATACAACTGGGGGAATACTTCTGAAAAATAATTTAGTAAGGGCAGAATTTTGAAAAGTCTGTCATAATTTGGGTGATTTCGGGGAAGGCACTGGGTGTTATCATTGAAGTGGAGGAACCTCATGATCAAGAGGTACCTGGTTCTGGGCATTGCCTTGGAGAAGATTGGCATATGGTAGATGGGGCGTTTTGACCAAAAGGAACGCAAGGTGTTTTTTGGGTTGAGTCCCATACAAAATGTGAGGCCTAAGAAAATCTTCAACTCCTCCACCGTTAGGTCTCTTCACTCGAAGGGACAGGCATAATATGAGGTTGGGTTATTTGCAATAAATTGCTGGGCATATAAGTTGCACTGGGTGACAATGTTGGATAGCATGTCCTCAGTAAAAATTAGTTTAAAAAAATTGATTGGGGAAAAATTGTCCGTGTTCACTTGGACTCCTAGCTGGGCAGTGAAAGGGGGAATGTTGGCTTCTCCTGAATTAGGAGGAAGCCACAAGGGGTTCTGAAGGGCATAGGGAAGGCCAGCATGGGTCCTTGGCCTTTCTTGCCGAGGTACTGCGGTGCTGGAGGATGGCACTGCGGTGCTGGAGGATGGCACTGCGGTGCTGGAGGATGGCACTGCGGTGCTGGTGAATGGCACTGTGGTGCTGGTGGATGGCACTGCGGTGCTGGTGGATGGCATTGCGGTGCTGGTGGAACGCCTTCGTTTGGCGGGCAGATCTTCCTCCTCTGAGTTGGTCAGTGTTGCACTAGTGAGGACTGGCTCATATTCTGAGTCCAACTTAGAATTTGAAGGGGAATCTGAAAAAGATGGTTCGCCATTGTTCTCTTTAGGCGTGGAAAGGATTTGGTACGCCTCTTCGGCAGAATAGCATCTTTTGGGCATGGTTGCTGGTGGTGATGCGCTGATGAGGCGGCACAGATGGGCACTGAGGCGGTGGCACAGATGGGCACTGAGGCAGTGGCACAGATGGGCACTGAGGCGGTGGCACAGATGGGCACTGATGAATCTGCACAGATGGGCACTGATGAATCTGCACATATGGGCACTGATGAATTTACACAGATGGGCACTGATTGCACAGATGGGCACTGATTTATGGCACAGTTGGGCACTGATTTATGGCACAGATGGGCACTGATTTATGGCACAGATGAGGCGGAACAGATGGGCACTGATTGGTGGAACAGATGTGCACTGATTGGTGGAACAGATGTGCACTGATAAGGTGGCACAGGTGGGCACTGATGAGGTGGCACAGGTGGGCACTGATGAGGTGGCACAGGTGGGCACTGATGAGGTGGCACAGGTGGGCACTGATCACTGGTGGCACAGGTGGGCACTGATCACTGGTGGCACAGGTGGGCACTGATCACTGATGGCACAGGTGGGCACTGATGGCACAGGTGGGCACTGATCACTGATGGCACAGGTGGTCAGATTGGTAGATGGGCACAGCACAGGTGGGCACAGATCCCCAACAGGCACTGTGGTACCAATGGGGCACTGTAATGGGCACTGTAATTGGCACTGTAATGGGCACTGTAATCGGTACTGTAATCACACTTATCTCACAGATCTCTCTCCTTCCTCACACACGGTCTCTGTGTGAGGAGGGAGAGCCGGCAATGAGAGATGATCTCATATGTTTACATTTGAGATCATCTCTCATTGGCCACGCCGATCGTGCTGTAAATAGCCGCTGTGATTGGCTATTTACCGCGATCTGTGATTGGCTGTGTCCAAGGGACACGGCCAGCACAGAAGTTCCCCGATGCGCGCGCGGGAGCGCGCCCAGGGAGCGAGGAAAGGGGTGGACGTCAATTGACATCCTCCCGGCATTCTAGGTCCGCGCTGTAGTCGTCATTCGGCTATAGCGCGGGCCTGTAGTAGTTAAAGACTACACCATAAACATACTTTTATATATGCAATTTAAAAGCTACATTTCTCTGCTGACCTGAGCTTCACCTATTAGATGTACCGTACTTGAATTTATATCTAATTCATTAACCCTGATTTCCTAATCCAAACTACTTACTTTGCAAAATTAAAGTGGTATTAAACCCAAAAGCAAACGTATTATTTTACCAGTTCTGTAGTTTACCAATTCTAATGCCCTGTACACACGATCGTTTTTTTTTTATCGGAAAAAAACGATTGTGTGTGAGCCCCATCGGACTTTTTTCCATCGGTGTAAAAAAATCAGAACATGTTTTACATTTTTCCGATGGAAAACAAAACGATAGGATATTCCGCTGGTCTGTGTGGAACTCCATCGGAGAAAAATCCACGCATGCTCAGACTAAATTAGAAGATGGAAGCGCTCGTTCTGGTAAAACTAGCGTTCGTAATGGAGATAGCACATTCGTCATGCTGTTACGGACTGAAAAGCACGGAGACTGAAAAGCGCGAATCGGCTAACACCAAACTTTTACTAGCACGCGGAAACACGAAATCAGCAAAAGCAGCCCAATGGGTGGCGCCATTGAATTTGAACTTCCCATTTATAGTGCCGTCGTACGTGTTGTACGTCACAGCGTTTTGGACGGTCGGAATTTTGTCTGATGGTGTGTATGCAAGACTGATGGAAGTCAGCTTCATCGGAATTCCGACGGAAAATTCCATTGGATTTGATTCCATCAGAAATCCGATCGTGTGTACAGGGCATTAGAGCTGATGACTGCATTGGTTTCCTTTTTTTATGCCTTCTTTCTTCTATTTTTCATCAGGTAATCTAGCCAACAAGTTGTTGTTTTTCACAGCGCAAACTGTCCAGCAAAATGTATCAGTCTGTATGGATGAGCCAAACCTCTCAACACTGGCAGGGGTACTTACTGTACAATAAGCAGATTTTATTTATTCATGCAAAATCTTTATCCCAAATGAAAAAAAAAACTGTTTGCTCTACAAGACTCTGGTCCGGCCGCACCTGGAGTATGCTTTCCAGTTCTGGGCACCAGTCCTCAGGAAGGATGTACTGAAATTGGAGCGAGTACAAAGAAGGGCAACAAAGCTAATAAAGGGTCTGGAGGATATCAGTTATGAGTAGGGATGAGCCGAACACCCCCGGGTTCGGTTCGCACCAGAACCCGCGAACGGACCGAAAGTTCGCACGAACATTAGAACCCTATTAAATACAATGGATGCGAACGTTCGAATTCTAAAGTGCTAATTATAACGACTATTATCCATGTTATTGTCCTAAACAGAGTTTGGGAACCCGGGTTCTGCACCAGGGGACATGTATCAATGCAAAAAGAAGTTTTAAAAACGGCCGTTTTTCGGGAGCAGTCATTTTAATGATGCATAAAGTGAAAAAAAAAAGTCAAATATTCCTTTAAATATTGTACCTGGGGGGTGTCTAAAGTATGCCTGTGAAGTGCTACGTGTTTCCCGTGTTTAGAACTGTCCCTGCACAAAATTACATTTCTAAAGGAAAAAAAAAGCCATTTAAAACTGCTTGCGGCTTTAATGTAATATCTGGTCCCGGTAATATGGATGAAAATCTTTAAGAAAAATGGCATAGCTACCCCATCACCCCCCCCCCTACCCCAGCCCATTACCAGCCCCTTTGGGTCTTGTTTGGATATTAAGGGGAACCCCGCAACACAAAATAAAAAAGGCCCTATATACTCTGAACAGCAGTATACAGGCGGTGTAAACAAGACCGGTGTAAACAAGACAGGGACTGTAGGTTTGTTCTTAAGTAGAATCTGTTTGTAATTTTGAACACGTACATTGTTTAAGTGTAGCTCCAGCCAAAAAATCTATTTTTAAGCTTTTTGGAAAACATAGGGAAGGGTTATCACCCCTGTAACATTTGTTTTGCTGTCTGTGCCCCTGTTCAGAACATTTCACCTCACTTTGCATCCCAATGACAACTGTTTTTGAAATGTGGTGTTTTTATTGAAACAAGGATTGGTGATAAAGCATCAGTAGAGAGGAGACACCTTTCTCCCATATTAATTCTTACAGGAGAGAATTTTCCTTCCTAGGGGTAGATTTCCTCTCACTTCCTGTTGTCTTCTTCCGTTTGCAAGTAGGAGTCGTTTGTAAGTTGGATGTTTGAAAGTAGGGACCTGCCGTATATACTCTGCAGAAATTGGCCCCTTAGGTGTTGGTGTTGGCACAACACTGTAAGCACTCACAGTTACTCTTGGTGGGTGCTGGAACGCCCTGCTGTCAACTATTATTTCAGGAATTGTAATAACATATAATTGTTGAACAGTGGTAGTAAAAATTGGGCCTTTGATGGTGGTGCTGGTGCCACAACACTGTAAGGCCTGACAGTTACTCTTGGTGGGCGCAGCAATGGGCCCTGCTGTGAATTATTAGATCAATAATTATAATTGCATGCCCCTGTTGAACAGGGGCTGAAAAATTGGGCCTTTGGTGGTGGTGGTGGTGGTGTTGACACAACACTGTAAGGCCTGACAGTTACTCTTGGTGGGCGCAGCAATGGGCCCTGCTGTGAATTATTAGATCAATAATTATAATTGCATGCCCCTGTTGAACAGGGGCTGAAAAATTGGGCCTTAGGCACTGGTGGCACAACACTGCAACCCCTCACAGATACTGTACTTGGAGCACAGCAATGAGCCCTGTTGCAAAGTATTGCATCAAAAATTGTAATTACACGCCCCTGTTAAACAGGGGCTGAAAAATTGTGCCTTAGCCACTGGTGGTGGCACCCATAAACCAAAATGATCTTCCAAGCTATCATCATTAATCGGATCATTGAGGAGGAGGAGGAGGATAGCCAGTCAACATAACAGCACAGGCACTCAGCATCAGCATCAGTCTTGAAGGGATGTGACATTTTAAAATCATTTAGTCTGTTATATCAGCATCAGGTGTGTGGTAGCTGGTGGTGATCCAAGACTGGTTCATCTTGATGAAAGTCAGTCGATCAACCGAGTCGGTGGACAGGCGCACCCTGTGATCCATGACAAATCCTCCAGCAGCACTGAATGTGCGTTCTGAAAGAACGCTGGATGCAGGACAGGCCAGTAGCTCAATTGCATACTGTGCAAGCTCTGGCCAGTGATCCATCCTCAAGACCCAGTAAGCCAGAGGATTTTCGGTGGGGAAGGTGTCCAAGTCTGACCTTGCCCCTAGGTATTCCTGCACCATGTATATCAGACGCTGGCGATGGTTGCTGGAACCGATCATACTTTGGGGCTGCGGACTAAAGAATTGTCTGAACGCATCGGTCAGACGGCCACCTTCCCCACCGCTCCTTCTTTGACTGCCCGAAGCCTCAGCAACTCGTTGTCCAGGACCAGGAGTTTGTAACCTCCCAGTCTCTGGGAACGCGTTGCACAGACCTTTCTGCAAGGCCTCCCGGAGTTGTCTCATCCTCTGCTCCCTCTGCGACGGTAAGATAAGGTCCGCAACCTTACCCTTGTACCGTGGATCAAGGAGAGTGGCCAGCCAGTAATGGTCCCTCTCCTTGATCCGAAGAATACGAGGATCCTTCCGCAGACTTTGCAGGATCAGGGAGGCCATGCAGCGTAGGTTAGCTGAGGCATTCAGTCCAGAGTCCTCTGGGTCACTAAGGACGACATGATCCGCAGCCACCTCCTCCCAGCCACGTACAAGTCCACTGGTTTCTTGGGACTGTAAATCATCCCTAAAAGACTGCTGCTGATGATGCTGAGTGCCAGCCTCCACCTCCATGCTGACACAATCCTCCTCCTCCTCCTCCTCCTCCTCCTCTTCCTGTGCGATGGGTGGGACAGAAGGAACACTGTCTGGGTAAAGGGGGCCTTGAGAGGCAAGGAAGTCCTCCTCTTCCTGCCTCTGTTCTGCCTCAAGTGCCCTGTCCCTTATTCCACGCAGCGTGTGCTCCAACAGGTGGACAAGAGGTACAGTGTCACTGATGCATGCACTGTCACTGCTCACCATCCTTGTGGCCTCCTCAAATGGTGCCAGGACAGTGCATGCATCCCTGATCATGCCCCACTGGCGTGGTGAAAAAAAACCCGAGCTCCCCTGACCCTGTCCTGGTGCCGTAGTCGCACAGGTACTCATTGATGGCCCTCTGCTGCGTGTGCAGCCGCTGCAGCATGGCCAACGTTGAGTTCCACCTGGTGGGCATGTCACATATAAGGCGGTTCTTGGGCAGGTTCAACTCCTTTTGCAGCTCAGCCAGGCGAGCACTGGCATTATAAGATCTGCGGAAATGCACACAGACTTTCCTGGCCTGCCTCAGGACATCCTGTAAGCCCGGGTACCTGCCCAAGAACCGCTGCACCACCAGATTAAGGACGTGAGCCACACAGGGCACATGGGTCAGTTGTCCCTGTTGGAGGGCGGAGAGGAGGTTGGTGCCATTGTCGCAAACCACCATTCCTGGCTTAAGCTGGCGTGGCGTCAACCACCTCTCGGCCTGCCCCTGCAGAGCAGACAGAACCTCTGCCCCAGTGTGGCTCCTGTCCCCTAAACACACCAGCGCAAGCACGGCATGGCATCTTTTTGCCTGCGTACTTGCGTAGCCCCTTGAACGCCTACGGAGCACCGCTGGTTCCGAGGACAAAGCACAGGAAGAGGCCATGGAGGAAGAAGAAGAGGAGGGGGTGGAGGAGAGAGGTGTGTCACAACCAGTAGTAGCATTTTGGAGGCGTGGCGGTGGAACAACCTCCAACACTACTGCACCTTGTCCTGCATCCTTCCCAGCTGCCAAAAGAGTGACCCAATGGGCCGTGAAAGAAAGGTAACGTCCCTGTCCATGCCTACTGGACCATGAGTCAGCGGTAATATGCACCTTACCACTGACCGCCCTGTCCAGCGAGGCCAAGACATTGCCTTCCACATGCCTGTAGAGAGCCGGAATCACCCTCCGTGAGAAAAAGTGGCGTTTGGGAACCTGCCACTGAGGAACCGCACATTGCACAAACTCATGGAAGGGGGCCGAGTCTACCAACTGAAAAGGCAGCAGTTGAAGCGCTAGCAATTTAGCCAAGCTAGCATTCAACCGCTGGGCATGTGGATGGCTGGGAGTGAACTTCTTTTGACGGTCCAGCAGCTGGGGCAGGGAAATTTGCCTGCTAGAATCGGACGTCGGTGTACTGCTAGCAGAGTGGCCGCAAGTACTTGGCTGTGACACACCTAATTCTACACCTTCATTCCTCTCAGTGCAGGTTTCAGAGAGGACTGAAGGTATAGTGGGGTTGGAGATCCCAGCTGATGCGGTGCAAGGAGAGGTCCGCTTTGTTCTTTGGTGTGGGTCTTTAAGGCAGGCTTGCCAACGAGCTGCATGGCAGGTCAACATATGTCTGATCAAGCATGTGGTGCCCAAGCGGCTGATGTTTTGGCCACGCGATATACGCTTGAGACATATGTTGCAAACAGCAGCTGTGCGATCTGATGCACTCGCCTCAAAAAAGGCCCACACCAAAGAACTTTTTGAATGACGGGCAGAGGCAGCGCCCTGCACAGGCGGAGCTCTGCGGTGTGATTCCGTCGGTGTGCTGCCCATACGCTGGCCACCCAAGGGCATCCTGCCTCATTGGAGATGTGCCTCCTCCTCATCCTCCTCCTCCTCCTCTCTCCTATTAGGCACCCACGTGGAGTCAGTGACCTCATCATCCCCTCCCTCCTCATCACTGGAGCCAATCTGGCAGTATGCTGCAGCTGCTGGAGCATGACTGCCAGATTGGTGTCCTTCTTGAGCATCCCCTCTCTCTGCTCTCACGCTACTGCCTTCCTCTATCTGGGTATCATCATCAGATCCTTCGAAACGCTGGGCATCCTCCTGGAGCATGTACCCAACACTGTGCTCAAACAGTTCGGGGGACTCCTCAGGAGGAGGACATGGTGGGTCTAGGGAAGGATTGACTAATGATGACATTGATACCAGAGAAGAGGACGCTTTGGCAGCTGCTTTGCCAGTACCCTGAGCCTGGGTGAGAGAGGATGAGGAGGATGAGGTGGGCTTGGTCATCCACTCTACCAAGTCTTCGGCATGATGTGGCTCAACATGTCCAGCTGCCGAAAAGAAGGACAAGCGTGTCCCATGGCCATGTGCTGATGACAATGCACCGCGTCCACGACCAGCACTGTTGCCCCCAGACACAGAGCCTGCTTGCCCTCTTTTTTTGCCTCCTGACTGTCTGCCTCTCCTTGTTTGCCTTCCAGACATTTTAATGGATGGCCTGCAGGGAGATGGGAAAAACAGCAATAAGGGCTACCTTCAGGTGTATACTGTGCAGGAAGCTTAGCAACAATGACACTGACACTGTCCCCTGCCTATCCTTCTCTGTCCCTAAACACAAGGATTTGCAATATGCTTCAGCAAGGTTGGTTTAGCACAGAATAGCACACTGACAGTTTCCCTCACTGTCCTTCTCTGTCCCTACAAACAAGATTTAGCACAAAATAGCACACTGATAGTTTACCTGAGTGTCCTTCTCTGTCCCTAAACTCAAGGATTTCAAATATGGTTCAGCAAGATTGGTTTAGCACAGAATAGCACACTGACACTTTCCCTCACTGTCCTTCTCTGCCCCTACAAACAAGGTTTAGCACAGAATAG